>JAWZYV010010003.1:0-600000 GCA_038373885.1 Cheiracanthium punctorium
AAATCATTTTGTGCGGGCGATAAAACGGTTTTTAATTAATAGTTAGAAAAGTAATTAAAATTTCCGAGCCTCAGGTACACTTTACCGAAGTTATGGGTCCAGGCATGCTCAAATTTTCAAAGCTCTGCTTTCTGTAGATTTGACTGGAGAACATTCATTTTTATTATTAGAGATAGATATATTTATCATAAAACTGGCAAAATTTCCGTATTATTTAATGTTTTTCAGATGCACGTGCTTCTTTATTGAAGTAATAGCATTCTTGTTAGCTCAAAACATGAATCATATGATACGGGCGAAACTCGCCAAGCATGGCAACGTAAAAACGGTTTTTAATTAATAATTAAAAAAGTAATTAAAAATTAAAAATTCTAAGTTGCCTATAACCAACTACAGAGTCCCATCTATATCTAAACCGAAATGCATCCTAATCGATTCAGCGGTTTAGGCGTGAAAGCGTCATAAACAAACAAACAAACAAACAAACTCACTTTCGCATTTATAATATTAGTTAGGATTTAGTGTCAAGATTTTTTACGATAGAGCAAAATCTTAGAAATTTCATTTTCAGAAAAGACGAAAACTATACTTAAGGACTAGATTTCACCTATTAAATGACTAATATTAAAATTGCTGTAATTCATATCCAAACCAGACAGCAATAAAATTCAAACTTATTTAGATAAAGGATAAAATGTTTGTTTGTTTTGTGTTATGCCAAGTCTACCCGAGGGGCATCTACTGACAGGGGGGGGGTCCTTTTCGGAGGACTTTTAAAGGGATTCTAACGTGCTCGTTACATCTGGAGAAAACCACCAAAAATTCTTGACCTTTAGGTCGACAGCCACGAGTAGGCCCGAAGGCGGGACCTTCACACTTCGGCCATTTATCACGTTCATCGTCTTTTAGAAAGATTTAAAAGGAAAATCAAAGTTTAATATTATAAGAAAAATAGAAAAGGAGATTTTTGTCCAAAATTGCATTTTAAATGTAGGCAGGTATTTAAACAGGGTAAAAAAGAAAGGAAAAGAGAAAAAAAAAAGAAATTCAATAACATTCTCTTTCTGCCACAAACATCCGAACTAATCAAGGTTCTGTTTTCGAAGCGAAGTTAATGCCAGAAAAATCATGAAACTCTTGTCTGTTGGGTGCATATGCATGTGACAGGACGAGATAACTCGGATTTATGAGAATAGCCGAGGGAGAATTTTATTTCAGTACGTGTGTGTGTCAGGCCAGTTCCAGCGTTAAAATGTTGTTCATATTCATTATTTTCAGGTATCCAGTCGTTTGGACCAAAAGAACTGCTGTTTAATTCAGGTTTATGTACATATTTATGGGGGGGGGATTTGTTTTTTTTATTTAAAAAATCGTGATATAAATTTAAGCGACAATAAACTTAATAGTCTGATTCGTTGATTCTTTCATTTGTCCTTTCTTCAAAGTTAATAAACAACTGTTTTCCGAATATCATTTGTATTAAAGTCATACCAAACGTTTTGATTATAAAACACTTTCTTACACTTACTTCTAGATATGTACTATATAACTTCATTAAAAAAAATTACAGCAAATAACGCAACATTACTTAAGTGTGTATGTTAATTACAGCTTTTAGCGAGTGATTCTTAATATCATTTCGCCAGCCTTTCTCCCCTAAAATAAGAACCACAAATACAGCCTTTTGGATGAAGATTACGGTGTCATAAACCTCAATACCATGATACAGTGTGATGGCAGTTTAATTTTTTCCCCGATCAAACTGATTATTCATTATACTCGGGGTCTGATAACCGCACTGGTCCCGCACTAGGGCTTCCAAAATGATTAAAATGGTTTAAATCGTATTCTTTTATCGTATTTTAATCGTATTATTATCGTATCTTTAAATCGTATACAAAATATTAATGTCAATCAATAAAGACATCCACTTTTACAACACATGTAGCCGTGCGAAAGTGAATGTTTACAATATATTCAGAGATCGAAAAATGGTCATATTAAGGTCTAAAGCATTTCATTATGAAGCATTTATCGACGTGACGTGATTGGAACCATAATTTCTGCGCAATAAAAATTTATAACCAACACTCGCCTTTACGCTACTGAGAATACATATTTGTACCGTGTCACATATGTGTTACCAAGGTGTGGCCGTAATCGGACCCAAACAACTGCAAGGCCTAGAGCGGCCGAATGACTTAATTGGGCCTTATAATACTCTTATTTGGAATGCACTGCCTCCGATGAAATGACTGTGTGATGAATTTTTAACAAGGCCTAACTACATCCTTACAATATATTACATAGTAATGTTTTTATTATAAACACACATTTTATAGATACTAATTAGAAAAGTGTATACAGATACATACTGTAAAAACAGAAAATTCAAATATATATTGCATTCAGCAGTCAGTTTTTCTTTCACTTGGTTTTTCTTTAATAAAACTCACTCTTATTTACAGATAGTTTGCATCCCAAACTCTAATACTCCATGTATTAATACAGCGTAGTAATGCATGTGTTTAAAAATGTATCTTATTTATTCTCATTTTTACTCAAAACTATATCCATTTTCGCCTAAAATGTTCATTCAAATTTTACTGATAGCATAATTTTGAAGAAAATTCGACTAAATGTTCATTGTTAAAGATTCTAAAAACTGAATGTATGCTGAAAAATGTGAAGGGGCCCGGGGCGTGCCACCGTAAGTTAGCCTTCGTTGGGGAAAGGGGGGGGGGCGTGACGTTAAAAGGCTGAGAACCGCTGCTCTAATACATATCTCAAGTCGAAAAATCGATCTAATTATGACTCGTATCTTTACAAAAAGTGATATTCAAATGTGTGTTATGATATCTGAAAGCATCACTGTACTGGTTTTATTGTAATTTAAATAGAGGACGATCTCCAAAGTGCACGCAGTGTTAGCCCGTAGATCCTTAATGCGTTGGAACCTTTTTTTGGGTGCTTTTGCAAAAGAGTTAAATTGCATAAACAACACTTTTTACGAAGAATAGTATAGTGCATATGAATAATATATATGCATGCGTTATGAACTTTACGATTTAGAAAATTAATTTAAATTAATACCTTGCCTTTAGAAACATTCAACAAATTTTATGTTTTGTGTACCAGTTTGTTCGGTCTCTGGAAAAGCGTTTTGTCATTGCTTGCCTTCTAAAGAATATTCTAGTTTGATGATCTAGTTGATGAGTTTGTTTTAATGTTTCCTAATTTCTTACAGTTATTTCTGGCAAATGAACATACTGATTGTTAAACTAGATACAGTAAGCATTTGCACCAATTCAAAAGGAATATTTTTTGTGAATTTGTGTAATTACACATATTTACGTGTAAGTGTGTTTGTATATATATGTGACCCAGCCCCCACGCTTAGAAAAATCCTGGATAAGCCACTCCTGTTCACATAAATTTTGTATTCGCCATTTGATTTTACACTCGATGAAGTAAAAGTAATTAAAATTAATTTTACACATTTTACCTATTTTATTGATATAAGCTTTTTCCATGTAAGAACTGAGTAACGTCGCATGGAACAAACTCATTCGTTATTTTGGCCTACCACAAAGCACACAGAAAAAGCCGTTTGGGTGGTTACCTTTGCGTTCTAAAACGCATTGTTTTCAAACTTGGAAAAAAGTGAAGTCAAAGGTAAGAGCATTGTTCGGTACATAAACGCATGCACAAATATGTAACATAAGCGACACTGAACGTTAAAAACTACCGTAACTCACCAAATCGGGTGAGAAAAGCATGACGCAAAAGTACCTAACGGCTTAAACTTTATCTGCATTTAAAAGCGTGTTAGCATCTCTAGGAATATCTCCACTAGAGATGAGACGGGCTCAGCCCGAGCCCGAAAGCCCGACCCCGAGCCCGGGCCCGACTCGGGCTCGGGCTCTGTAATTCACGATTGCGTTCGGGCTCGGGCTCGTGAAAAATTTCTCCTTTGTTGAACATACTCCTTGAAACAGATTTTAAAAAGTGATTCATGGGATAAATAGACGTACTTATTTTAAAAAATAGCGGCACGGGGAACTAGAAGGTGTGTGAAGCTCCAAAATTTATTGTATCCTATTAATGAAGTAGTTAAATTTATTTGTCTTTAGCTGAAATTTCGGGCTCGGGCGGGCTCGGGCTCCAAATTTAATAATATTGTTCGGGCTCGGGCGGGCTCGGATTAAAAGTCTTCGGGCTCGGGCTTCAAAAAATGAGCCCGAACTCATCTCTAATCTCCACCCCACTCACCTATTATTCTATTCGATCAAACAGACGGGAGAAAGTTCCCTGGAACTATATCCGAATCTTCGCAGCGGAACACTAAGTTTTGGATGTCTGCCATTTGAAAATGAAAACCTGATGTTTTTTCCAGCATTAACACAAATTGTAAAATAATAAACAACGATTGAAAAAAGAGTAAATACACTGAACTTAAACCCTTAATAAAACCTAATTTAAAATCCGCGGTATGATTTTGGAAATAAAAAAAGAACATTTGAGTTTGAAAGCATGCCAGGTCGGCAGCTTTTATTCGTACAAATACCTCACGTACGAAATAAGTCAGGGATATAAAAAAGCGAGAAGTGGCGTAAATCATAGAATTTTTTTTCTGGGTCTGCTCTTCAGTTTATAAAATTTAAGGTTTTCTGTTACTGTTTTCCTACAAAACATATTTTTTTACAGATTTCCAACGAAGTTGCTGTTGATTGCTGTTCCTCTGTCTATCTTTCCCTGTTCTAATTGCCGTGAATATGCACGATATTACTACGAAATTTATACATTATTCCTGTGCGCTTAATTATCTACACTATTCAATTATCCTGATGCATGTAGCATTTATTGTTCTCTTAGAGTGTGACGATCGATGGACAGTCATTGTTGAAAACGTATTTTAAAGATTTTATTCTATTTCATAAGAAACTAAAATGATATATTGTCAGGTGGTTACATTGAGAAACACCTTTTTCCAAAATAAAAATTCAGATATTTTGTTAATTTTTCTATGGAGACGTATTTTAAGAAAAGGACAAATATTTCTAATGAATTTTTGGGATCTTCCTATAGCATTAATACGAGCAAAACTTTTGTTTTTGCCCTTAACATACTAAATATTAACAAGTGATACCGAAAAACTTTCTTCCAGATTGCTTATAATTAGATAAAGCATTTGTATTTTTTTATACATATTAGTAGAGAGACTTCAAAAGAACTAGATTTCTATAAAAAAGATAAGAATAAAAGTATAATTTCTATTGTAATTTTTTTTTTCTGAAGTGGGGTAAAATGGGGGAGTGGTTGGGCTTAGCAAAGTTCTACATAATACTGACATTTCCAATTCTGTATTAGTAAATATTACTAAAACAATAGTTATAATCAATCAATCAAATAGACATTTTAATTTACTGGTTTTTTTGTCAGTAATTATTTTGGTGAAACCAAGTAACATTTGCCACATATATTGAGTGAACCAGAATTTGATAATCGTGGACAGCTAAATATTTTCGAAATAATGCTTTCATGGGCAGTTTTTGTTTCAGTATATTTAAGAATACATTGAATTGAGTGAATTCTATTTCATTCATAGCATTAACATGACTATTGTTAAAAGTATACAGCTACATTTGTACTACCCCATTTTCTTAAATGGTGCGTAAAAATGATGGTATCAATACTTGTCTATGTTAAAAATAACACTGTAGAAAAGTATTTTAATAACATTAAAAAATAGTGCTACATTTTCTATCTGTAAGTCAAATTTACTTAATAAACTTCAATAATTTAAGTAACAGAAATTTAACAGTTTGATTTTAGGACCTTTTAAAAAATACGTTACATTAAAATTCGAAAAAATCTAATTTATATGCTTTTTTTGGTTTGTCTTTTAAAAAGAGGGCGAAAGCTAAATTTAATTATTTGACGCGTGGAATACGAATTTTAAACTAATTTAAATCCCAGAACAGCGGGTTGCCCCCAAAATTCGTAACATTATTTTACTTTAATTCGAATATACAGAAAATCCCCTAAATGTAAAATGAGCTAATTTGGAGCTGTTTAGTGATAAAGAACTGCCTAATGACAATGAAAATAAGATCGAAGAAACTGCAATAAAAAGTTGAAAAAGAAAATTCTTCCTTAGAAGATTCTAAGAAATTGCTACAAGGAATTCATACTGTACGTGAAGAGCATAAATATTTTGCTGTGTATTATGATTAAGAAGACCAAATGTTTCGGGGACAGACCTCAATTTCAGAACTTTTTTCAATTAAATTTTTCCCCCAAAATGTAAAAAAAAAAAAAAAAAAAAAAAATTGGGAACAAAATTTTAATCTAAACATTTATTCCTTCCCAATTTAAAAATAAATCAATTGTGCTTTCTTTTATGAATGTTAATAATTCTCTAGTTGAATAAATAGAAGCTATTTTGAGAAGAGCATTGAATTTATAAAATGTCCCCAATTGTTGTTTCAGAACTGGGGACACAAAGCTGATTTTTCCTAAATTCTTTCTTTAAAAATAGCCTTTTTAAATTATTTTATCTCGTCTATTTAAATTATTTTTTCCTTAAATACAACACATTACATAAATAAAATATCTGTTTGTGTGCTAAATAATGATAATCTGGAATATTATTTACTTGTGATATGCATGACTATAAAAAAAGAGGTGACCCATATTCACTCCATATTTGACCCATAATTTCCCAACTCAATAATTTAAATAAAATTAATAACAATTCAATTTCGGTTAAGCGGATTATTTGAAGTTGTTGTTTTTGACCCATAATTCCCTCACATGACCTTATAATAATACGGTTTTTGGAGATTATAATCAAAATCTAACCAAATGGTTGTCAAGTTTGGTTATTTATAACGATATATAGTTGAATTTGAAGGGATAAAATCTCCTCAATTCCGGTTTATGCAACAAAATGCAAAATTTGATTATTCAAATAAACTATTACTTTTAGCCTAAACTGAAGCTCAGAGTAGCAGTTCAGCAAGAATATAACCTAAATTAAACCTCAGAATAGCAGTTCAGCAAGAATATAGTCTAACCCTAGAGTCAATGACCTGGTACTGGGTAACTTCTTCCAACTTTTAACTCTTGTTATTTAATATGAACCTGAATTAAATATATAATTTTAATTTTTTTGGAAAAATTATTGTTAAATTTTTTTCGCATTAAACTTTCTTATTTTATTACTCAATATCCAGGTACCTATTATTGTCTCTCATCTACATATACAATGCAAATAATAATTATTATAAAGCTTGTAATTTTTTTTGGTTATCATTTGGGCAATCACTGAAATTATTTCGGTTCCCCTCAAGTAAAGGTTGTATTTTTAATCATATTAGCCGAAATGCTACTACTTTTCTTTAAACTTTTTTTTTTTGGTTGCTCGAGGAGCAATTTTTTTTTTTTTTTTTTTTTTTGTCCTTTTAAAAGTCTGACTGCCCTGAACAAGCAGGCAGCCGTAAATTTTGAGCCCTCATTATTATCACATAATAATAATAATAATTAATAAGGTCATTTTGCGACATTTGTTAATTATTTATTATTACTATAATCTATAATAATAAAAATGAATGTTTGTAATTCTGTACGTGTGCGATTGTCAGACAAATCTACAGGACGCGGAGCTCTAAAAATTTGAACGCATAAGCCCCTGCGTTCGATAATGTGCACCTCAGATTCAGAACTGTAAAATTTTAATTATTTTTTAATTATTAATTAAAAACCGCTTTTAGGTTGCCATGCTTGGCGAGTTTCACTAGTATAAAATGATTAATGCTTTTGAAATAAAGAAGAATTTATTACCACAGTTCAAAATTGAGTGCATTTGAAAAACATGAAATGGTATGGAAATTACGCCAGTTTTACTCCCAAATTAAAAAGAATCCGAAAGAATTAAATCCAAGTGTGTGTCTTGAAATTCATATATTTTCAAATCCTACTAATATTATAAATGTGAAATTTTGTATTTCTGAATACTTGGGTGTTTTGTTGCTGAAGCACGCAAAAATGGCTGAACGGATTTCGATATAATTTGGAATGAATATACCCTGGATTAACATACAGGTAACCTTTCATGCATATATGACAAATAGTTCTTTCACAGGGGTACTCATAAGAATTACATTATGCTTTTATGGGTATTTTTGTAACTATTGGACCGATTCTAAAACTTTTTCCACTGATAGAAAGTTAGAGTATTATAGGCTACCTTTCATGCATATAGCATAAATAGTTCTTTTACAGGGACACTCAACAGATTTCTAATACACATCTAATACTTAACTAAAAAAAATTTCACTAAAGCTGCACTATTCCTGAGCAACATAGGCCAAAGTTCATGCATATATCATAGATTACAGGAACACACAAACTAATTCATAAATATTGTCGTAAAATTCTCCGTTCGGAAAACGCGTAAAAAAAATAAATAATAACTGTACATATACTGTGTATTATACTTCATTTAAAATAAACAAAAAATAATAATATTTAACTGTAGTCACTTTTGTCTATAGCTCAAAAGCGTGATCAAACTATTTCTTTTTTGTTATTCACACTTCCTTCATTTCTCTCTGGACTAATTCTAAAGCCGACGCTGACGAAGCCTCGGGTAGAAGCTAGTTATAATTTTAAAAAAAATACGCTTCAGCACATGCTTCATGTCAGTATATTGAGATGGAATGCTCATCAAAATCTTCATTTCCACACGATTTTCTCGTTTATCTGCTATGCTATTTGGAAACAAAAACAATTTACTAAACTTCAACAACGGGTTTTCTTCAAGTAAAATCCCTGGACTGATAATCTTTGGTATTACTGTAAAGGTGGACGGTAATGCAGAGCTACTCCGTGTTTGAAATTTTCACAATACTTTTAACACCTGACTTAGTTGAAAAACGTCGGCACATTTATTGACCGATTCTGAATTCTTAAGAGTTATTGTTGATTTTTATTGATATGATTACAGACATAAGTTTTTATCTATTGCGCGTAAAAATAAACGGCAATCTTTTTATAGCAGCTGCGCATATCGACATCCACCTTACATGTAAGCAGCTAGAGCTGATAAATCCAAATTTTGAGTGAATCGAACGAAGGTTGAAGTAACTGTGTAACTTGAAACTACGTTGAAAACAATTTTTACAAGTAAGTAATGTGATCGCGAAAAATTTTGGTATCCAGATTTTGACGAAAAAAAGATGGATTTTTACAACCTCTTAAATTTACTTGCAAGAGTTTTTGCGAGGCATCTCGTCGTATGCATATATGTATGCTCATATAAATCCATGTACAGCTGCGGAAAAAAAAAAAAAAGTCGCACTTGCTCTTTATTTCGCCGTTGTTCGTCGTACAGCAAAGTTATGTATACCATTCGTTTGCAAATAGCGCATACATTAATTCATGCTTAATATCTTGAAAATGGGTATCCGGGGTTAAAATGAGCTAAATTTTTGAAATATGAAGTGAAATCTAGGGGTTACTATTGAGATAAAAAAGTTAGTGCGAATTTTAGTATGTAGATGGCCCCTTATGCAATTCTTATGCATAGCAAATTAAAGTGTACGTCAATCGTAAAAGATTGGTAATCTGTAACTTTGCTGTACGACGAACGACGGCCGAAAAAAGTACAAGTGGGACTTTCTTTTTTTACAGCAGCTGTACAATCCATTTTGACCAACCACAAGTCCATTTTCACTACTTTTTCCCTAACGTCTGTACGAATAAATGTAACTCGCGTATCTCAAAAACGATTAGTTGAAATTTTATATTTGTGATTGCTGAAACATCTAGGGTTGCACCTCTTTTTTTCCCAATCCAATGGCTAGTTACAGGGCCACCCAAAAGATTTCCCATCCATTATGCTCTATGGGTAAAAATTCATTAAAGCGTATTTTAGCGGTATTACGCTATTTCAAACGAATCAAAAGTCATATATGTTGTTAAGGATTACAAAATGAGCAGCTCCGTCGAAAATAGTGGCTTTATCACTTATAGTTCTTCTACAGGAAAACTCAAAAAATTCCAACACATTACGGCTAATGGCTGTCTTTGAGACATTCATTCATTTCAAGTACAATACCTTCCTACCATATAGTAATATGATGGCCCAACGAAGGTCATGTGCTTCCCTAAAAAATTGCGCCAAAAGTCGCCAAGCGTTGCGCCTTTTGATGTACTTATGTATGTATGTAACTCGCATATCTCAAAAACTATTAATCGTAGACTGTTGAAACTTAATATATAAAGTTGCTATAATATTTAGTTGAGCACCTCCATATTTGATTCCAATGTACTGAAGAGTTTATTTATAGGACCAGCCAAAAGAATTTAATACATTAATGTCTATAGACATCTTCAATACATTATGTCTGTAGTCAGTCATTGTTTGGGCCATGACCCGAATCTCGCCATTTCAGTGGCGGCCGGTGGTCAAAACTGTTAGTGCAGCCGGAAGCATATGAGCCCCCCCCCCCTCTTCCTCCGGACAGGAATGGTAAATCTTTGTTGCTGAATTCGAAAGCTGGCGGATTAAGCCCTCATCGAGGGGGAAAAAAAGAAATTACATAAAAAATGTAAGAGATCTTATTTTACTTCCATAAAATGAACATAAATTTCAAGCAGCCGCTCTTATCCTCAAAATTGCATTAATCCGTGTCTGATTCGAAGTTTCCTTAGAATTTTCTTTTGTAACGATAACTTGAGAAGAAAAGGAAAAAAAAAAAGAAAACTTACTTATTTTTTATAAGTCAAATCAATCCTCCCTTCTTTTAAACTTGCGAATCAGTCAGTGATGACCTCATAAAAAGGCGTTGTTTTAATTCAGATATCAATAATTTTAAAAGCTCTTTAAAATTTCTCATGCTTAAAGAATTTTCTCGCTCGCCATGTCCTCTAAATGCTAGTTCTTGCTTACTTAAAAACAATACTGCTTTGATGGGTAATTGTCCATTCATAAGCGTCTATTCAGGTTTACCTTCTTGATAAATTCAGCAATATAAAGTCGAGAGTTTGCCGAACATATATTCTCCTTACCCCCTCCCTCACTTCTCGAGCCAATCAGTGGGACGAATTCACCGCCTCTTTCAAGTGCTGCCGACGTTTGAAAATCTTTGATGAGCTGAGTCTTAGCTGCGTATCCCCATTATAGCCTATGCCGGAGGGACTGCTTACGTAATCGTTGTCATGGCAACAGTGCTGCCAATTTTCTTATCAGATTTCTGGGCTGAACCAAAGATTTTCCCAATTAAATTGCGGGAAGATTAAAGTGCTTTTTTTCTGAATGAGCGATCCGGCCACAATACGGTTTTTTTTTTTTTTTTTTTTTTTTGAGATTTTTTTTAATTTACCGTAGGAATTCCATAATTCTAATCTGAATTTAGGAAAATTAGTAGAATAAATTATTTAAAAGTATGTGCTGATAATTCCAAGTGCAGCCCGGCTGTACTTGCTGTATCCCACGAGCCGCCACTGCGCCATTTGTCATCGATCTTGCTGAGTTTTGCCGCTGTATTGCCGAATCTAACGCCAAAAGCAATTACGTATTTCGCGTAAATTTTAACCGTAGAGTCTTGAAATTTTGTATTTAGATTAATTGTGACATCTATCTACGCATCTTTTTTTTATTGCAATCAAGTGAGTTATTTATCAACAAGGTTACCCAAACGACTTTCAATACATTAAGGTCTATGGATACTTCCAATTCATTAAAGGTGTGTGAGGAATCACTATTTCGGCTATGACCAAAATCCCGCTAACTATCTCAAGCTTCTCGGCTTTTGGGGAAATATTGTCCAATTAACCTTTTACACTCAATATTCCCGATTGGGAACAACGAATTGAACATTTATTCAAAAATAAAATTTCATCAATATTGACTTGGAAAAATTAGCAGATAAGGTTAAAAGATGACTTATTTTTTTTTAAAGTAGTTGCAGTTCTATCATTATTGGGAAACTGGAAAAGATAAAACATGAAAATAGTCATTTTCATAATTTTTTACAGAGCTATCTTGATACACCCCCCCCCCCTCCCCTTCAAACTTTTAATTCATATCTTTACTTAAATTTGAAAATAAATCTTTTATTAATTCTTAATATTTCATTTATTATTTAAACTACTCATCAGATTTTGAAACAAATGTAAATTATAGTCAGAAATGCCCCATATTCCCACTTGGAAGCACAGTGAAAATTGTATTAAAAAAATTCCCCCATTTAAATGACTAATATCCTTTAACTTAGGCATTAGAAGATAAAATATGCGAAAAACTAATTTAAAATATTCCTGGATTTTAATGCGGTTTGTAAAAGGTTAAGTGTCAAAAACAAATCTTTCAAACTGAACCCAGCTTGGCGATATCTCAAATATTTTGCTAGAAAGCGCTAAACCTTAGTTTTATTGCAGTATTTTATCTCTTTCGAACAAAATAAGTTTAAATGAAGTGTACTGAAAATATTTATTATTTAATAGACTTACACGGAAGTCATGTGGTGTCCGCATCAAAATTTTTCTTTACATAGGGTAGTTAAGGAGGAACGCAATCCTACGTTAAAAGTTTGATAAGTTATTACCATATATATGATTCATTTATTTTTTAAGATTGGACATACTTTGTGTATGAAATTTGAGATTAAAGCAGCTCACTGGAGAATATTTTATCGTTCCCATTAAGCATAGCTACGCCTTCTACGTTACCACGGCAACGATGAAATGCAATGAAGCAAGTTGATAGCATTATCATATAACATCGTTAAAACCAAACTATCGACTAATAAATTTAGAATGCCATTACATTTTCAGAAAGCATTTGAAGAAAACGCTCGTTTGCTAAGCTTCCCGTGAAGCTAGTTTCCTATTACGCTATCTGAAACTGCATCTATTTCGAAATTCCCATTAAAATATAGAAACATACTTCTGCTATTTCTAAAATAATCTATTGTGTATTGTTAGACCGGAATATTCATGTGGAATGAAAGATAACCCTTCTCGAATAATAATGCATCTCGATTGTTCCTGTATGCCAGGAGTCTTGAGTAGCTTGCATATGATACTTCGAATCCCCTTAAGCTTTTATTTCAGCAAGACTTTCAAGAATTCTTAGATTAGTAGGGGTTTTAACAAAATCTTAGGGATGAAATATACATAACTTCGATGTTAGTGCTTGTCAAGAGGGGTGCCTGGTTAGAGTTTATACAAAATGCAATAAATTGAAATTTTTTTAAATTTAGTTGATAAAAAGTTAAATTAGCGTAGAAGAGTATCTCAATAAAGAAGAAAGAGAATTAACACTAATCGCATGAATTATAAAAATTTTTCCTAACTATAAATGCTTATAATCGTACTGCTAATTAACGAAGCTCGGCCATAGTTTCTCTGCCAATTCAATCTTCCTTGTTGAGTAAGATGCTAGCGCCATCTTACAACATTGCAGAGTCCGTCAGTGAATCAGTGGTGGGGGCAAATATTTATATTCAAATTAGTCTGTAAGAACGTGTTCCCCTTTTACAATAGCTTAACAAATGAATTATGAAATTTGGAACCATAAAACAACACAATACATAAAAATAATGATATAGATTATTTACTAGTCGATAGCTCTTAATTTTTTTGTGATTTCACCGAACAAACAAGATGTCGCTGCACTCGCTCAGGAAGAAATTGCGAAGTGCATATATGCAAGATTGCGTAAATTTGAAAGGTCCATTGCTGCAGATATGTAGAAAATAAATTAAGAAATACTGACAAGGATATTAACAATCCGAGTGTTTTTTAGGCACCAGTATGTTAATGTTCCATTTGTTTAATTTTATTTTTTAATTATTAACTCTTATTTAACAGTCGAAGAACTTTCAAAATGACTTCAATTTTCATTTATTGTAAAAATAATAAACAACTCGAGAAGAACAACCGTCACTTCTGGGAACTCAGCCTCTTTTGATGTAGGGAAAAGCAAATACAATGTGTCCAGCAAATAACACCCTGGTTCCAAAGTTAAAAATAGTAGTTACAAAAACCGCTCACAGAATTATCTGGAATCCCAGGTCTTCATAATGAATTGGATGTAATATTCTCCTGATCTGCCTCCTTGTGACTACTTCCTGTGGAGCATACTAAAAGACTCTATCCACCAGAAGCATCCCTACCTCCTGGAAGACCTGGAATCTTTAATTTATGTACCATGTGAAGGAATTTTCATTGAGACATTACTAGATATGATGGAAAATTTCATTATTTGTTTGAACCACCGCTGTATACGAACGCTGAACATTTTGAAAAGATTGTATTATGACTGCATGCTGCGAATCCATTTATACTTTACATGATAATTGTCGATCAATTCTGGCATGTAGTGTTATCATTTGCATACGCAAGACAGGGGTTTGGGGTTCTAACTCCCCTTATAGAAGATTTTTGAACATAAAATCCTAAATTTTTAAACATAAAAATTACTCCTTTTAACAATATGATATCATATTACATTACAACGTCTAAGCTGATGTCTGTTAGCAGCTATTGCAACGATTATTTCAAAACTTTTGTGTAAATATTTTACAGGTTACATAATAAGCATACCGTTTGCTGCATTATTCTATTGATCTTTGTTCTTGATATTTTTATTGTTAAATGAGGGCTGTACAGAAAGTAAAAATCTTAAATTTCTTCAAGTCGCTGATTTCATATTTTAGTTTCGGTATTGATTATTTTCAGATATGATAGATATCCTCTCTGTAACGTTGATGAGTGCAATAAAAAGAAAAAAAAATTATGAAATTATCATATTACATTACATCGCCAAGGCTAAAACATTTATTCATGTAAGCAATCAAGCAGCACTTGCATTGTGCTTTTAATGTGCCTCGCCATTTTCTTGAAGATGCAGACGGCTTGTAATGACCTCTCAAATTACATTTATTTTGAAATGCTCATTACAATAACGCTCTGATAAATCAGAATTTTATGGGGAAATTATTCTATCGAATATAATTACAATGGAATATTCATGCAGAATTAAAGGAAATGCTCGGAATGATTCATCGAATTGCAAATCAATCAAAAGTGCCTTATCTTGAGTTATATGCAAATATTACTGCGTCTCTGAAACTGCTATGTGAATTCCGTAGTGTGGGACTTCAAAAATGGCTCATGTGTTTGAAGTATGCATACATTTCTGAGCAGGGAAGCCTGTTACAATAGCTTGTTTATGCAAATCTGTTGTAACGTGTGAAATCGTAACACAATAAAGCTTCAAAGCCATTTCCTACATGTAGAACAATAATTGTTTTGGAAATCATCTGAGCATTAAAGTTTTCAAGAAGCATGTTGAATTAAACATTAAGATTTAACTGTGCTCTCGAAGGTTAGATTGAATATTTTGGCTTATTTTCTTTCGTCTCATAGACGAAAAGGAAAAGTATTTTTCATTTCAAATTAATTTCAAGTAGTGGCATCATGGCGTCCACAAGGGTGGGGGGCTGGGTGGACCCTTGGGTTATGACCAGGGCCTTTCCCTAAGGGGACTAGGAGTCCAGCCCTACTCAATTTCATTTTTTTAATTACTATAACTAATACAAAGTAGGAAATATATTTCGAATTTATTGTTTTATAGAATGAAATTTTAGATCCTACTCCTAATTGTAGATTAAAATTTAAAATACATATTTATGATGAATCGTTTACCATAAACGCTTAGTAAAATTGTTATTGCTCGAAGTGTGTGAGCTTGTGTGAGTATTATCCCAATACTTTCTTCCTTCCGGCCCCGCCGTGATGAGGGGACAGGAAGGGCAATGGCCCCTGGGTTTTGGTATGACCCGTAATTGAATGGAAATTTTATCATGTATAAGGTTTTGTGTATATGGCTTACGGTAAATTTAAAGTGTACTAATTCTATACTGGTAAAAAATTTGGGAGAAAAGACTGAAGATTTTTTTGAGGGAGAGGGGTGGGGTCTCAAACCTGTCCTGGAGCCCAAAAAATCCTGCCGTCCGACCTGCTTTCTGCCTTGGCTATTTTTTGGCAGCCTATCTAAGGTGTTACTACAACATTCTTATGCCCGAGGCACCTTTCAAATTTTGTGCTACATCTTAATCACCATTCTTGTAGAGGTGTACTTGTCTAAGATCAATTTTTTTGGGCCTAAATCTGCATGTAATGCTCATTTCACGGGCCAAAAGTGCCCGTGCGTTATAATCAGGACTTGAGTTCACTTGTCAACTCTTGTGAGTTGAGTTCTATCAGTTTCTCGTCCTGCAAGTGAAAATGATAACATTTATTTGCTAAAGTTTCACAAGATGTTATTTTGTATAAAATGGATTTCTTTTCTTACGATTTTCTTTGTGTGAAAATATATTTTTCAAATAAGTCAAACGTAACCTTTATTAATAATTCTTAAATTTAGGTCTTTTAGAATGAAACTGAATAGATTCATGTTGTACTAAACTCTTGTAATTTTTAAGTAACATCATTTTATAACTAAAGTTTAGTTGGGACGTATAAAAATAGTTACCATAATTATTCCCTGTATTTTCAGATTAAATTACATTCTAAAATTAAAATTGGTAATAAATAAGAGGGAAATTTTAATGCAGTACTCTGCTGTAAAGAAAAATAAAATAAGAAGAACAAAATATAAAGTAAGAAGTGGGGCCCGTTTCTTATCCTGGGTCCAGGGCCCGTAATCGAATGTGGGGACCATGAGTGGCATACATAAAAAGAGGGGTTAGAAGATCTGTAGTATGATAAAGACCCTTCTTTGTATAAAAATTCACACTGTTTGCTGCCGTTTTTCTACAGGTTGCTGTGAGGCAAGAAAAATAGTTATCTCTTCTTGCAAAGCAGTGGCAAAGTCCTTAAGTAGTTATGAGAAAGAGGGTTATCTATTCTCTTCGAAAATAGAATGCAAAGTCCTGATGGAGCAATGAGAAAATAGTGTTGTTCATATCATTCTCGTCGCAAAAACTGCACAACTGCAAGGTCCTTAGTAGTAATGAAAAGATAATTGTGTCTTCTCACACAGCAACTGCAAAGACCTTATATCGAATGGATGAAAGAGACCATATTCTTGCATAGCAACTCCAAAGTCCCTATGTAGTAATGAGAGAAAGGACAGTCTTTTTTCATACTGCTAAATTCTATGTTTTAATGAAAAAAGGCCGTTTATCGATCCGTACAGAAACTGCAAATCTTGTCAGGAAAATTTCAATGGAAAATGTCTTTCGGAAAATTTCTACGTAAGTTATTGAACAACTACGAAAGTTATTGAACTGTTATGGAAAAAAAACATTTTTTTTTCAATAACAGTAGCTGGGCACAAAATTAGCTACTTTGTAACTCCATGATCGGAAACTACCTCACTTTGAAAATATGTATAATTCAACGCGCGCGCGCACACACACACGCAAAAGATACACCACAGTGATAATTGGTAATTTTGAACTAAATTTTACATTTTAGCAGCTCGAAAGAGGTAAATTCGCAGGCATAATAGATTAAAAGCATAAATAGGTCAATTACTTATGGTCATTTATAATACAGGTAACAGAAAGGTGAAAGATATAGCTTCTCGATGTCCAATTTATTTCAGCATTTATGAAAACAAGCAAGTAAGCGAAATTAATTATCTAATTCTATATGGAAACTCCCTCCCCCCCCCCTCTAAAAATAGAGATTTATTTAAAAAATGTTTCTTTCGCCCTTCTTAAATAAATATATTTAGTCCTGGAATAAGTTCAAGAATTATACTGGATTCGTACAACTTACTTAAGTTTCCACGCGCGAGGGAAAAAAAACAAAACTCATAACAAAATTATCACTAAGCATTTTGAAGAGAAATGTCAGCATCGTAGAACATACAAAACTTTTGCATTAATAAAATTAAGGTTATCATGAGGATGTCCAATTACACTCCGGATAAATTTTATTTTGCTTTTTATGCGACTCATTTTTTAACTTCTAAGACGCACTTTTCGACATCGAGTGTTAACAGAAACGTTTGCGATACTTCTACATGCATAAAAATGTGATTTAAGATATTATTTGGGCGATAGTTTCGTAACAGACTAATAGTGATTGAATAAAAACAGAAGTCTGCACATAATTGGTCAGTTTTTATTTCTTTACCAAACTCATTCATAAAATAATCATAGTGACGGTCTCGTCTAGCATTTTTTCTATAAACGAATGTTCCAGGATATTACAAGATTTCAGAATATGTTCAATATGGAGAATAAAGGGTGTCGATCAAATCCACAACAATCCACAAAATAATATTTTTTTAAAAATTAAATGATTTTTTGTAAATATACAGAGATGTTATAAATAAACTTCCAATATTAACAGCATTCTGCAGCTAAAACGGTTCATCAGATTGCTACTGGTTTGGTATATGGGCTAGAGTGCGCCTAAAACCCTTTTTTTAAAACGCCTTATACCTAGGAAGCAAATTTGGCTGACTAAAAGGGTGTCAAAAAGAAATGAAATCGGTTTATATCTTCCAATCGAGCATCTATCCTAAAGATTACTAAAATTTGAAAATTTTCGTGTTTTTACGGGAATTTTTATTATTTCTAAATTAGCTTGTTTTTTAATGTAATCGCTCAAATTCTTATTTATTCCACACGAAATTATGCTCAAACATTATTTAAGTACATCAACGTTTATCGCATTCCCTGCAAATTTAATGAATGCTTATAAAAAATTACATACAATGTTAGGTAACATGTAAAAGCAAAAACATTCGAATTTATATATTTTTTCTTTATTAAATAGAAGTTTTAAAACCAATTATTTTAGAACGGTAGTAATATTGGCAAACATATTATTTTTATTGATAAAGCTAAGTTTTCATGTGAACAGTTTTAAATCCAAGAAAATTATGTTTTGTGTATGTGGATTTCAAAGTACCTTGAGCTAAGAATGAATGAAACCAGAGATGTTTAATTGTGTTTATATATAACATGGTTTACTTGGATTTTTCAACTATTCACATAAAAATTTGGCTTGATTAATTAAAAAAAAATGTTTAAAAATATTACTAATGTTCTAAAATAATTAGATTTTAAATTAGTATTCAATAAAGAAAACATTGTAAATTAGTATATTTTTTCCTTTCAATAATAATCTACTACTGTATGTAAATTTTTATCAAAAACTCATTAAAGTTGTAGGGAATGCACGATCGAAAAATACTGATGGATTTAAATAATGTTAGAATATTATTTTGTGTGGTTCGAATACATTAGAATTTGAACAACTACATTCGGAAGCAGGCTAATTTAAAAATGTTAAAAATTATCGTAAAAAACTTGAAATTTTCCAAATTTCAGAAAATTTTAGGGCAGATGCTCGGTCGGAAGATATAAACTGATGTTATTTCTTTTTTGACATATTTTTATTCATCCAAATTTGCAACTTTTCCGAAGCATTAGAAGTTTAAAAAGGATTTTTCTTTTTACGCTCCCATTTGTATTGAACTCAAGAAAGTTTTTTTTTTTTTTTTTTTTAAGATTAGTACAAAAATGCTCACTAGTTGGCACTTTGTATGAAAAAATTGGAACTTTAAAAATGGAAATGACTAACTCGAAGTGTACAGACAATTTCATTAATTATTTAATAGCTTTTAACTAGTTTCTGTAATTTTTTGAGCTGAATTCGAGTTTTTCTTGCGAAACACCATGAGTGAACATTTTTTGAAATAAACTTTTTTAAAAGCGTCTATTAGCGCATCACGTTAGCAATCCATTTGCCAAAGTTGGTGGTAAGGATTGCAATCCGGAAAACCGGATCCGGCATCATTAGACGTCTACCGGATATCGGATCCAGTAAACAAAGAAAATGGCTACATATCGAACTATAAAAGGAAATAACTAGATATGAAAATGAAAGAATTCGAGGACAATACTTGTCTTATATTCATGACTATTTGTTGACCCTAAAACCAACATTTGTAGATGCTGAAAGGGCCTATTTAGCCACTCTCTATATTTGTAGCTCTCTGTCGATTGGCAGATGACACGATGAAATCTGTTTGTATCCTACGATCTTTTATTAAAAATTAAGTTTGATTTTTTTATAATCGTTATAACCAAAATAATTAGTTAAAGTAAGTTTATTGAAAAATACTCGATATTGTGTGATACTTGTGCCATTCACTAAACATATCTATGATAACTGTCATCATAGTTATAAGACTTCGTAGCCTGATGGAATTACATAATTATTGTAAACCCAATTGATTAAGTTATTTTTGATTTTATTCTTAACTGTTGCTGAATTACAATAGAGTTGATAATTATATAAAGTTGATTTCCTAAGAAATAAATGGTCTTTTTTATAAACTTTATGATACCCTAGGTTAAGCATCTTTTAGACAATTAATTTTGGAACGAAAGTGAAATCATTTGATGGGGCCAATCCGTCCGGATTGATGCGGATCGGGCCGGATCCGGCTGGATTGAAATTGGTGCCGGATTGCAATCCCTAGTTGGTGGCAACATGATCACACGTGACAGGTGCAAAATGCTGCTTATAGGGAAAGTATAATTATAAAGAACCTATAAATGACAGCGCATTTGGATTGCTTCAAGAATGTAAAATACCTAAAGCTTACTATCATTTTATATGCACACTAGTCTGAAGAAGGAAGGTATTTTTTTCTGGCTTAAACGTAACTAAGGAAAGTTCTGGGCATTTTGTTGTTAATCTTGCATTCTTATAAGATAAAAATGATTGTTTGATATTTAAAATTTTATCATTAGATTATAACCCTTTTTTATTAATATTTCTGAGTATAAGTGAATAAATTGTCGCAATGCTAAATTTTATGTGATAGTACGCTATTGAACATCCTTCGAAGAGGTTTCAGTAACTGATGCAAAGTATCGAGGAGTAGAAATCTGTTTTAAAGAGTCTGAATGTTGATGATTTTATTACATTTCATTTTGGTTTCGTACACAAAGAACTTATTTTTCCTAATGTTGGTTTGATTTCTATGCCTTTGCATGGCAGTGCAATGGTAGTAAAGCCTAAAACAAAACAGGGGTTAGTATTCAGTCGCTATGTAAGAGAGAGAATGATAAATTTCATTTTCCAGATGTATCAGTTATCGGTTAAAAATTCATTGGGGTATTACTGAAATAGAAGTTGATGAACACTTTTTATAGAATAGATCTAAATTAGCTTCAACATTTGTTTGTAGAAACGTCACTCCTTGATTTATTTACATTTATCAGGAAGCTCTAAAGGATGAAGCAACGTTTTTCGATAGAAATCTTTCAATTAATTAGGTATTACTTCAAGGTGAAATGCTGAAACTACCCCTATTAAAGTACGATGCACCTGTACAAAAAATCTTTTCAAATAGTGGGAAGACAAGACTCAATCTGTATCAAAATTCAGCTCAACAGCTAAGGCTTATCATTTATATCATCTGATGTTTTAAGAAACTAATCCTTGAAACAGTCAAGTGTTGCAAACAGTGGAGTAATAATTTCATGAAAGAAAATTCACACAACTTCAGATTCCTGGTAAATTAAGACATTTTACTTTCAAGTTAGCTTAGTGGGGAAATTTTTTATTTTAAGTTCCAGTCCAGTGTTGCAAATAGTGGAGCAAACACATTTTATACAGGAAAATTTCCTGAACTCCAGATTCCTGATAAATTTAATACATTTAACTTTAAAGTTAACTAAGTGGGGATTTAGCTACGTCTGACTCGCAGTTGAGCCATTGATCCGGCTTCAATGTTGCTGCTCTCCAGACTTCTGCCCGGCGAAGGAGGGGGGGGGGGGGATTGTAATATAATATATTGTAAATTAATTCGGAATTGGTCGCATTTCTTTTAAAAAGTTCGTCTTTACACGAATGATGCATCACTTTCTTTCCAAAAACCATTCGAGATCATTGTTTTAAATGGGATTCCCGCGCTTTTCGAGAGTTCGCTATATTAATTTCAGTATTGGTTTATGTCTCTGCCTACAGCCTCATTGTCATAGATTGTTGCAAGAGTAAATGAAAATAATCTAACTGGTGAATTCGGAACAGGCCGAAACAATTCGCACTATTAATAGTGGACGTTTTGAAAACTTAGAGAACGTTGAACCACGGTCAACTAGTCAGATGCAATATAAGACGAGATACTTCTTTAGACCACCTTTCAAAATATCTGCAGCACACGACTTCAACATCTTTATCAGATAATATAAAAAAAAAAAAAAAATTAACCGTCTTTAAAAATTAACAACAGGTAATTAAAACCTTTCTCTGAAATTCTTCCACTCAAGGACCCGGTCAGCCCCAAGTGTCCTCGGGCCCGGGTTTAGGGCGGTCCTGCATTGGATGAAAATTTTATCATGTACACTCATCTAGAAAAAGTTTGAAAAAAAAAAATTAAAAAAAACTGCACAAAATCCGAGTGTATTTGGCACTTCTGCTTATCCATAAAAAGTGTAAACTAATTTGTGCGCGAAAAGTGCACTATTTGGTTAGAATGTGGGGATCTAGGCGGAAAAATAGAGAGTACGTCTGTTGATTTTTAATGAATGACGGTGCAGATAGACGTCACGAATAGAGTCCTACTACTGTGATATTTTTCTCCTTTTAAGGAATTTTAGTTATTTTTAATTTATTTTGCTGCTGCCATCCATTATAATGCATGAGGACGAACATAGGGACTTCAAGTTATTTTAAAACTGCATTCCTCTTATTCCGGGCCCGGACATTGGACCCGAGGTACCAGAAGCCAGCGTTCTATCCACCAGACGCCAAAGGACTCGTTTTATTTCTGTTTGGGTTTCATTTTTATTGCTATTTTGCTCACTTTAAGTAATATTTATATATATTATTACAAATTTTTGGGAGGGCCCACTCCTCTGGAGATTAAATTTGGTTAAAATTCGTATTCTACGCGTCAAATAATAAAAATTTGCGTTTTGTTGCATGAAAATCGTTTAACTAGAACGCGAGATGAAGAATTTTGGGTATTCTCATTGTTTAACATAAGGTTTTCTCAAATTCTTGAGAAATATTATCGCTATCGTTTAGCTGACTTCAGTTTTGGGGACTTTGAAAAAAAAAGACTGCAACTTAACTTGATGAAGAAAGATATCCCTGGAGAATGATAATAACCGTTGTATCATCAAAATTTCTGGAGACTGGAGTAACGAAAATGCTACAGGAAAGAAATTTTTATGTTCCATAAAGCGTCTAACATGAAACTCCAGGTATTGACATTATGTACTAAAAGAATGTTGCTAAATCAATTAAATTTGTTTAAAATATTGTTTATGATGTATATTAACTAAAAAGTTAACATGTCAATAAATCAGGGCATTTCACATTGTTGTCTGTTTTCTCTAGATCAGGAATGGACAATCTTTGGAAAGTTGCGGGTCAAACTTTGGGATGTTAACGAAGTCGCGGGTGGTATAAATGGGATTTTTTAATGGTTTGTGGGTTTTCTATGGGAATTTGAAATGTCCTGCTAGACAGATCGAAAGCCTTGGCGGGCCACATCCGTACTGTGGTCTGGGGAGTAAGAACACTGAATCGAAAATTAGAGGAGTACCAAAAATTATGGGCACTAACAATATCAAAGTGGTCACTGGCCACTGGCTACTATGAAATTTTTTTAATCAGAAGCTTTAGATGAAATACGGCTTAAGTTTGAAGGGAGTGTTGCTTCAGTTTCAGAATGGGATGCTTTTTTTGTGTGTGTGTGTCTGTGTGTTCGCGTATCACCCAAAACTGAGTGTAGCGAATGGAGTGAAACATTATAGGTGGACACTCAAACTACAGACGTCAAATTAAAGAAAAATATTCATTATACTTGGAGATTTCCGAAAACTGTTTCAAACTGCGTAAAACTTTGTTGGCGCATCACATAGAAACGACTATGGAATTAAACAAATGAAATTTAGTAACGATAGGTGATCTCTCAACTTAAACTACAAGGATCAATTTTTTTTAATTTGCAGAGGCCCGTCTTGCATTGTGTTCTGAGAAATCTGTCGTCGGTCCTGGGATGTGACGTCACATTAAAAAAAATATTTGCGAGAGAAAGGCGAAGAATGTTTCTCTACAAATGACTTCGCACTGTATCCCCAAGTGCCAATGCCGGAGCTTTTGAAGGTAAAGACACGAGTAGTTTGAGTAGCACGACTTGCACAGCAAAAAAAGAAAGGCAGTTAGAGGGAGGGACATTCTTTGTTCAAGCTAACAATTCCCAAGAGAAACCAGAAATCGCTTCTCGCTGCTTTTATATTTACATTAAGAAAAATATGCATGTCGTAAAAACTGATATAACGACATGACTTATAAGAGAAGAGAAAGCAAGTACAAAAAAACTAAGAAGTACCAGAAAAAGTCACAAAATAACCATAACTTGCAAAACATACACGATAGAAATATCACCTGTACAAGGAAGTTTGTAAGAGAATTTTAGATTGCATCATCATTCGCACTTCAACTTATTATCACTTGCACATTCATCTCGTGCAGCGTTGTATGCTCTCAAAACAAAATACGTACTAACAAAACAGTGCTTCAAAATCTCTGTTTGTTATGGAATTCATAAGGGTAAATACCTTACAGAGGGACTTGTTTTCAAAAAATTTAAATAAAAAGCAGTATGTCGTTGCATTTTCTCTAAACTTGAAGTCAATCACGTTAGGTGAAGTCGAGCTAAGTAAGGAGAGTTTTAAAAAGTTAGATTGCACTCTTAAATTGTCAAAATCATGAGGAAAAATTATTGTGATGTCATTATAGATGATCATTAAAATGTCACAGGTAGTATTTAAAAGGCAGTTGGCGGGAGAAACATTCTTTGATGAAACTAACGGTTCCCAAATGGAACCTGAAATCATCTCATTGCTTTTAAATTTACCTTTAAAAAAGATACGTGTCGTAGAAACTGAAATAACGGCATGGCACTCATTTTCGGTGCATATTTCAGAGGAGTGCTATCTGAAAATTTGTATGCACCTAGTTGTAAACGACTTTGTAAATGAAATATGTTTTCCCGACATTAATCGAGTCTTTTCAAAGAGCTACTTTCCTGCCCATCATGCAAAATCTTCCTCCTTCCCTCGGCTTCTTTCAATTTTACAAACTTTAGAAAAAAATTCACTAAAATTAGTCTAGTCTCTGCCTCTGCGAGTGATCCAAGATATATATTTTGCGATCAAAGAACAAAATGCAACCAATTTCCGAATTGGCTTGTACTTAATACACTTTAACGTAGAGGTATTGCCAAGGTCCGATTGATTCATACAGTGTTTATATGCTGCTTTGTCCGGCTATTTCGTGAGGTGCAGGGAAATCTCTGGTCAAAATTCGAACGTGATGATGCATCACTGTCCGGTAGGTGGCACGTCTTTCGCTTCCGATAAAGGGTGCCTGCCTCGTGGTTGAAAGAAAAGTAAGGATATCCATTATCCAAAAATTGGCTGCATATTATTTCTAATATCAAACTTACTTATAAAGTCTGCTAAGTTTCCCTCTCGAACCATCGCCTAAATGCACAGCCACATCACTTGCAAATGTAGGAATGAGGAATTGTGCGACCTCTCCAGTAACAATAAATGGTTTGTTATAATCTTGTAAATAAAGCTATGAGATTGCATAAAGTGCAGTGAATAGACAGATGTGAATCAATAATTTTTAATTCAGAGTTTAATACTGTTTACATTATGTATACCAACTGGCACAGCCTTACTTAGCTGTTGATATGCTCTAACTGCCTGAGTGTTCTGGGCTCCTATGTTTTTACATTGAAAGGGAGAGAAAATGGTGTCGATTATATATCCGATCATTTTGCTTTAAATAGGAAAATTCCTGTTGATGTCTGAAGTATTGCACAAGGTTAAGGTGACTTAAAACAATTACGAAAACGTGTTTGAAAAAAATAGGTTTTGCACATTTCATTGCCAAAAATTTGCTGTGTACCTATTACACAAAGAAAAGAAAATGACAGTCTAGATTATTAACACTGTAATCAATAGGCGTTTACGTTAAAAGAAATATGAAGGTTCTTAAAGAGGACTTACATTTAATGTTATACATGCACACAACTACACACAGACACATATATATATGGTGATGAATAATTTTAGCATTTTGATAGCTTACCATGCAGAAATGTTTTAATTTTTGTACTCAATGTTCTTGTGGGGAGTACCAGAACAAAATAAGTCTACTATATTATACTTTTTTTTTATTTTTGTGATATCATCTTTACATGCTTAATTCGATATGTGATAACTGACCGTCATGTTTAATTTTGTTTGGTTATGTCTTGGCTACTCATGTTTCTGATTTCATTTCTAATTCTTGCTGCCTTTATAGGATTAACGTTTTAGTAAGTTTTGCTGTTGACAACATAAATACATATAGATATAGATAAATAAACAAATAAACAAAACAATAAACTAAAATCTAAACAACAACATAAACAAACACATAGAGAAAAATATGCGGACATACCATCGAAAAATAAAACTCAGTACGACTTAGGAGTCCACACATACAGAAAAAAAGGAATATAAATTCTCGTTTATAAAATTCTTTGTCTGTATTTGGACAGACAACGAGGCTTGAAGCACTCTTACTGTACATACCATTGCCACCAGCTATAAATGAAAAAAAAAGATAAAAGCACTCACTCTTGAAATTTAGAATCCATAAAATAAAATGAATAGTGAATTATATCTATATCTATATCTACCTATTTAACATATATAGTCCTATATACACATGTAATAAATAATCCTGTATACAGTGCTGGCAAAAAAAAAGTTGCATTCTAATTTGTTCACCAAAAAACCCATAGCATCTGACCACCATGTAAAAAGTTCGTGAAGATAATGACCACCTGATTAATTCAATATGACCGGAGGCGACATGCAATGGGTTTTTTGGCAGGCACATAGTGTTGCCACCGGCGAGGGAAAACCTGAAATAATCAGATCATTTTATTTTGATGGAATAAAATCTGGAAAAATTTTTAATCTGGCTAAAAACTTTGAAATTTGATGTGTGACTGGAAAAGTTATCAAAAATATGCATGTATAAATTAGAATTCATTTGCAGTATGTCAGAAATGCTCCAAATATAACTTGAGATAGTTGTGCAAAGTGTCGCTTGTTATAACAGAATCTACATATGATATGACAGAGATATAGGTACTACTCTTGAACAGAATACTACATAAAAGTACCCTTCATTTAGGGTTTTAGCAAAAAGAAAAAAAGTAAAGTAAATCTTCTAATAAAAACATTCAAAAAGCTGGTATTTAAGCATCAAAATTAAAAAAATTGTAATAAAGACACGTGCATTTTTTTTTCATGTGTTGTGCATTAATTGCAAAGGTTTGTGTTAAATTTAGTAATTTCCAGCGATTATCATTATGATGAATATGCTTGGTAAAAGTCTTAAATTAAACCATTTAAAAGCATATTTCAGCCTTTTACTAACGCACTTTGATAAATTCTAGAATTTACCAGTCTTCAACATTTTACCTGAGTGTACCAGAAATTAAATTCTCCTTTTTTTAAACATTACATGCAAGTAAATAACTTTATAACACGATTTTCATGGCAAAGAAGTTGTGACTAAGCAATAGCTTCATATTCGTCTCATTTTAAAGAATTTCATCGATGACTATTTTACCTTCAAGAAAGATATATGGAGAAAAGGTATTTAAGATTGTAGCCGACATTTATTGAAAGCCAATTTCAAAATATCCTGAAATTTATTTTTAGGCATTCGTGTGTGATAAGTTTTACAGCAAGAATTTTTTAATAACTTCATTTTAAAGTACGATTACGTTCCCCCATAGTGGTTCTTTATAAAAATATGTATACATATGTTTAACGTCGTCTTAACTTTCATAATCACTCCCATAGAAAACTAACTGTGTAAAGTAACCAGATGAACTGGCTGAACTACCCGAGAATTCTTTTTCGGTACTCACAAACTTAACGTTATAAATTAAAAATTGTACGAGATTCATAAACTCTACCACAAAATTACGTTATAGTCCGAATACTTGTTCTGGCAGCTTGTTTGTTCTCTAAGATTTTCGAAGTCTGGTCCGAAAACTGCCATGACAGTAGACTTCAAAATTTCAGAAAATTGGCAAACTACAAGAACAGACACTGCAGTTATAAAAAAGGGGCAATCGAAAATTTAACTGAGGTAGGACTAGTGAACAACTTCACACATACACAGCTTGACAACGGTTGTCGCAAGATACTTTGGTACAGTCGAGAGCAGCCAGTGCCAAATGGAAGGATACGGAAAAATCATAGTAAAGTTACTAAGACCCAGGGCACTGGGAACTGCGAGATTTAAAGAACTTCTGTCTTTTGATGTTAATCTGAGTCAATACATCAGTAAATGTTATCCTCAGTCGTTACATCAGTTAATTTTAGTTTAAATCAATATATCAGTTAATTTTTATTTATGTCAATGCATCACTCAATATCAATTTGAGTCAGTTCAGTTGAGAAACAACAATATTAAAACAGTTTAACAAAAATTTCCTCTTTCTCCATTCAGCTTCAAATACGACCCTAGGGGTAGGCATGAATGGGACAGAATACATGCATATAAAAACAAAACAATTGTTATAATTCAAAATGATAATTTTTAAAAATAATAGTTACTATGTATATATGTAAATGATTATTGCAATGTATTGCTGAGTATTAAAGCAAAGCTACTCGAGGGCTATCCGCCTGGGAGGGGTTCCTTGGGTTCTAACACGTATTCACGTTACATCTGGAGAAAAACGCCCAAAACTACAGACCGTTAGATCGGTCGCCACGTGATAGGCCCGAACCGAGGGCCATCACACTTCAGCCAGTAATTGTTGTAGCATACTTATGAGCAATGCCGCAAATTTCAGAATTACACATGTCCGGTGTTACTAATTAAAACACAAAAATTGTCCCAGTCACCCCACTCTCCTGTTGCAAACATGCCAAATTTCGTATTATTAGCTTCAGTAGTTTCACCAAGGGGAAGTATTTGTTTTATTATAGCGGCAGAGAGCTTAACATAGAAATATCAAACAGAAAAAGAAGGAACAGGAAGCAAAATAAGGAAATTCATTGTCTCATTCGGCTTCTAGCCTCCCAATATGAGGAAGCCCCACGAAGTGCTCTGTAGTAGGTGGTGTGGTGGTCATCCATAATGACATAGTATCCGCAGAGGGTGCAATAGGGATCCGGGAGGACACCAGTGGTAAAAAGGTATCCAGCTAGACAGTCATGTTGAGTATAGAGTCAAAACATTTCAACCGCCTCACGACGCCGGCGATTTGGTGTACATAATTGGTTTGGATGTCTCCCACTTTTGGAGCATGCCGAAAGTACAGATCTCTTAGCCGTCTAATGACTTGTTTACACTCAGCCCATTTCCGCAGGAGTGAACAGAAGGAGGGAGAAAAACGAAAGTCTAAACCAGGGATGGGCAAACTACGGCCCTCGGGCCAAATCCGGCCCGCAGATAGAATTTTGCAGGATGTGTTTTTGAGCGAGTTTGGCAGCTGAAAGACGACATTGTGTCGTTCTTCCATGAGAGACAGTGTTCTGCGGAGTGCGAAATGTAAGAAGATACAGAATGGCTTTCGGACTTCGCATTTTTCACAAATCTTCTTTGTCATATGAGCAACTTGAATGTCAAGATGCAAGGGAAAAATCAATTTATCGACGATATGTGGACCCATCTCAAAGTTTTTAAACTAAAACTTAATCTGTTTGCTGGGCAGCTAGCTAAGAACGACTTGTCTCCTTCCTCGAGGTTATATTCAATATTCTTAGTAAATTAAGAGAAGCTTAAGAATTATGAAGATGGCTTGAAAAAACTGCATTTTGAGTTCGAACGCAGATTTCAAGATTTCAGTGACATTCAAACATAATTGGATATTTTTACCATGCCTTTGAACGTAAATTGTGAAGCAGTGAGGTCAGATTTGCAGCTTGAATTCATTGAGTTGCAATCTAACGATCATCTCAAGCAGTTGTTTCTAAATATGCCAAAGTTAGAGTTTTACAAATCATTATCGTTTCCCAAATTTAATATGTCACGCTCAGAAAATCAGTGCTCTGCTTGCTTCTTCTTATATATGTGAAGAAGTGTTTTCAACTATGAACCTTTCTTTCAGAAGTAGACTGACAGATGAGCATTTAGCCTCGTTCCTTAGAATGAGTACATCTCACTTCGATCCCCAATATACGGAACTTTTAAAAATGAAATAGCAATTTCGTTCATCTCATTAACATATTTAAATTGTAATACTTGTATATTGTTTTTAAAATTTTAGAAAAATTTACCTTGGCCCGCCAAACTTTTTTTTCGATTTTTGGCCCGCGACCGAAAAAGTTTGCACTTCCCTGTTCTAAACACCCATATAGCATTGCTCCTCGACTTGGCCATCGCCCTCGGAAGATTTTTCGAGGACAGAACAAATGAATGCCCGCATGTGCAGGTGTGAGAGAAGGGAAGTAAAGCTGACTGTGAATCCGCACTGCCTTTAGGAGCAGTAAAATAACCCCCCCCACATGGGCGATCATTTCGAGGGCAGTGAGAGAGACAGCGCGAGTTGCTGAATGTAAATGGAGTATAATAGGGCTATCACACTGAGAAAAATCCGACCAACTTTCCTTGCAAATCAAGTTTCCAGCCGATTTCCTCCGCCGTTACCTTGACGACCGCGAACTCCAACTTCTCCTTTCCGAAGGAAAAAACCCGAGTCGGACGAAATTTCGGCCAATCAGAGTACTTTTTCCTGCTACGTCATAAGCAATTTCGAGCAATGGCGACTATGTTCGAAGCTCGGCAGCTTGGCTCTATGTCAGAATCACGTGTAAATAAAATTATGGGCGCGTTCAAGTAGACTTTGGAATTAGAGATTGCTGCCCATCCAATGCTGCCGAAATTGCTGCTGATCCGATGTAAATATACCAACGCACGATAAGTAAAATAAGAACCAGCACGCCAAATCAGCGATGCGCTGACTATTTGGCTTCGGAGAGAGTTTGTTTACTTTTGCAACCCTTAAAGATAACCACGCCTTCAAGTCCGTCGGAAAAGTTGGTCCAGCTCGAAGTTGCTCGGATTTTCCCTTTAGTGTGATAAGGCCATAAGACGTTGCCCGGGGTACAGCAACTAGGAGGAAGATGTATCTTAATCAAAGTATTGGCATACGGGGGGGGGGGGAAGGAAAGGTAGTTCTTTCCGGTCGTTTTATTACACACTTCACAATAATTCCGTGAACTTTATAAGGGGACTGAAAAGAACTTTTTTTTTCTTTTTGTTAACCCTTTCACGCGCAGTGTTCCCGCTCTGGGAACACCAAACTCTGACGTTTTGACTGTTGCCAGTCACGAAGAATAGATTTGATTTCTATAAAAAATAGTTGCGGGTGACATAGTTTCAAGAGAATCCTTTACTTTTTAGCACGTCATTCCCCGTAAAAAAATGGTCACGATTATTTTTTACAGCACTGACATCTGCTAAAAAATGGAAGAATGCGAGAGCAGCTTGATAGATTGTCCAATGCTGGAAAAAGGGCAGCCGCTGCCAACTCTCTGCAGCTATCTGTGCCGCACAGCCAGCTGTCGTCAAAAAAGGGTCTCTAGATCGGTGGCACGCGATGAACGTTTCGATCGTCCGCCATCCTACTGGTAGTTAAGTTGAGCGATGGCAACGACTGCCCTTTTTTCAGCATTGGGAAAGGATTGCGCCTCAAAGGGTTAAGCCAATACTTCACCTAGGAAAGATCCACCTCCTACTTGGTGAATCAACCTAGTCTACAGATGGGGAAAAGCGTTATTTTCAAAGAACAGTTGTTCACTGTTCCCGTTCTTTATTAAAGAACAGTTCTTTTGAGAACAGGTTCTTTGATTTATCGTAGCTTTATTATGATTATTTTATTCAATTTAAAAATGAAAATATACGTCCTTTTTAACAGGTATTATGCTTAAGCACAATTGCAAAATGTTTTAAAAAAAACTTTGCAACCAACATACTGGCTTTCTTTAATCAAGTATATTAACAGTAATTTTTGGTAAAACTATTTTAATTATATTAACGTTCTATAATATAGTGTTAAATATGCACATATTTCTAAAATCAAACTTTTTCTGTGCTTTTTATTAACTTTTGTTACCCTTACTCATAGCATGTACGTAAAAAGAAATGGAAAAACTTCAAATCTAGAGAGAATTATTTAGGCCAGGCCTAATTTTCGATTACTTACCTGAGTCATTCAATATTGCTTACATGAATAAACAATATTTGAGTCTGACAGCTCGTAAAATGACATAATATTCATAACTGTTTATTTTGATTACACTTTATTGCACAAAGCTTTGTAAGCAGCGGAATCAATAACTTTAAAATCCGTCCAAAGAAAAGATTTTTTTTCTATTCATGTGGAAAAACTATCCAAACATAAGCATAACTAAGAGTTGTACCAGTAACAGGGCAAAGGAATGATCTGTTTCAACTAATCTTTGAACGGTTGGATACGATATGCCACGTGACTGCATACCCTTTTGTTTTAGATTTTCTTCCTCAGCACTACTGCAGTAAAAGAGCCGACGCACAAGAGGAGCAGACCGCTGAAGCTGACAATCTGCGATGAAATCCTCCACCCCCTCCTTTCCTAGCCTTATTCCCAGTTCACACCATAAATTTCATGATGAAGCGAAAGTAACGCAAGGCCTTCAAACCGGAAGATGCCATCTTCAACACCCCCACTTTGGAATACATTTGGGAAAGCTTTGACCCTATAGTCGTAACTCTTGGAGGAATGGGTGGGGGTGTAGAAGTTTTTTTTCGGACTTTCAAACATTTGAATACAAAAATAATAATGACAAAAAAACTCAACATACTATAAGAATGTTCGCTATAACGAACGCTGGAGAGAGCACCCCCTTCAAGGCCTTATCGAGGGCGTCTGGTCCCCCGCTCCCCCCGAAATTTAAAATTTTGTTAACTTAATAATACAGTTGAAATCTTTGTGAAAAATTCAGCCTTTTTCTTTGGTCCCCCTCCGAAATTTTTGTCTGGATAAATGTTTTTCTGGATACGGCCCTGACCCCTTGTCTCCTATCTAAGCACTCATGCAAGACCGTATCCAAGGGGATAAATCAGGCTGTCTGCCTCCCCCCCTCTCAATTTAAAATGTTGTTAACAAAATAATAATGATGAAGTCGTTTGCTGATAAATTCAGCCCTTTTCACCGTTCGCTCCGCCTCTTAAAAAATATATATTGTTCCAGGTCTAGCTCCAAAAGGTTATGGATCTGGCTCGGGTTAAAAAAAAAAAATCCTTCTTTGGCTACAACTACAAATAAAAATATATGTATCGGGCTCCAGCTTAAAAGATATGGCTTTGGTTCTAACGACAAACATTTTTAGCTCTATCTCAAAATATTAAATAAGTCCATCTCAAGTAAAAAAAAAAAAAAAAAAAAAAATCATTGTGTTGCCTTCAGGTTAAAAATATACGGCGTGGACCTGCCCATTTCGAATGGGGGAGCACACAAAATAGTCGATACGCTCTTAGAGCTTTAAAAAAAAAAAAAAAAAAAAAATTATACAGTTTCAGCTTTAAAAGTACAAGCTGGGCCATGCTCCAGCTTAAAAATTAAAGACATTCCGTTTAAAAAGCTGTAAGTATCAGGCTCCGATGAAAAGTAATACGCTTGTATAAATATGTATATTGCTCCGACTCCAATTTAAGAAAATGAATACGACTTTGGCATATAAAATTACATGGCTCCGAAAATCCAGCTTAAATGGCTTCAGACCTGGGCCATACCCAGACAAAAATTCCAGGATATATCTCCCACACCAATTTTCAACTTATATACCAAGATTTTTAATTTTTTTAACTACTGCGAAAACATTTCGTTCATTTATACATCACTGCAATTCATACCCCTCACCACCCCCCATCCCCAAAAAATTTTCTGGCTACGCCCCTGTATAAATACACCATATGCATATAATGTAATAACTTCGAGGGAGAGGCGTCCAAACCCATAGGACCCCCCCCCCTTTCTAAGTACGGCCTTGCTTTTGACTCCAAGTCTACAACTTAGACCCTGTATTCAGCTCAGAACGGAATTAAAGCAAAAGAACAGGTCAATAAAAGAACACCTTTCACCCCGTTCACCAAAGAACACTTCGTTTACCCTGTTCAGCAAAAGAACACCTTTTACTCCGTTCCGCAAAAGAACACCAGCAACCTCCATGGTGTCGTCCCAGAACCCGCGGTAACCCCAAAGTGGGGTGGAAAATGATGGGGATGAGCAGAGAGAGAGAATATTCTCTCTCCTTCAAGGTCGGTAACGAGATCGTGGGATTGCAGAATTCAACTGAGCGATAGTCCCTCATTCCCCCCCCCCCCCACACACACACACATCACTTGCTTTTACACTCTCTTATCAGTTCTATAAGAACCCGTTCAAAATACAAAAGCGAAATGGGATGGGAGAATGTTTCAATATGAACCAAACTTTTTTGGGGGAATTTTAAATCATACTCATTCTTATGAAAAGAAAATTAATGAATATACAATGAAAAATATTATAAGAATTTTTTTTATCAACAAATAATGTCCCCCATCCCTCCCCCCCCCCCAAAAAAAAAGAAAGAAAAAACCTCGATTGTAGTCCGCTTTAATAATAAATACTCTAAGGAGACAATTTGATACAAATACATATGAATTATTAATGTAAGTAGAAATTACATTTTTAGAGAGATTAATTAAAAGGTTTTTGCAGATATCGTATAGCGAAAAGTTTTTTCAAGAATGTATTTTCCTTGGAATAAACTATAAATTTTGACTTCCTTTAACTGTACACAAACTTCAAAACAAAATACTGATTACGATAAGTTTCATCAAATGAATTATGCATTTAAAATAAATGCTTGAATTCAAACTTATACCCGGAATAAACTTGCATTTCTTAACATTTTTATTTAAACATTTTTATTTTATTTTGGTGATTTCAAAGTTAAATTCATAAATAAAGTGAATTGCAGAAACTTTGAAAAGTGCTGGAAGAAAACAAGATGTTGATGGGTGATTTCTTTTCCTCTTCTACAATAAAGAAACAATATCACCGCAATTATTTAATATTGTTGTTTTGTTCAGGCAGAGCATTCTAGGGCTATCTTCCAAAGAGGAAAATGTATTGAGCGAGCACTTTTTAAGGAGGCCTAACGAGTATCTATGTTACATCTGGGGAAAAACCTCCCAAAACTCCAGATCGACAACTGCGCAGTAAGCCGGAACGCTGGGCCTTCATGCTTCAGCCATCTGAAAATGTTCATCAATTATTTAATTGTTAATATTTTATAATGCATTTTACAAATTTAACAGTGCTTTATTGGATGTATCAAGTTGCGCTGTTTTTAAAAGCTCTGTGATGTAAATATTTAAATAGTTTTAATATTTTAAATCAATAAAGTTTTAATGTAGTATCTCTGATCGGATCACTTTTTTTTTCAACACAAGGAATCCCGGAGAATTTTAAATGATGAAAAATCAGCAAATCCGTGAGATATTTTTTTACATAGTTGGTTGTGGAATGTATAAGTACTTTTGTTTCTGCAATTCATAGAAATACATCAAGTGAGCAGAAATTTTATAGGACAGGTAGAATTATAATTTCAGAATATTAGAATACTGGAAAACGAAATTTTTTATTCACCAAAGCAATATTCCGTTAGATTTTCAGAGAAATAGTACATGCTTATTAAATACTTATATTGTTAAATATAGTATTCTGAAAGATTGAAATTTGTTCGGTTATTCAAAATTTTCTTCTTTTTTTTTTTCTTTTTTTTGTCCTTTTTTTGTGCGTGTGTTTGTGTAGTAATTTCGATTTCTCATTCATTTTTTTAAAATTTAACAAACGAAAGAATCAATGCCCAAAATAGTTAAAACATCATTACTGTTATACAACTTTTTGTAGCATTAAATAATCATTTATATATATAAATTTTTCTTTTGGCATACATACTCAGTCTTATAATTAAGTTGAATACCCTAAGTTAGTCTCTCAGTCTATATTCGAAATATACATGTAGTTATAATTCGAAAATAGCAAGAATAACCTGATATACTGCAAAAATAATAAATGAATAATGCACAAAATATATCACCCTTAATTTAAATCAGTTTTATCAATCTCTCGTGCGTTTTGTGAGCAACTTTTTATTTGGTTTGTTTTATTTTGTTCTAAATAAGGAAATATTTTTAAACAAGCGGTGGATACCGCTATAAATGTTTTTCTATCTTATTTTTCCACAAGACTACCACCTATCCTCAAATAGGGTAGACGATATAGTAGATATAGATCATTCATTATAAAAACTGTTGGGGATACAAATATATGTAGATGTTATTTTCTTAAGTAAAATAAAAATTGGATTATTGTTTTCAATAGTTTGTACACATTTTCGTAACACTGCTAAGGCTTTGAGATTTTGGGCTGGATTTCACATTGACATGAAATATATAACTCTTGATATTGTTTGGTATCCTATGTTTTCAGAGGTAGGATATCACTTTATTACGGAAATATCATAGCCAATCCCTCAATATAATAATATACCCCCTCCCCCCTTTTTTTATTGCACGCTGTTGGTGGTGCTTGATGAAGATGTGATGCATATTCTACAGCTTACGAAATATTGCAACAATAAATTAAAGCTGTTGTGAACTAATAGTATTTAATTATATGTAAAAAATACATGTGTTGCATATTTTACAGCTTACGAAATATTGTAACAATAGATTAAAGCTGTTGTGAACCAATAGTATTTAAATATATGTTAAATTATGTCGCATACTTTTATGTCGCACTTTTGTGACAGATTTTTCGGACAATTTTCAATAAATGGGTTGAGAGATAAAATGACATAGTCATTAATATATATTTGCTATATAAGATTTGTTTTTCAAGTAGTTAATATAAATTTAGAGTGTAGGCGTGAATATTATTTAAATTGTTTCAAACTGTGTAAAAATTTCTATTAAAAAAAAAAAAAAAAAAAGGTATTGAGAATGATTTTTTAAATAATTTTTCTGTTTAAAAATACTACAGATTCAATGATAAATTTTGTTGAATCAAAAATTTTAATCAAAAGCCATTAAGAGAACAAGTGAATTAAATTTCATTAAAATCCGAGATAGTGATTGTCGAATTTGGGTTTTTGCTGTTGAATTGACAGAGAATGGACCTGCTACTTTGATCACTATTTAAAACGGACTTTAGAGACGGACACTTTTTTTTTTTTTTTTTTTTTTTTTTTTTTAGTTTAGACTATTTAAAAACGGACTTTAGGTCAGAGTAAATGTGTTAGACCTTTTTTTTTTACTTAGTCCGTCAAGTCTTATATGGAGTTCCTTTTCAGACATAGCTAATTAAATATTGACACTTTTGTGTAGTTCAACTTAAAATAAGTTTAAGTTTACTTAATTTGTTCATTTATCAATTGACCATACCATTTAATAATAACAATGAGAAAATTATTATCATTTTAAAAAAGCTAGAAAGCTTGCATGTGAGCAGTCTATAAATTTACATTTGTCAATGTAATTGAATTCCATCAATGTAACTGAATGTTACACAGAATAAATTAATTACATGGAAAGAAAAACTATGCTAAAGATAAGTGTTTCAGTGTTTTTAAAAATGTTTTTCTTTCTTATTTACATAATTTCATATCACTTGATTTTGAATTAAAAAAAAAAAAACTTTATCAAAAGCTAAAGGGCAATGGGTCGTTTCGGACGGCCATGAGGCTACTGAAAAAATTATCTGAATGGCAATTTTCAATAGAGATAAATACAGAATACAATAAAGTACCTATGTTAACGCCCTTTTGGACGCCCACTTGTTTCTCACATTTTGTTTTTAATTCATGCCCCCCCCCCCTTATCTTCTAAATATACAAACCCATTCAATATTGTGCGCTTTTTTTCCGTGATTCATTTTCGACTATAGTTTACATTGGTTTCAAAAACTGAATACACTGATGGGTAGTTTAAGTAATAAATGAAATATTGAGACTTAATAAAAGATTTATATTTAAATTTCAGTAAAGATATGAATTAAGTTTGAAGGAGGAGAAGGTGTATCAAGGTAGCTCTGTAAATATCTATGAAAATGGCTATTTTCATGATTTTTTTTTCAAGTTTCCCACTCATGATAGAAATGCAACTTCTATTTAAAAAAATCAAGTCAATTTTTAACTTTATCTGCTAATTTTTTCAAATCAATACTGATAAAGTTTCATTCTTGAATAAATTTTTAATTTGATGTTCCCAGTTAGGAACATTGGACTGTAAAAGTTTAAAAGAATCAAGTAACAACAAAAAAATTGAGAATGTCCACTCATAAGACGTATTAACATTATTATAACAACCAGACCTAAAGAACATTCAGCGAGAGCTAAAGAACATTCAGTAAAAATCTTAAAAATGCAATATTTTTAAAGGTCTTTTGAAATGAAAGATGAATCAGAATAATTTGTCATGCAATTTCTGTGCTTCTCAAAGTGTTTTCTTAAACTTACTCAGTATATACCTATTAGCTTGTCCGAGAGTAGAGCTTGTATAGTAACATTGTGTATCGCACTAAACTAAGTTTGTTTTTGAAATTTGTATAGAACTTTATCATGAAAAGTCTTAAATTCACTCATAACGAAATATTTAATATAATGGGCACCGTTAATAACATTTTTCAAGAGACAGTAAAAAAAAACATGAAGGAAAAATCAACATTGGGGGTGTTTGGTTTGTTCTTGGAGAGGATGCCTTGAGCGAGGTCACTTTTAAGGGGTTCTAACGCGCATTCACGTTATATTTCGAGAAAACCGCCCAAAAATGTAGGCCGTCAGATCGACACCCGCGAGTAGACAAGAACCTTGGTTTTTTACGCTTCTTGCATCTACCATATTGACTGTGCTATCCACTCGCCCATATGGCAGGACCGTTACAGAATAAAACCTGCCTTAAGTAAACCCTTAACTAAGCATAAACTTATTATTTAAGAAAATATTTCTTGGTCCAGTGAACACTTAGTCTATTTCTATATAATTTTTATTCAACGGAAAATGAAGTAAACAGAAAGTCTTAAACAAAAGTATGTCTTTCTATTTAAGACAAGTTTTATCGTATAACAATAAAACTTAATTTCATCTATACCCTATTTAATTTTCGATTAAAATTATTTTCAAATGAAATTTAGTGTAATATGTATAGGCAAATCCGAAAGGTTCAGTTAAATACTATTATGTACCTTCATAAACATGTATCAAAATCATAAAAACTCTTATCGTTATTTTAAAGTTTAAATCCTACTTTAATAGATACATGTATCGACTAAACGTATATTTATTTAGCATTTTAGTCGATATATGTATCGACTTTGATAAATATATCTTTTCAATAACTTGCTTAAAAATAGACTACCTTGTAAATGATTACAGAAAGCATGCATGTAGGTTTTATGAATGATAAAATAATATTTATTTGACTTCGATGCTCTACTTGTGGTAAACGAAATCTCGTTTTCAAATAGATTTGGATCTCCATACTCGAAGAAAAGAACGTGTAAATGCGTAAATAAGAGTTTTCTTCCGGAAGAAAACACATTCAACGGCAATCTCTTTTTTAAGTGAAACTGCTTCGATTTAACAATAGCCGTGCATGACCCCCAAACTTGACCCCTCCACATGCTGGGTGGATTTTCTGCCTCCTGTATAAGGGACCATCTATAGGATTTTTGTTGCCCAAAAAGAGCTCTGAGAGGAATGGGAGATTCGGGAAGAAATCAGGGGGGCATAAAGGGGAAAGTAGTTTTTGACAGGTTGGCGGTTTGGCTGCGCGGAGAGTGAGACTAAACCCTCTCCATTCCGCGAAAGAACGCTGAACTAGGTGTTCCAGCTCCCTCACTGATCGCTGAACACCATCTCCAAGCCTGATCAAAGAACTTGTTCTTTTTCAGACAGTAGGAGATGGATGAAAGCGTATCAAGCGAAGGCGCGTTTTATAAGGAGATATTTTAATGCTTTTAATATAATTTGACGTTGATAAAATATTTTTTTTAATTTGTTTGTTTCAGACTATCATTTTCTTTATTATTAAATTTTTTACTTTGATTGAAATTGAGTTGTTTGGCTGGAATAATAAAAACTGACGAATTGTTTTCCTGTGAGTGCATTTCGTATTGAACATATAAGAAAGTTTCTTATTCTTAGCCCGGGTCCACTCTAAAATTATGGTAGGTTGGGCTAAAAGTTCTATCCCCCCCGCCCCTGATAATCACCATCGTTATCATTATTTCTCAAAATAGCTAAGATTCTGCAATTACTTAGAATTTGATAAAACTAAAATTGTGAACTTCTCTACCCACCATCAGATACGTAGGCAAGGTGTGAACAGGAGAGGGGGGGGGGGTCTGGTCCCCCAGAATTTAAATTTTTCTTAGCAAAAAAATATTAATCACGCCTCTTAATGAGAAATTTCACCTTTAAGGCATTTTCCAAAATTTATTTTTACAACGATCTTGCCTGCCATAAAATTCTGAAGCGTCGGACCTTAATGAACTGAGAACATGTTTTTGCCGTGATCACTGAACAAGGTGTTCCCGTTCTTTCTCGAGAACAGGTTCAAAAGAACAGAATGTTCATTCTTTCCCCATCTCTAACATACACTAAGCAATAGCGAACGAAGAATGAAAAAACATGTCTTTCCGGTCCCCTTATTATTATATACTTCACAATAATTCCGTCATCTTCCGTCTCAGGTATTTGTCAACGTGAATTCGACTTTATTCATTTCGGCCTTAGGACCACTGCAGTGTGTGAGATGATAATAACACACAGTCACATAATAATAGAATAATGCATCGGCCGCCCCTTCCTGGGTATTTCCCTGTGCATTCTGACACGATGCGGCTCAACTTGAACAAGGGAGGGAGAGCAAGTAGTCTCTCTGCAGAGCTTATATCGAATAAGTCTCCCCGCCAGCACTGTTGTCCTTCCAGAGTGCGGATAATTGGCCTGGATGAGATGCCACCACTTATACTGCACTAAACCGGGTGGACATTAGGCAGATATCCAAAGGGTAGGGCGGGGGAGGGGTGAATTGGATTGAAATCACATTTATGATATATCTGGAAAATGAATTGTGTGTCGCAGATAATGCATTTATTTGCGGAAGCAACGAGTGAAAAAAATGCACCATGAATAAATTTCGAAATGTTGGGATAAAAAGGAAAATGTTTATATTTGTGTGTATTAATCACTCACTGAGGATTTTTGACCCATTTAAAGAATTGCATTATTTTGATATCACTGTGAAAAATAATGTATGTGGTATTTATAGCTACTAAAGTATGATATAATAATGAGGAAAGAGGTCATGTTTGTACAATTTTAAATTAACTGCCTATAATTATACGTAAAAAGGATTGTTACAAAAAAAGACATTTATTTCTATATTTTATATTAAAATCTTAATTTTAGGTATAGAATATTAAGTCAAACGTATACTTATTTTGAATTTACACAATTTTTATGTCTAAATAATTAATAGGTTTTGCATAACCAAGTATTTAAACGGTATTAAACCGTTAAAAGTATTAAACCAAGCTAAAATTGTAACTGAAGTCGTTGAGGAACAAAAGAGGGTATAAGGAAAAAAAAATGAAAAGCTTTAAAAAGTTATAAAGTTAATTTACAAAATTTAGCTATTCATTGCTCTTAATAAATACCGGAAAAAGAAACACATGATATAGCATAATAATACTGAGTGTCCTAAAAGGTCACGTACTGCCCAGACAGCACAGCAAACTTTCATCAAACTTGCAGCAAGCTTGATTTATCAAGTCAATAAACTTGAATTAAGCTTGAAAATTTCAAGCGTGTAAGCTTAATGCAAGCTTGAATCAAGTGTTCTAGTTTACATTTGCCCAGCTTGCTTTAAGATTGACATAGTAAGCTTGAATCAAGCTTCACATAGCAAGCTTAATTTCAAGCTTAAAAGTTTTTCTAAAAAAAAATTTCTTAAATATACGGGGCACCCGTCGGCGAACTCGTCCCTCATATTTTATTTTTCCACGCATTTTTCCCTCTATGCTGAAATTTCAAGTTAATTTAATCTGTTTCCAACAAGCGTCCGCGGCTGGGACAGAACTCGGGACTTAAGGGTTGGGAGGCCAGCGTCCTAACCGTGCCGCCAATCTGCCTCGCGCGGGCACGACTAAAGTTTGAAGTGACTGTCTTGGTTGTCACGCCGTTTTCTGGCGATCAGTGCCCGATGCCGATTTCTTTCTTTTATTTTTCATTGGGATGAATCAAAATTAAAATAATGTTATGTATGATTTATAGATTCTACTAATATGGAAATAAGCATAATATAAACTTAAAAGCAGCACACGTTTTAAAACTTTCAATATCGCGACACTCATGGGCAATACTGGCCAAAATCGAGACAAACGACTGATTTTGAAATCAATTTCGTAGTATAATTGTATTTTATTTTGAAAAATTTCCATATTTGGAAATATTAAATCTTTTTTTTTTTAAATTCTATGGTCAAGTACATTTATGACTGCTGATAAATTATTTGTTATGTGGAAGTGGCTTTCCAAATCAAGCAGTCATCAAGTTGTATTCAAGCTTGACAGTTCAAATGACTTCTCCAAGCTTGATGCAAACTTAAAATGAATTGAACTGTCAAGCTTGTATTAATACGTCAAATTCAAAGAAATGTCAAGCTTGATTTAAGCATATTTGCTGTCTGGGTGAGGACATGTGGTTATTACTTGGATACTTATTTAGCTAAACATTTTTGCATCTTTCATACGATTTACGTTCAAAATCTATCATATGGCGAGCAAATATACGATTGCGTGATAAATTCATTTCTTCCTGAAGAACAAAATAACATAATTTGATTCTCACATAGCTTCAGCTCGAAAAGAGCCAAAACGCTAAAAACTAAATAAATGATGCAATGATAAGCAGAAGATAAAGTTTAAAAAAATCACCGATAATGAATTCGTTAAGTTTGAGTACGGAAGCATTGGAACACACTGAATAATGTTTATGTGAAATATATTTTTATTGCTACAAAATTTAAAAGATAATTTGGGCTATAAATAAAATTTTAGGGGGGGGGGGAAATACATTATTAAATCTTTTATTGCATTTATAGTTAGGTGTTTTTGTTTTATGAGTGTTTCATTCGAATTTTGTTTTTGAAAGGGTGTGTGTACACATGTATCTTCGGATTGAATTTAAAATTTTAAAAATCAAGCTATCATTTTTTTTCTTTGTTCATTGGAATTAGCAAGTTTCTTTGCAGCAGATACTTTATACTCTTTGCTCTTCGATAAAAATTGAGTGAGTTTTACTTTTGGTTTGCATTAAAAACATAGTTGTTATGTAAATAATAGATATAAAATGCTTCTTTTTTGCTGTAAATCTATTTGCTTAGGGTTGCTCTCTGGTAAAGTCGTCTGGCGGCTAAGAGATCTTCTACCTTTGTCATTCAGCCCTGCTCTAAGCGTGAGGCGACCGTATCGGCATTTTTATGAGTCCAAATTGCCCATTCTGTGGGGAAGACAACGTTATGGACAGACACTATCTGTTGGGATACTTGACTCTGCGTGGGGACTCCGAGGGGAAGACATATTGGTGTGCCAGACATCTGATGATGAGACATTGACTATTTTCTCTTGCTGTATTTCTATTTATGTCCCACTTTCTTATTTAGGTTCTTTGTTATTTTTTAAGAATTTGTCATTTCCTCAGATCATTGGAATTTTTTTTTTAAATGTTTCTTTTTGATCTTAGCCAATAGAAGGTAGATATTTTCTGGGGGAAGGGCTAATTTTTGAATAAAAAAGCTTATTTGACATAAACAAATTTACAATGAAGCAAAATGTTCCCCTTAAGCAATGTCTTCTTTTAGGGGGGTGGAAACCCCTAACCCTTCTATTCTGAATCCGCCATTTCCCAAGGCTTTTATAACATTTTTACAATAAAATAATTAAAGTAGGTCTGTGTCTGTTAACTCAGGAACCGTGATAGAAGGCTTTAAGATTTTAATTAGCCTTAGAGGATCGGCGTCCATTGAGCATTTGTTAAATGGATATTTATACTTTTTGAACATGATAAATTCAAACATATAGGGAAAAGATACTGCTGCAATTGAAATTTCGATGACTTCCCTTTTGTTTTAAGGTGCAGAGAATCCTTGAAACAAAATTTACAACACAACACTATGTTAACACGTGTGTTGTTCCACTTCAACTAATGTAACAATATTTTACAATAACCGTAATAATAATTGTTATCGCAACTAAAATGAAATAAGGTTTTTTTTTTAATTCTCTAAAAGCTTTAATTGAAACTGAAATATTCCGTGTGTCCGATTTTTTTTATCCTTACTCAACAAAATTCATCCAACCATATAATAAAAATTTATTAACAATAAATATGCACGAACAATGTACTAGCAATTAAAAAGGCAACATAAATAAAACGTAACTGCGGGGAATTTTATTTTATTACTTATCTTAAGCGGCATATATTTAATAAATTACAATCTTGACCCGTGTGTTGTGTAGTTAGTAAATTTACATGCGCTGCAAACATCGAAACAAAAATTACTTTTTATACTTATTTTATAAACGCTACAAATAAAATCTCCGAAAATAATTAAAACGTTCTACCAAATCTGAAACTTCATCCCATTTTAATACATTCGTAGTAATCATTCTAATATTTCACCTGTTTAATGGGCAATTTGTGCCCTTCTCTTTTCTAAGAGACTTTATTAACATTTCGTGTGACTGCCGAATGCCGTAAAACTCGATTTTTATACGGTTTTGTTGATACTAAAACTTCTCAAAAGTGCAATAATTGTCGTCACAATTGCGAAAAGCTTTTGTAGCGCAGGAACGGAATCAAGTACCGCCCTCCTTGAAAAGTAGATCATGCTGCCTTCAGGGGATTCTCGAAAAATGAAATAAAGAGATCAGCAGAGATTGTAACTTGTGTAAAAGTTTGTTTATCGTCATCATATTACCACGCGTGTGAATATTTGTTTGTCATGTCATTTGCAAATCTCATACACTGCGTAAAAAAAGTAGAAGGACATTTAGATTTTTTTAGAAAGATAAGGAACCTTTTATTTGTACTGAATTTTCTTTTGTAAGCAACATTTTACTGATCATTCAATAAGAAAATATCACTATCATAACCATGATATTCAAAAATAAAACATTAATGACAACAGAAATAATTTCTACCACTATTGAAACTCTGTAAAAAAAGTAGAAGGACAGTAACCCAATGAATAAAATACAAGCGATGTTAGTAAGGAATACTCTTCCCATTACATTTTATGATTTCGAATATTCTATTTCGCAGTGAATCATACAAAGATTGGATGTCTGTTTGGCAAAAATGATCCCGTGAGCTATTCAGTGCTTCTCGAGGCTCAGTGATGGATTCAAACTGTTTTCCACCAGCATATGCACGACGAACAAGCATTGCTCAAATGTTTTCTACTATGTTAAGATCAGGGCTTTTAGCTGGCCAGGGTAAAACCTGCACATTATTTGAAACGAACCAGTTTTTAACTCCATTAGCGGTGTGAATGGAGGCTCCGTCTTGTTGAAAGACCCACTCTTCCATTCCTAATTCGGAGCCATAAGGAAGAAGCTCAGAATTTAGCAGCTGAATATAGGCTGTATGCTTCTGCCTGCCACTCAGAAAGATCAGACTTGTTCTTCCTCCATAACCAACTGCTAACCAGACCATCAAACTTCCTCCCCACATTTGTCGAGTTGAATAAAATTGTTCTTCGTTCTTCAGACAATGCTAGTAGTACTGGTAACTATCTGGACCGTCTAAATTGAATTTCTTCTCATCTGAAAATATCACATAAGTCCATGACATGTGTTCCTTAGCCCAAGATAAACGGTTATAAATATGTGTTTGCTTCCACTTTGGATGATGCTTCCGCTTTTTGAAAATGAATTTTTTGGATCTTTTAATGTACTTGTAAACTGTTTGCCTTGACACATAAGTAAGTCCTGCTTGAATTCGAGCCTTTGCAATACTTTCATTGCACTTTTTAAGCTCGTGTGCAACTTTTCTTTCATAGCGAGGCGTTAACTATTTCGGTTTGACAGTCATCTTTGTCTTTCCGTTTCTGTTTGGATTTCTGATAAAGTTAGAAACTGTATTGGAGCTGACGTGCAGTATACGAGCAATCGATCTAACATCTTTACCATCATTTTTATAAGCAAAAATTTGGCCTTTTTGAAAATCATTTAAGGGTATTCCTCTTGGCATTCTGGAGAGAAAACAAATAGGGAAAATTTTGTCACGTGTAAAGCAAGAAAAAAACAGAGAAATTACACTAAACGGAGTTTATTGCTGGAAAACTAGAATAATCCTGTCTTCAAAACATCTTGGAATAATAGCTAAAATTCTTAATGATGCCATTCAATTAAAATAGAAAACAATAATGCAGTAATTAAGAGAAAGCAGACGATTTCATTAAAATTCTTTTGTTAAATACCACACTTACTTGAATGGTAGTGTACCTTGGAGCAGACCGAGGTACGCCCGAAATAGATCATTTTTGCCAAAATGGGATCATCTTTGCCAAACAGATATCCAATCTTTGTATGATTCACCGACAAATAGAATATTCGAAATTATAAAATCTAATGGGAAGAGTATTCCTTACTAACATCGCTTGATATTTTATTCATTGGGTTACTGTCCTTCTACATTTTTTACAGAGTTTCAAATGGTAGAAATTATTTCCGTTGTCATTAATGTTTTATTTTTGATTATCATGGTTATGATATTGATATTTTCTTATTAAATGATCTGTAAAATGTTGATTACAAAAAAAATCAGTAAAAATAAAAGGTTCCTTATTTTTCTAAAAAAAATATCTAAATGTCCTTCTACTTTTTTTACGCAGTGTAATGATCTTGTAACGGATGTGGGTTACAAGACTTTATTGAGCACTTTATTAGTGCTTGTGTGAAACCAAGTATGACTTGAATGTTCAATAATTAATCGTGTAGTGTAATCATAAGGATATTTAAGTGAATTCTCAAATACGACGCGATTTGACTTACGTGAATTTGCTCGAATATGTATCTTAATGCAAAAACGAATTTCTAGTCCACAACGTCAGAATTCATTTATTCGTTACTTTATGTGGGAAATGGTAATATATAGTTAGTGAATGGTTTAAAAGTGCTTGAGGGGTGTCTAAAGGTGTGTACAATAATCGTGTATGGGTTTCAAAACGTCTAATATTACCCTATCCCTCAACGCGAAATTCTCATTTACGCGGTGGTGCTTGGAATGCATCTCCCACGTAAGTCATGAGTTTACAATAGAATTTATAAGAAAGATAAAGCATTCTTAAAACGCTGATTGCGAAACACATTTAAATTCGCCGTACAAATATATCATGCGGTTTTTATACATAAACACAAATAAACTAGTCAGGCACATGAAATGTTTAAGGATATCTCATTGCAAACTGTTCTATGCCTCGAATTAAACAATAAAAATATATCGGTTATGAAGCTTAAAAAAAAAAAAAAGAAATTTGAAAATCTTGCAGTGTGTCAGTTTTTGGAATCTTCAGCGCAATTCCATGCATAGGATTTTTTTAAATACATATATATGTATATAATGAAAGCTTACTGTTAAAATGTTTTTCGTTTATCACAGATTAAAAAGAATCCCTGGAAAATTAGATTACTTTAATTTGTCAACGAAGCCTGGAAAACAGGGTTTTGTTTCTTCGAACTACGCTTTTAAACAGAAATGATTTTTCTGTAAATGTATAACTGCTAATTAAACAATGAAATTATATATGACATGTCCATTCAGTTATTGTCGATATAATTTACGAGTATTCTTATGTGTGTTCATGTAAAAAAAAGCTACAAATCCATACAATACACTTTTGGAAAACTGCATTAAAGCTGAATAATATTTAGTAAAGTCTGGCCTTGTAATCGTCATTTTTTCTGAACAAAAAATTTTCCTTTTCCCGCATATTACAACTTTTGATGAATGGAAAGCTTTTAGCGAAATTTCGGTCCCTAGTGAATCCAGTTTAACCTAATGAGCATTTTAAACATTAACTTTGTTGACTGATGTTGTAATATACACATATTCTTTCATCACTAAAATCTAAGTACATCATAAACTGTATTTTAGCTTTAAGTTTAAAGGCAGAGTTGGGAAACTATTTTCTTTTAACTACCTCGTTTCAATACATTTTTCAGTTGTTAAAATTGCTTCAACTTAGTAGCGTGATGTTTAGCATAGCGTTTAGCATAGTCCGTTTGCAACCATGTTTACCAAACGGACTTGTCATCAATTTTTCTACTCTTTTAATTTTAAGTTCAAGTTTAGCCTGATTATCCCAACAACGCAAAGCTTGGCAGCATTCGAATTCATTCAATCGAAGGCACATGCTCAGAAATAATTTTGGCTACAGAAGGGAATCGTCACTTTTATGTCTTCACGATAGTGGCAGTGGAAACGTTAAACTTGGGTTCAGTGAAAGGTGAAGATAACACGAGACGCTGGGCAGGCCGGATTAAAGTGCTCTCTGGCGATTTGGCGGGCAGTCAGACTCCTTTGGCAAGAGTCGTTTCTCCCGCTGTTATACACTCCACGCTAGGGGTTGCCGCCCGCAGGGAACCGCCAAGCGCCAAGCTCGCTTCACGTCCTGGATATTAGTTCATGCACCGGCATAGGGGGCGCCCTTAAAATCCCCAAGAAGAAACTCTTATATACATTCTCTTTGCGCACCGCAAGTTGATCCGCGAAAAACAGTAGAGTTAGAAATTCCACGTTCTTTTCCTAATATTTTTTTATTTTATTTGTTGATTGATTGTTATAAATATATATTTTAATGCATTTAAAATTGCAGTCTAAAATTACAAATCTAAAATTTTTATTCATATTTAAATGCATGCATTTAAATATGAATAAAAAATTTTAGATTTGAAGGTAATATGTTACGGAAATAAAAAAGAAACAGTGGACAGTTAAAAAGCAATCATCATTTGGCTTTTGTATGAAATTTACATACGATTAGAGAAAACCCTTCTTTATTAAATGTTTAGTCCGGGGTTTTAGCAATTAATAGATATGGATTATAGATGCAGATAAATTCTTCGGTTTTAAACTTATATGTTCCCATGGATGCAGATTGAAGCGAGGACGAAAATTGCATTACTGATTCTTGTAGGATACTGAAAGATTAATAATGGGCTAGCAATAATGTGTGTAACAACAAAGAATAATAACCGCTCGTCTTTGTAACGGTAAGAAAGTAAATGTTAAATTTTGTGTAAAGTTCATTTACATATAATCTATATTTATAAAATGCTAAATTCTTTTAATCAAGCACAAACTACTAATTCAATGAAAGAAAAAAATAATTCGTTTTCAAGAACGATTTTTTAAGACTTTCTTTGGACCATTTTGTTTCAGTGAAAAATTAATAAAGTAAATAGCTAAAAACTTAAATGAGAAAGCAAATTCTAGATAATTTTTTTAGTGTTGACTTTGTTTTAAACCGCAAAAGATTTCTTATTTGTTTAAATACAACTTACTGTAATTCAGTCAAAGTGAAAATAAAAATTATGATCTTCAGCACCAAATATTCTTTTAAAATGCTGTTAAACACTTATGGCGTGATAATATTTATTTAATGATTTATTTTGAGTATGAATTAACGTCGGTACACAGGATATAACTGATGCAGATCCCATAAATTGCATCAATCCATAATCACCCCACAGGCCTCAGCGTAAGGCAACGTTGAGCGCTCTATTTATAAATCGAAAAGAGCAGAAAAACTATTTCGTTTGCATAGATCAGCCTTTCTTAAAATGTGTTCCAATTTTAAAGTTTAATATCTCTTAAAAATCACTTATCAACACCAGTCAAAACATTGTCTATGTATAAAGACAGGAAAAAAAAAAAAAAAAAAAAAAAAAAAAAATGAACGGTGAAATCTGGAAATTTCTTGTATTGTCAATGACATTTTCTCTTTTTTTTTTTTTTTCCAATGTTAAAGGCAAGACAAAGGAAAGAAGTAAAACATTAAGAAAAAATAAAAAGATAATAAGAAAACTGTAAATAGCTGCGAGATAAAATTTCATGCGGGCGGCAACCCCTAGCGTGCAGTGTATAACAGCGGGAGAAACGACTCTTGCCAAAGGAGTCTGACTGCACGCCAAATCGCCAGAGAGCACTTTAATCCGGCCTGCCCAGCGTCTCGTGAAGATAACCACCGAAACGAGCCTACATAAACCTGTTTACGACTACAGACCCCTCCAGGTTGAGTTTCATAGAAATTTCTCGCTTTAATCTTCTTCTTTGATTTAGCTTGGCTTTGCATTTTCCCTTTCCTGAACCGATGAGAAGTTTAAGGTATTCAATATTTGTTTTATCAAATCTCCCAGGAATCAGAAAATAAAAATATTTCATTTTTTTAGCTCGTTAAATAAAGTCTTTTTTTCAAAAAGCTAAGTTGAATGATACGTCAAAATGGCTCTCTCATGCTAATAGCCAAATATGTCAACCCTCAATCCACGGTAGAAACGCCAAGTTTGGGGTCACTCATAAGGCGGCCCTATATCTTTAGGTAGAAAAATATAATATAAATGCCGTTTTGTTAAGTGATTTTTTTAATGGATAATACAAAAATATCATAAATTTCGAGCATGTTTAATGAAAAGCAATTATTAAAAAACTTAATCTTATAAAACATGAAACGCTTTTGAATTACAGAGAATGCTTTTGAATAGTAGGGCTTGGTCGATCCGGCACTGCATGGTACTGATCTTCAATCATTTTTCCGTACACTTCTTATTGTACAAACATTTCTTTCACTTTGTACTTAATTTATGTTTTCTACATTAATCAATTGCTTATTAGTTTTTGCGATCATTTCGAAGAAAAATTTTAATTTAACAACTTGATAAACATTGCATTTGCAAATGTGAATGTAAATGACTTTTTAAAAGCTGGAATTCATTTTCTGATTATATTTTTTTCTGTAAACTGCTTCGTCTCAAAATTATATATATGCTTATTATACTTGTATAGTCTCAAAATTAAAACGGCTGCTTTTAATATGCAGCCGTTTATAAAATTTTCGACGTAAAATGTAACTCCATAAGAAATTTTTTTTCCAACAGGGAGCATAATGCGAAAAAGATCTGTATGATTAAATAGTTTGAAAAGCACCCGGTATAAACCCTTATCAAATTTTTCGTAATGTATTAATAAAACATATGTGAGTATAATGTTTTATTAACACGCTTTGAAAAGTTTGATTACACATAAAAACAAAATTCATAAGAACTTTTGATCTTAGTGCTGTTATATTTTGGTTTAAAAACGTTGGAAACTTTGTTAAAAAGAATACCTCTATTGCTTTATATCGTAACAAACAGCACTCATGAAAAGAACTAAACGTTCTTCCAAATCTCAAAGCGTATCACACATTTTCTCCACTAAAAGCACTTATGTTTTGCAGGAGCCATTCTTATCTGCAGAGACACTAGCAAATTGTTCGAACTTTTCACCTGATAATGGGAAACGTGTGCCCTTTTGCCTTTTGTTCAGGGCTTTGTTAAAAACTCCGTGTTACTGCAGATGGAACAGAATGAAAAGCTATAAAACCCCTTTTTTATGGCGTTTTTTGTTGATAGTGAAACTCTTGAAAAGTGCAACTGTTGCCGTCAGGCTTTCGAAAGGCCAGACTTCAATTTTGTGTCTTTTCAAATTACCTCCCTTTTTGAAAAGTAGATCATAATATTTTAAGAAAGAGAAACAGAAAAGAGATACAGAGAAATTAAATAAAGAGATCACCAAAGGCTGCAACTCACGTGAAAGTTTTTTTTTTTTTACTTTTTCAGTTTGTCTGAATTCAGGGAATGTTCTTGCGATTGGAGTGTTTTGTCGTAAAGTCAATGAGAATTTGAATATTGATTGTATATTTTCTAATGGAATTTAACCAGGCCCGGACTGGCCAGGTCGGCTGGTCGGAGATCGTCGAGGGTCCCGGCCCAGGGGGCGCAGGAGAGCCCCCCCCCCCCACCAAAGTGGATGTGATCTCTCAATTAAACGCGTTTTAAGGGACCGATTGAAATTCGCGTATAACTGAAAGTCAGGTGTAACTGAAAGGGTCTTATTTTCTCAGTCTATCTAAATTATGAAAAACAAACCATTTTAAAAAAATATGCCTAATAATATTTTTTCAATGAAACAGAGTAACATTATATTTAAAAATATTTAATTGTACAATTAAGTTTCACTTTTTAAAGTAAAATTCAAAATTAGAATGAACGTATAATTTCTTTTATAAAGGAGGAGCTTTAATTGAACTGATATTCCTTTATCAAAATGTCATCTACACTGCGGGTTGTTTTTGTTTAGGCCGTGTTTGTAATACAATCTTTTCTTACTCACTAAAATGTGATGTACTTTCAGTTAAGTCATTTTTACAGGTAAGGTCTCAATTTTTCTCGGGCTCCTAAAGCAGTAGCGTACGATGGGACAGAAAGATCAGTAGCATCATTATCATCTTATTTATCGTCATCACCAGTAGTTCATCAAAAGCAGTTCCAATGTCTTCGATATTACTTGATATTATATTTTTATCAACATTCCCAACATTCGTGCTTTCTAAACACCGTGTCTTCCACAACGATGGAGAAAAGTTCATCTGTGTGACAGGACTCGGGAATTGCGCTGTTAATTTTCGCGTACAACTGAGACAGACAGTTCAAATAGGCACTTAAAAGGGAGAGACCTATATCATTATTTTCCGATTCTTCGTGAGGTGACCTTCCGAAATTCGCGTATAAAAGAAAGACGCGTATGGCTGAGAGGTGCATAAGTGAGAGGTCACTGTACTACTTTATAATTAGAGGAATTTGATATATAATATCAGAGTAATTGGGTTACTTATTTTCCAGTAATCTCACGTCTTTATGCATTGGCGCAGCGAAGGACCCCGGGAACCCCGCGGCCCGAAAAGACCTCCCAAGAGCCAGGGGCCCGTAAAGCTCTAAAACAGTTAAATGCGGTTTTTAGGTTCGTAAGACTAATTTCCAAATATTACATCGTCTGATATTCTATTCCCTTTAAATTCCTCAGTAAAGGGCTGCTTTTCAATCGCTATCCGAAGGCCCTCAAAGGAGCCAGTCCAGGCCTGAATTTAACACGATTTTATTTGCTCCTTGATTCTATCTGTTAGCCAAAATATTCATATCTAGAATCAATTTCCTTCGCTGAAATGAATGAAACGCAAATTACCTTTCTAGGCTATTAACTCTTCCAATTTCTACATAATAATGCTTTTATTAAATTCACAGGACTGGACAGATATGGTCTGGATGAGACAGAATCCTAGGACATGGCAAAGATGGGGTGAAATAAACCTTCAGGCAGACTCTTCTCTTTAAACTACAGCGGAATATTTAAATGTAGGCTTGATTATCATTTAATTAGTTGTAAGAATCCAGTTGAAAATGATGAATCTAAAAAACACTTTTAATTTCAAGAAATATTTATTAACACAGTACATTGTGCTATAGATGTTGCTCCAGACAATATGGTATATTCTGCTTTAATCTACATTGCCGTAACAAGTCTACTAATACTATCTATTACTTATACTATATGTATATCTTTGATTTTGAGCCTTATTACTTAATACACAATTTACATACTTAAATACTCCGTGGTTCAATCTCTGGCAAAATATCAAGCTGTCTAATCGCAAGAAACTATTTAGGATAGCGCAAATTGCAAATATGACGTAAAGTTTGTATCAGAGTTTTTGAATATCTCATAGTTTTCAGTTTAAGATGGCATGTTTTAAATTGAAAAAAAGAAACACCGGCAGTTGAGTTAGTTCGTTTGTATTGTTATGGCAACGTACACATGGGCTACCTCCAGTATGGGGGAGGTAGCCCATGTGTGACCTTGGTCGGAGGGTTTTCTTAAGGGTTGCTCTAACGTTACATTTGGAGAAAACCGACCAAAACTACAGACCGTTTGATCGACAGCCACGCGATAGGCCAGGCCAGAACGCTGGAACTTCACATTTCAGTCGTCCACCATTTTGGATATTTATTAACGCTGAGAATGTTATATTGAATGTTTGAATATTGAGTTAGTTCATCTGGTTATTTGACATAGTTTTCAAACAGTGTAATACTGAAACTTACAACGACATTGGATTTTTTTTTTTTTTTTTTTTTTTTTTTTTTACATAGGAACTTCATTCTACGTTAAAAAGAAAATCCAAACATATGTTAGCAGAGCCTTGAGATAGACAAATTTTTCTTCTTTCATTTCACTTTTACTCAATAATTTTAACTTCGCGTTTTCATTTATAAAAGGCTAGTATCACAAATACTGATATTTATCTCAAGGCTATGAATTGAGCTAATCATTGTTCACACCTCCGAAAACGTGTATATGTTAGGACAATTGTATCTACGGTTACCGCTATATTTTTATCCACATTAATATAGCTTATGATTAAAAAATGCTTAACTTTGAATTCCTGCATTTTAGCTAAAGTTTACTCGGTACTTTTAACGTAGAATCACTTTACTCGATAACAGTCCTATGTTAAGAAAATAAATCAACATTATTCTTGATTATAGAATTACTTCAAAACACGTTTTCGTTTGATTTACTCCGGAATTAGACTACACGTAAACACAGAAGTTAGTATAAAAAATCTGGAAAAATCAAGGTTGTCAGTCAGCTGATTTAAATTTCGAAATTCGAATTATTTTAAATATATATTAATTAAAAACAGAAAAAGAAGCATCATGGTTGCCATGCGTGACAACGTTCGGCCGCATAAAACGCTTTAGGTTTATGAATCTGAGTAACGGGCAAATACACCACTCGTAAGAAGAATTTAATGGTCTTTAATCGTCAGATTTATTCAAAATAACGTCTCTTTGTGAAAACAGCGGGAATTAATTGTTTTAGGTAAAAGAATGAGGATTTATTGCCACAAAATATTCTTAATTTAGACTTTTACGAAAGAATAACGTAACTCGTTAAGTAAGATTACTAATTTTTGAATAGGTAGATGGTAGATGGCCGCATAAAACGGTTTAGGTTTTTGAATCTGAGTAGCGGGCAAATACACCACTCGTAAGAAGAATTTAATGGTCTTTAATCGTCAGATTTATTCAAAATAACGTCTCTTTGTGAAAACAGCGGGAATTAATTGTTTTAGGTAAAAGAATGAGGATTTATCAACACAAAATATTCTTAATTTAGACTTTTACGAAAGAATAACGTAACTCGTTAAGTAAGATTACTAATTTTTGAATAGGTAGATGGTAGATGGCCGCATAAAACGGTTTAGGTTTTTGAATCTGAGTAGCGGGCAAATACACCACTCGTAAGAAGAATTTAATGGTCTTTAATCGTCAGATTTATTCAAAATAACGTCTCTTTGTGAAAACAGCGGGAATTAATTGTTTTAGGTAAAAGAATGAGGATTTATCAACACAAAATATTCTTAATTTAGACTTTTACGAAAGAATAACGTAACTCGTTAAGTAAGATTACTGATTTTTGAATAGGTAGATGGCAGAGGTTGTTGAAAATAAAAGAGGGAAGAAGATATGCCTCAAGAAGATATGCTTCTCATGGGAAGAAGATATGCTTCTCAAGATATGCCTCAATGTATTAGAATTCTTTTGCTGTTTCTGTAAAAAGAACTATTTGTACTTGTACACAAATAAATACATACAGTGCAGCGTATGAAAATTTTGTGATAATCAATTTCAATTTAATGCACTCAAAGAACAGACTGGCAGACAGACAAAATCTTAAAATTAGTAACTTGTCGGAAAGTGTGAAAAAGAACGTTTCATATGAACAGCTTCTCAAATATCGCATATCCTTCAATGCTCTGTTTCACTTATTTTTTTAACTAAAGACATACAGGCGATTTTATAAGCAAATTCTTTGCCACTGTCACGAATTTCCCTCTTCAAAGGTCACAGATTTATGCCAAGCTGACGTCAAAAGAAGTGCCAGTACGTTCAAGATTTGCTGGCATTAGAGAAGAAACAGAAAAGTGAATATATATAAATATTTAAAATCTATCTATCTTATTTATACGCAGTTGTTTGACATGCCAGTATAAATAAACATTATACCTGTATAGGAATAATATAAAACATAAATTAGGAAATTTGGAGAAGTTTCAAGCAACATGCCGGGAAAAATTATTTGTTTTTTATGAAGTAATTATTTTATTCATAAAATTTTCTTTCCATTTATTAAGAACCTGTAAACATTTGCGACTGAAAGTTATTTTAATACAGAAGTCTGAAGACTCAAGGAGAGGGAGCAATCAAAGTAATATAAAAGAAAAATTACTTTGTTAGAACGGGTGGGTGCAAAATGCTAGAAAACGAAAACAAATGTTTATTTCATGTCTCCGAATAACTTGATATCGACATGCTGAATTTCCATTCTCACGTAATCTCAATAAGAGAGTGAAATATCTGAGTAAAATGTTGATCGGTTATGCTCACTAAAATTATGAGAAATAACAGAAAGTGGCTCAAGTCTTTTACCAGACATATTTATTATTTATGTTGAAAAAAGAAAAAATTCAGGATATTAAAATTCAGTACTAGTTCACTTTTTAGATTCTTCATTTTTAATTTGCAAGCGCCAAATGAATTTTATATATAATGTTTCTACTCCTTGCTTTATTTGAACAGTTGAACTCGTATATAACGCGCCCTGATTTAACGAGAAACTGAATTTAATAAGGAAATGGGACATACTTGTTTGGTACAATGTTAAGGGTATGGGAGTATAACTCTCTTTTAACGAATAACACGAGCTTATTGCGACCAATATATTGGTCATTCATAATATTTCAATTAACCTGCTGCTCAATTAGCCCTTTAACGCGCAGTGTTCCCGCTCTGGGAACACCAAGCTCTGATCTTTTGACTGTTGCCAGTCACGAAGAATAGATTTGATTTCTATAATAATAGTTGCGGGTGACAGAGCTCCACGAGAATCCTTTACTTTTTAGCACGTCATTTCCCGTAAAAGAATTGTCTCTATTTTTAACAGCACTGACAACTGCTGAAAAATGGAAGAATGCGAGAACAGCCGGATAGATTGCCCAATGCTGAAAAAAGGTCAGCCGTTGCCATCGCTCGACTTAACTACCAGCAAGATGGCGGACGATCGTAACGTTCATCGCGTGCCACAGATCTAGAGACCCCTTTTTCGACGCAGCTGGCTGTGCGGCGCAGTACATCAGATACATGTCTGTAAATTTCGAAATAGCACAAACTATTGTTATGATTTTATTTTCCTCAAAATGCTGAAGCGATCAATTATTGGGATTGAAGCTTGTTTCCAGTTCTCGTGTGACTTTTTTGCAACTTTCACAGCTGGCTGTGCGGCACAGCCTGCTGTTGTCAAAAAAGGGTCTCTCTAGATCTGTGGCACGCCATGAACGTTTCGATCGTCCGCCATCTTGCTGGTAGTTAAGTCGAGCGATGGCAACGGCTGCCCTTATTTCAGCATTGGGAAAGGGTTGCGCCTCAAAGGGTTAACCCTTTCTTGAAAAAGCTCCTATAACATTCCGAAGTCAATGAAAACACGATGATATAGCGACGAATGATTTTTTTTTCCTCCAATGGGCGGGCACTTGCTCATCAAGCATTCGCCATTACAAAGGCCCGAGTCACTGTCCATTTTATTATGGGAGCACCCAGTGGGCGGACAGCACTATGAAGGGACGGACAAATTAACATCCATGCCCAAGCCGGGAATCGAACCCGGACCCACGGCGTGATAGAATGGTTCTCTAACCACTACACCACCTGGGCGGCTTAGCGACGAATGAAGAAACCAACAACTAAACACCAACATACTCGATAGTTGTTCTTTTTTTTCCCAATGCGCAGAAACATTTCACACATTTTTTGAAGGCAGAGTTGCAAATGACTATGTTTTTCGGGATGTGAGTGTTTCTCCGAAGAACAACAGCACAAGAATAGAACAATAAGGCAGTTCAAAGCAAATTAATCAACTTCTTTTGTAGTGCACAGAAATACAAAAATAAATGAAGTAAATAATATACTAAGTATATATATAAATTTTTATGATTTTTTTTTCGCGACCTCGTTTCTTACGAGTAGTCGCTCATAACGAGCACATTCAGCAGTTCCCACGCTCTCGTTATAAACGAGTTGTAAGCGCTCGTAATAAGCGACTTTTTTTTCAGCACAACTCGAATTGTCGCCTTCGTGACAAATTGCATATGTAACAAGCAATAGGCATTTTGAAATCGCTTTTTTGAATTAGGCGACTATCTGATTTTAGATTTTTTGTGAACCATATAGAAGCTTAAAAAAACAAAAATATTTGAGTTGAAAACCTATGATATCGCATAATATTCGCTTTGTACGAAAACAATTTAGAGCTAACTGTTCTTTCATAGACCACTTTTGCATAAACTAGGTTCACCCCTTCAATAAAGTTAAAGAATAATGCCACACTTTGAAAAGAATTTCCAGCTGTATTGCTTCCTAAAACTATGCATTTACTGGGGACTCTGTATTTCGTAATTACATAACATAAAGCCTTTTATGACATGTCTTTTGTGATAATATAACACAATCCTAGAAACCAGAACATAAGTTTTGCTAACACTTATCTTAATTATAAATGCTGCCAACAAAACTCGTTCCGACTTGACAAAATACAGATTTAATTTAATTTAACATACGCGGTTTGTCTCAATTAATACATAAAATTAGCATTGTGAAAGGAAATTATATTCGATGAATTACCGTTATCACATTGTTAAATTAAGACAATTTATTCTCTGAATTACTGTTATCCCATAGTTAAATTAAGGCAAGTCATGCGTTTAAATGTTGCGCAGTCAAAACAATGTTATTTTAAGTATAAGATGATAAGAAAGATAAATTATACAAAAAATTATTTAAAAAAAAATTTCAACTTATTTTACGCACAAAAACTATGACCGCAGAAGGGGAGTGCCTACCGCCATGCTCTTGCAATAATGGGAGCTAACTGGTTAAAGCAAATAGGACATTGTATAATATAGTACTATTTTTTAATCTATTAAGCACTTTATAATGTATAATAGAATAATAAATGTAATAGTATAATTTTAGTTGCTGTTCTTAGAAAATAAATGTATGTCTTTTGCCTCCGTAAAAGGTGTATAAATGCCACACATATACTTTCATACAGAGAGTATACGTTTATATACTTCAAACTTACATAATGTATGCCTTTCTAAAAATCGAAGAACGTTTTTGAACGCAATTAACCTATTAGAAAGCTTAAAGAATAGGAATTCTTTTGAATGCTCCAGTGAAGAATAGTTGTTGCTTATTCTCGGCAAGTTAGAGCTTGGACGGACCGACAGGCAAAGGAATATCTTGATTATTTTTTATTTTGTTTGTAAAATGTTAAAAGAGATTAAACAGAGTAAACAAAGGAAAAAAAAAATGCTTTTTTTTCTTTGGAGCTAATACTTTTTTGTGTGTGCGGCTATGTATTACACAATTTTTAAAACAAATGATTATTTTAAAATTAAAAATAGAGAAAGCAAAAATTTTCTTCTAGTAATAAATTTAAATTGATGTATTTTCTATTTAAAAATGAAAATAATCCCACTGCAGAAGAAAATATGATGCATCGTTTGTAAATTTTAAAGGACATCCCCACCATTTATATCTATTAAAACGCAATTTGTCTAAACACAACCAAAAGAAAAAAAAAAAAGGTTTTTTTCAGTCGTAAATCTGCGCTATGACTAATTGAAAATATATAGATTTATTGTTTGTATAGATTGCATAATTTTGAATGCGGAAAGCATCTAGTTAAAGTTTATAAGCTTTAGTTGTCAAAACAATTTGTGCTTATGAATAATGAAGAAGCGTTTTTTTGATATTTTTAAAGAGAATTGTTTTTAATGTATACATGTGCTACTTGAAATTACAAAAATTCACATTTATATATATTTTTTTAAAGAAGAAATAATTTTATATATTCCTTCTTTAAAAAATATATATAAATGAAATATATTTTTAAAGAACTAGAAACATTTGTTGGTCGTTATTTATTTTATTTTATTTACATTGGTATGTGGATGCCTTCAAGTTGCAAAGTCTGAAAAAAATGAATAATTAAAAAACAATATTTTTCATATTACTAATCACAATGAGAAATATTTTGATTAGAAAATTTATTTCTTTAAATTGTGATCTTCAAATTAATACCCAGGAAGTGCTATTTGCAATGTATGTAAATTTCTATAACACTGAATAGCCAAACTGGAAAAAATATAGGGTCAGGTGGGGGGAAATAGTGGGAAAATCATGTTTTTTTTTTTTTTCTTTAAGATCCAAAAATCAAGCACATAAATGTATGTTAATTAAATTATTGAAGTATATTACATCCACTGGACTTATATTTATTGAATAGATAGCATTATTTTTTAGTGTTATCAAAATCCTTTTCTACGGTGTCATTTTTAGTTAGCAAGTATCAATACCCCATTTTCCCCATGGTGGGGTAAAATGTGAGTAGTACAAAAGTACCTGTATATTTTTAATAAAAATCATGTTTATGCTATGAATGACAGAAAATATTCTCAATTCAATGCATCCTTAATATGCTTTAAGAAAAATTCACAGAAAAGAAATATTTCCCAAAATATTTTGCTAAAGAAATACAGTCAAATCGCGACCCTTAATTTAGCGGCCCTTCCCGATTTAACGAACCTCTGGTGAAGTCTTTTGAAGTCTGGTGAAGACCATTTTCTAATACCTTTTATAAACTTTCGCTTTAAGCACCATTTGATTTAAGGTTCATTTAATTTATGGCAAATGCTACTTGGTTCCACACAGGGGTGTAGGCAAGGGATGGCTGATGGGGCTTACCTTATCCCCGAAATAAGTAATCATAAGATAAGAGAAAGATTACGTATTTATGGATAAATTTGAAAGTTCCCCTTGAAAAATTTGAGGTTCAGCTACGGACCTAAGACAAATTTAATATTTTCTCTAACGTCCAACTGCAAAGATTTCAAATTCGATTTATGAATTTATTTTTTCTTTAGTTTTTTTTTTTTAAATTCATTTCTATATGCGAAGACGTGTAGGCAAAATAAAGGGGCTCCTCCCCCCCCCCCCCCTCCATAAAAAAAGCTATAGTGTGTCGATTTACAAGTGTAGCATTCTAGTTTTTTGAGTTGGCTAACAGTAGGTTGAGTCATGGCTAACAGTAAGTGTTCTGGGTCGGCAAAAAGACCATTCAGTTCGATCACAGGGTCGACAACATCAAGCAAATGTTTTGGCAAATACCTGGTACATTGTATTGCTTCGAAAAAAAGTTTCGGGCCGTCTGTAAAGTGTTTACTTGTTTTGATAGTAAACCACATTGGCATGTATGATTTCAATATAAATAAAACTAGTTCTTGAAGTTCAGGTGAAGGGCTTTCTTCACTTATGTACAATCTGATTCTTCAAATCAGTCTTCAAAGTACCTTCTTTTTTATAAAAGCAAGTTTATTGTTAAAAACTATACTGTAATATTTGAGGTTTTTAAATATAGAGCAAGTCGAAAAGTACCATGCCCGTTGTTACTGTCATCACCCACCATGTCATGTCTATCTTCTTTCAGGTACTCTTTTTCTATAGCATTCGGGTCATTGCGCTACCGGAAGTTGTTAATTTATTTACACCATAATAAAACATTATGTTCTTATGTTCAAAAGCAAAAACACTGTAACTATTACGTTAAAAAAACACATATTAAAGATAGAAAAATAATCCGTAAAAATGTGAAATTTTTAATATTTTGGCAAATTTTAGGCCCTATGCGCGCCCGGAAGATGTCTATTGATCTAAACAAAATTAAAACAATATTTTTAGGCTCTGTTTGAAAACGTTACAAAATATTACATTACGAAAACATCTAATTCAAAAATTAAGAAAATAATCGCAAAAATCAAGTTATTTTCATATTTTGTTAAAATATATGGCCTATGCGCGAACGGAAGATTTCAACAGATCTAAACAAAATTAAAACACAATAATTTTAGGCTCTATTTGAAGATATTGCAAACTATTACATTTAAAAACCTTTAATAAAAGAAATTTAAAAAATCGCAAAAATCAAGTTTTTTTCATATTTTGTCAAAATTTAAGGTTTATGCGCGAACGGAAGATGTCAACCGATTTTGATAATTACGAGTATTTTTCTTTTCTTTGTCTATGTAATTCGCAACTTTTCCGCGCTATTACAACTTCGAAATCAAAAAATGAGATTTTTTCGGCCCACCCTGGTGGATAGGTAGGTCCCTGTGCCTTACCCACCAGCTACGTTCTTGTGTCTTTTGTTCTATGTTCTTGTATATTTTTAACATTCGGTGTATGACGCATGTATTAAAATTTGCAATAATTATTTAAAAATAAGAAGTATTTTTAAATCAAGATAAAAAATTGCAAACAAATGATAAAAGTTCAATTTGCACAAAACGTTAAAGGAAAATGCGAAAAACCTTTCTAAACAACCATTTAAATTTATGAAGGCCCTATTCTCAGACGTTAAAAAATAATAATAGTAATAACTTCCAAGCAATATAAGTAAAATTGCAGTTCGCCGTTTCAAAGAGGCATTTGGGTTTTCAGTTTAAATGCCTTCCGCAAAATGAGAGTGGTTTACAAGGGAGTGATGTCATGAGGCCTAAATCAATAAATGGAATTCTGCCAAGTGAAGAACAACAAATGTTTTCCAAACACAAGCAAAAGCAATGAACACACAAAACTCTGAAAGTAATCATACACTGAATGATGAGGGAGTTCAAGTTATTTTCAGGTCATGGAAGAAACTTTGGTACATTCAAATCTAATGGGAGTTTCTTTTAACCTTTTTCTTTTCCATTTCCCTAAAGTATTGAAATTATTTATTCGAACGAATTCATCATGTAGCGCACTTTGAAATATTCCTGTCAATTTCAAATTGAAAATAAAATTACTGAGATTGTTTATTATGAATTAAAATTTTTATCGCTTATTATTTATTCAGATTAATTATTATTATTCGAAATTTTTATTCTGATCAAAAGTAAAGGAAAAAAAACGAATTTAGATTTAAACACTAATCTGTCTAAAATAATATTTAATGAATACAACAATTTCGAAAATGGAATACTGTAATATGTTGATCAGTTAAAACCACTTAAAAGCAAATGCATGTCTACGGAACTCTAAAAGATTATCAATGCTGATCTCCGTAATAAACTACTGATGAAAGTATTTTTCACCACGTCATGCATTGTGACTTAAAATAAATCTATAAAAAATATTATACTTTTAGATTTAAATTTGCGTGTTATTTAAAAGTGTATCATAACCATGCGTTGGATTTTCTTTCCTGGCTTCATTTTGTTCGCAAATGGCAAATGTATCTTAATCCATGTTCATTGATTTAAAGCAATTATTTCCGCCCTACCATGTCAGACATATTCGATGATGAAATACTCGATCACGTACAACACGGCCTAACGAATAGTTAGCTTATTTGCTGCTATTTTCCCAAATACATGACGGTTAGCAATTCCTCACCTTTTGTCAGTTGTTGCTTCCTGGCTTGAGTCTTTGAATGCTCACTCTAAAACAATCCCTTTACAGTACACAAAACTATAATGGTATTATTAAAAATACTATTGCATTAGATTTGAATGTATAGTATTATAAAAAAAGTATATCCTACAAAAATTAAAACTTGCCTTGTAAATCAAAGCTGGAAAAGTGCGGATATTCAGCATTTTGTTTTCGAAATACCGGACATTGTTGTGAACTTTGAATGAACTTTAAGTGAACTTTTACGTTGTTGTGAACATAAAGTTATCCCCCCCCCCCAAAAAAAAAAGAAAAAACAGGTAATGTAATCTCAAATTAGAATAAGGTATTTTATTTTCTAGAATTCCCTAATAACATCCTCATTATCTGCAGCGTAAAGCCAACTTACATTAAAACTATGAAAGGATAGTAAATATAATTGCATATAGTTAACCTAATGGCTTAAAATGAATGTTACTATTTGTGTCGGAAAGAACAAATCTTATTTGAGACGGGGGAGAGGGGGGAGGGAATGTCATATTCAGTTAACTCAGCCTCTGCAAGAGACTAAACAGATTTCCATCGCGAGGAAAAGCTTATTACGTAATAGTTAAATGCTGATGAAATACTAAAAACCTTCTCTATCTTTTTCTATAAATAACCAAAGCTTAAAAAGTTCTCGTGGAAACGGGAGCACTGGCATCCTCATATATCCCAGGCTCTATTATAACCGAGGGAGAGAAGTTCCCGGGAAAAACGGGAAAAGATAAGTGTGATCGAAGACATTCCATCCGGATGAAGCTATTTTTCGTTTTTTTCCGGGGAGTATCAAAACAGGATAGAAAGAAATGTTCTCGGCTTTCATTACATCCGATCGTTTGGTGTACGGCATGTCTCAGAAATAAATAAATAAATATTAATGCTGAAATTACTGGAAGAAGAAAAACAAAGCATCTACTATGAAATATTGTCCAGCTCGCTCGTGAAATTTTATCCTAGCATTATAACATTATTATGGCGCAACACTGTAACATAAACCGTCAGTTATTATGCATGTTCATTTTAATGTGTTAACTGGAAAACATTAAATCCATTCATCATATTGATGACCATCACGCAAGTTCATGCTCATCGCACTCTCTTCATCAGCTAGGTACTTACAAATGCTAATTACATTCAGAACCAATTTTATTCATAAAAACGCAGTTTTTAAAATATTTTTGTCAATACAGGAAAATTTTATGCTTGACATCACGATTTTTCTCAGGTTTTCATAACCACGGAGCAAAAACTGGGCAACACACACGGAACTAAACCCCACCCCCATTCAAAAAATTAGTCCAGCGTGATTCAACTTTCCCATTTTACTTTTCTGAATTACTAAATACAGTCGCCCGCATAAATGCATAAGCATTTAGAATAACTCGCTTCTTTATTTTATGCAAGTTTAGCTGAAGTACCCATTCTTCATGCGGAGATGGGGATTGTTAAAACTACTAATAACAATGAAAATAAATAAATAAATTTAATTTCTAATCTCCTTATCAGAGCAAACGTTTGTCTCGTAAGTACTTATACTCGTATCTTTGAATCTAGGGTTCATATTTTATGTTTGCGAAATTGTCTTGATCGTGATGTAATTTTTTTTCTGTCGAAGTTTGTTAGCATTTAACTTGCTAATGCACTTTTAAACGCGTAATTTCAAAGAGTAATTAACTTTATTTCTAATTTTAACATTACGATTTAGTAAACCATAGCAATAGTATCTATTGCTGTTACTTAGTTCTACAATCAAACGCAAACATAAGTAATTTTTAAAGTTCTTAAGATTCGGAAAGTAAAAGTACATGAATATGAAAAAAAAAAAGAAAGTGAATCTTTTAAGAAAACTCTGATTTATAGCTATTTATCTGTTTGGCATTTTATTTCCTTCACATTTGTGGCAAAAAATTTTCCAAATTATGGAGAGCTGCTTACGTGAGCTATGCGTTTTCCCTTCATCCGATGCAGCAATATTTTGAGATATATCAGTGTGAATGATAATTATGCGTTCGCTTATTATTTTCTATACCTCGAGAATAAAGCGGAATGCGGCGGCAAAAGACATATGAATTGCATTGGTACAGTAAGTCGATATCAATACATAAGTTTCGTTACAGGTTGCCATTGGGGGCCGAATCAGAATCTTATCCGGCTAGAATCTTTCGCTGTTCTATGGTAGAAACAACATTATTGTTTATCAGAACATACCTATGCAGAAAAGGTGTTCTGAAGTATGGAGATAAAGACAAAAGTAGTTTTAAAATTTAATTTTAAAAGGTAATGCTGCTGCTACATGAGTGAATTTAAAAAGCAAAAAGAAAAAAATTCGGAAAAAAAGATTTAATTTTACATAGATGATTTTAAACTCAAAATTATTGTTTTTCTAGACTAAATATTTGCAAAAGTGGTGATTATTGAATAGCGAGTACTCGGTACTAAGTAGTAGTCTTAAGTACAGCGTGCCTTGCAATACTTCATAATCCAGACAGTTCTCTCTACATCTCTGAATACGATCGGCAACCTCATTTACAGTAGTAAGATTATTTTTGTTTCTTAACTGCGTTGAGTATGTGTACTTGAACTAGTACTTCACTATGGCTAGAAGAAGAAGACATGATTTTAACTGTGTTTTCATTTGTGGCTGTGCTATGCGAACGAGAAACGAAGTAAAGAGACAGTATCTACATCTAGACTTTCATCCTCGTGTGAAGAAGTTGCAAATAAGTCACACGAGAACTGGAAACAAGCTTCAATCCCAATAATTGACCACTTTAGTATCTTGCGAAAAATAAAAATCACACCAAGATAAATAACGTGATCTTGAAAGAAAGCAAATGCTTTATGTAGTATACCGACACGTACTTCTAAATCATTTGTAGTTGCCGCTGTAAGAAAAACAGGAAGTACCAATGAACGAGGAGAATTTCTATTAGACCAGCGAACTTTAAGAAATTATGTTTCTTTCAGTTCAATGGATATGTTTAATGAATGCAAACTGAAGCGGCGTATATCTGACTTCTCACCAACACCAGGTATCACTGAAAGCGGAGCCCTGGTTGACGACGCCATATTTGTAGTGAGAAAACTTACAGCCGTAGCAAGTACATTGGATCGAATTGGCATTTGCAACCGAGTACGCTCTGCAATTGTGTCAGCTGCCCTTCAAGATGTAGGCATTATCTCACAAAGCAATGTATAAAATATTGTTGACATAAATAAACTGCGGCATCAAATAACAGAGGTAAGAATCACTGTATCGTCTCAGAGAATTGTAACAGATTATAACCACTGTTACCAGTTTGGTTTTTACTTTAATGGACACAAAGATAGGACTCTAACACTGAAAGATTGTAGAAGAAAATCGATAATGGAACACATAAGCTTTGAAAGAACTTGGCCCTGCCCCTGAGTACATCAGATACATGTCTGTAAATTTCGGAAGAGCACAAACTATTGTTAGGATTTTATTTCTCTCAAAATGCTGAAGCGATCAATTATTGGGATTGAAACTTGTTTCCAGTTCTCGTGTGACTTCTTTGCAACTTTCACAGCTGGCTGTGCGGGCACAGCCAGCTGTCGTCAAAAAAGGGTCTCTAGATCTGTGGCACGCGATGAACGTTTCGATCGTCCGCCATCTTGCTAGTAGTTAAGTCGAGCGATGGCAACGGCTGCCCCTTTTTCAGCATTGGGGCAGGGTTGCGCCTCAAAGGGTCAACATCCACGTTGGTCGGAGGATCGGAATACGATATGGCACGCGTTTCCCAAGAGCGCCGGATTATGGAATGTGCCGCCAGACTAACTAACCTTCGGATTATCTCAATAGTGTACTGTGCATGCTAATCGAATCATTTTTTATAAAGTAACTTGTAATATTTTATATATTTAGAGTGTACTCTCAAATTTTCTGAAAAAATTTACAGTAAATTTAATGCTTCTTTTTTCTGATTTATTCTGTTATTTATATTTTATACGCTATTAAAAACATTTTCTAAATTGCTATCTCTTGAGAGAGCACCTCTGAAATTTCAATCACGCAGTGCTTTGAAGTATTAATGGAAGCAAATTTTTTAAATATAGTGCTCATTTTATAACCTCTTTTATTCGAAATTGAAAAAAATCAGCTAATCTAACCACGCATGCCTTGAATTAAATGGTACCAGGCTAACAGAAGATGATTTTAGGAAATATGATATTAAATTAAATGGATATTTATTCAGAAAACATTTGTGTTTCTAAAATCCCGCAGATAAAAAAAAAATAGCAGTAATTCTTTTAGCTTAAAAACGTTCAGTAAAAGATAAAAGCATTTTTCACTTTCAATTTCACGTTGCTTAACTTTTGAGTGGATATGAAAATTACATTATGTAAATTCGTATTTTTTAAAACCGTTTTACTTTGACAATCACATTCGTTTCAACTCTAGCCACAGGGGCATATAAACGCCGCTCGAAATAGAAGTGGAGTATAAGTAAAACGAAGGTATTTTATTATTTTTTAATCGTCGCCTTCAATTTCTAAGAAAGGAAATTTCTTAAATTAATTTTGATATTTTAGCCGGGAACTCCATAATCCCATTTTCAATTTAAAATCTATTACTTAAAAAGGGAACTAGAAAAAACTGTCCATGTAGTGCAATTACGGCTAAATTTTGAAGTTTCACAGAATTTTATTCGGTTACTTATCATGTTTTACGGTATTAGATCTCTTTTTTTTATCATAACGTACTGTAAATGATTCTTATCATAAAAATTATTTTATTCTCTGTTTGAACAATGACTTTTCGCTGAATAAACAAGGTGTGCCACATGATTGATTTCTTGCCAAAAAAAAAAAAAAAAAAAAAAAAAAAACCACTGTTACAATATTTATCTCAGATATTAAGCTACTCGATTAATTTAAGTAGAAATAAGTATCGAACGATTGCTGTTTTGGAACTTTCAACCGTGGTAATAATCAAAAATAAATCCACATAAAAACTTATTCCGACTTTTCTGGGGCAAATATTATTCTTATTCGATTTTTAAAGTTAAATTACTAGAAAGAAAAAAAAATTATTTCTAATTAAAAAATTAGTCTATTTGCTTAACAAACTATTTAATTTTCGATATATTTCTCCTTTTTACGTACTTGCACGATGTAAAGGAAGTGTTGCGATCATGAAAAATTTCGTTATTCAGATTTTAAATAAAAAATTTATTTTGACGGCCTCTAAAGAGACGAATTCGTGTACAGTGTACACCCTCTCAAAAAAGTATTAGAGTAAATGTGAATCTTCCTACGTTAGTTTCGTACCTTTTAAATTATTTAACTTAAAATATTAATTAGTTTATTAAAGATTTTAATTTTTTCTATTTCTGTGCAGTAGGACGTTTTTCAAAAACTAATTAATCGGTCGCGAAGCTAGGATAAGAAATATCGCTTATACTTGAACAGCTTTTTGAGAGGATGTATGTATGACCCCTCCTTTGCGAGGGTGCATGTATGGCTGAGCGCGCACAACCAACGCCACCTAGAGAGCAAAGCCGCGGCGCTTACTTGTGACGTCACACCGAGTAGGTAAAACAAAGCGTTTCCATTGGTTTTCTCCTCTCTCCCGCGGCGCAGGAGAGAGGAGAAACCCAATGGAAACGCTTTGTTTTACCTACTCGGTGTGACGTCACAAGTAAGCGCCGCGGCTTTCCTCTTTCCTCTCTAGGGGGCGTTGGCACAACCGGCTGTGTCAAAAAACGGTCTCTTGATCTGTTGCACGCGATGAACGATTCGATCGAACACCATCTTGCTGGTAGTTAAATCGAGCGAGGGCAACGATCTGAGCTTTTTCCCGCATCGGGAAATGTTTGCGCTTGAAAGGGTTAACTAAATAAAATTTCAGAGATTAATACCTATATCACGTTTCAATCAACCGATTTACGTCCAATAAAGTGCAAAAGCTTAATTATTTGAAGCGTAGAAGATTCATTTCAAACAAATAAACTACAGAAGAACAGATCACCATGAAAATTCGGAACAGAATAACATTCTTATTTTGACAATAGATCATTACGACTTTTCTTGATTAGAAACAGACAACTTGATTAACTTATTGCAAACAAGTTTATTCTTGATTCGTATAAAATCGACAAAAGCATTACTGAATGCTACTATGAATATAAAACTAAAAGTAACTTAAGAATGGACTCACACTCATATATATGTACAGTGATCTCTCATTTAAACCCTTTTAAGGTGTCTATTTAAAATCGCGTATAACTGAGAGCTGCGTATAACTGAAAGGGTCTTATTTTCTAACTGTTCATCTAAATTATGAGACAAAACGTTTGAAAAACTATATGTACTTAATTTTTATATAATTTCATTTAATTTTTTTTTCAGTTGAAAACAGTAATATTATATTTTAAAATATTTAATTATAAAATGTAGTTTTAATTCAAAAATAGAATGTACTACGTAAAATTTCATCTTACATACTAGAAACTTTAATTGTACTAACGTTCCTTTATCAAAATATCATCAATACTGTAGTTTATTTTTGTTTAGGCCACGTTTGTAATATGATATTTTTTGACTCATTAAAGTATATTTTTGTGTTTGAAGTTAAGTTATAATTTTACAAATGACGTCACAATGTTTCTAGCGCTCTTAAAGCAATAACATAAGATGGGATCGAGAGATCAGTTGCATCATTATCATCTTATTTATCATCATCTTCACACCCGTGACTCATCAAAAACAGTTTCAGTGTCTTAGTTTACTTGATATTACATATTTATCAACATTCCCGACATTCGCGTTTTTTAAATATCCTGTCTTCGAGGATGAGGACGGAGATAAGTACACCTGTGTGACAGGATCTGTGAATCGCGCTGTTTATTTTCGCATATAACCAAGAGAAACAATTCAAAGAGGCACTTATAAATGAAAGACCTACATAATTATTTTCCTATTTCCCGTGAAGGAATCTTCCAAAATTCGCGTATAAAAGAGATCCGTATATAAATGAGAGGCACATAAGTGAGAGATCACGGTATTTAGTATGTAATTAGTCACTAAATTCTTACATCTTCAGTAAACCTCTTTGTAAATCACATCACGCTATCAAATATCTAAAGTTTTAATAGTATAATGTTTATGTTATCCATTAAATTCAAAACACACAACTTGATAAATCCAACCACGTATTCTATGCGAATTAAATATAATCAGATTTAAACCGTATATATAACTTCAAGAAATAAAATATTAAATTAACCTGATATTTATTCAGGCAGCGTTCGTGCTTCAAAATCTCACTGTTACAAAAAATCTTTATTTCAGTAAGTAAAAATACTATTAGCAAAAATAAAAGAACTTTTCAATTTCACGTATTTTAACTTTTGAGTGGATATGAAAATTACATTATGCAAATTCGCGTCTGGTAAAACTGTTTTGTTTTGACAGTCGCAAAATTTAAAATCGTGGTCAGTTTTGTTTGAGTTGGGTGGGGTCCCCGAACAGCGTAAGAGAACTAGATCTAAGTAGTGGATAAACTTACGAAAAATTAAATACATTGTATGTGCATTTATTCAAATAGACTGCTTGTCTCGAAATTCCGTAAGTTAAAAGAACGTTATGTGATAAATTCAACAAAACAACGTTAATGTTATATGATAAATTCAACAAAACAAAACAAAAAAAAATCAATTTTTTTTTTACTTTTTCAATCTCTTTTCTTTTCTTTTTTTCGTCAAAAAGAAAACATTTAATACAATTAATTCTGATTTTCTTCTGTGTCAAATTCATAATCCAATCATCATCACTAGCAATACTTAAAAGCTTCAAAATTAAAAAAAAAATTGTATTACACTTTTAAAATATTCTGATTTCTTTTGCATTGTTAATGTAGTGAGTTTTAGTCTGTTTATGAATCATAATGATACTTTATTCAATAGTGTGATTTCTTTTAATATTGCGTGTATTAATTAATTTCATACTTTTTAAATGAGCTTTGATAAAATCCTTTTTTGCCATCCCGCACTACTTATTCTTAAGAAATGAAATGGCAGCTAAGACATGCACCTTATTAATTCAAAACAGATGTTGAAGTGATCTTTTAAACCATAAGTGTTCGGACCATACTTTCAATTATGAAAGTTCGTCAAAAAAGAAGCTTTCAGACGCGGCAATATTTTACTAAGGGCTGTATATATATTAAAATACAAAATTTAATTTTTATAAGGTCCCTCATTCCTATTACTATATTTTAAAATGTTGCACTGTGTTTAAGAAAATTAATTTTAAAAAATCCCATGTTTCCGAAAGGAATATTTACCGGGGTATCTAAATATTTCAGCATTGTCACCAAATACTAAGGAAATGCTTCAAAAGTTGAAAAAGTAAAATTACTTTTCAACTAACACAAATTTATGTTAGCAGTCATTCGACAGTTACATTTTACACCCGGAATTCCCATTTTAACTAGACTATTCGTATAATGCATGTTTGACAGAAGGGAGATGCAGGAGGGTCCAGTCCCTCCCCGAAACGAAACAACCTTAAAACTTCTTCATTATCAATTTGTTAAGAAAAAGATAATAATGAAGTCTTTTTGTGAAAAACTTTGCCATTTTTACCTTGTAGAACTCCTTCGAAATTTTTTCCTGGTTATGTCCGCCCGCACACCACTACTTTGTCATTCTCTTTTACACTTTGATATTCCTTCTCTAGAAGCATGACGCAATTACTGGATGACCTCCTAAAATACTAAATTATCCATAATGTCATAAGGCAGCACCTATTATTCAGGTAAAACTATACCTATTTATTTCGCGCATTTGAATGCGTTTAATTTCCATTTTCCAACAAAAGGGTCATTATTTAATATTTATAAACTCATAGTTGTTCCCATTAAGTAAAGATTCCCCCCCCCCCCTGAAAACCGATGCCAACACAGCAGGTAAAATGGTGTAAGTCGTCATTTTTAACATTAAATATCTGGCTTAAATATTTCACTTTGAAACATGGGATTTCTTAAATTAATTTTCTAAAACACAGTGCGACATTTTTTTAAATATAAGTGATAGCAAATGACCTCATAAAAAGAAAATTTTGTATTTTAATATGTATGCAGTCTCCAGTAAAAAGATTGCCATTCCTGAAAGCCACTCTTTATTTGTCGAACTTTTCTTAGTGAAAGTATGTTTCTGTCACTTACTGTTTAAGAGATAATTGCTTTAACTTCCATTTTGAATAACTCTGTATATAACCTGGATACCAAGAAATCGTCTCTTAACCCTTTGAAGCGCAACTATTTACATAGAAAAACAGCTGTATATACTGGCAACGATGAAAAAGTGCAGCCGTTGTCATTTCCCTAATTAACTATCAGCAACATGGCAGAGTCAATAGAATCACCAATCGCGTGCCACAGAGCTAAAAAATTTTTTTGACACAACCGGCTGTGCGGTCTTGCTTTCAAAATGTTTTTTTTTGTTTCCTCTATGGTATACATGCATGCAATTGGGAATTCGAGCGCCATGTTGCTGTTAGTAAAATGGAAAAGTGGCAAAGGCTGCACTTTTTCAGCTTGAGGCCATTTAGGCAGTCAATCTAGTTGTTCTTCTATGTCGGTGCATTTTCATCACATGCTGCAGTTTTCAGCAGATGCCATGTGATAAAAATGTTGTCTGACACCAATTTTACGAATAATTGACAATTTTTACTTTAAACTATATGCTAGAAAATATAGTATTATCGTGTATGATGTTGCCTTTTAAGTATTTATTGAAAACAAATTTATTTTTCGTGAATCGAAACTTAAAAAATTGACTAATTCTAGAATATGTTTAAAACAAACATTTAAAATGTCAGAGTTTTGTGTCCTCATATCGAGGCCATCGATCTGTGTCTGCGCACAGCCAGCTGTCGTCAAAAAAGGGTCTCTAGATCTGTGGCACGCGATGAACGTTTCGATCGTCCGCTATCTTGCTGGTAGTTAAGTCGTGCGATGGCAACGGCTGCCTTTTTTCCAACATTGGAAAAGGGTTGCGCCTCAAAGGGTTAAGAAGATCGAACACAATTTTTTTTCAAGGATTGGATGATTTGGCTCCCGTTGCACTCACTCAACTCTTTGAAGCGCAACCATTTTCATATTGGCATATAGAACTACTTGAAGACGAACAGCAAAAACTACTTTATTGCCCAACCCTGAGAAAGTGAAGTCGTTTCTATCTCTCGATTTTACTACTCAGCAACATGTCTGCCGATCGAATGTCAATCACGTCCATGTTGCTGGTTGTTAAACGAGCGATGGTAAAGGCCGCCTTTTCAAACGGTGGGGCCATGTTTATCTACTTGTTCCATCTCGATGCATTTTCTTCACATTCTCCACTTTAAAGCAGACGCCAGTACTCATAAAAATAATTCTGACATCAATTTTACAAATAATTCATAATTTTTACGAGAAATCATGCGCTAAAAAAAGGTATTTTTGTGTAATTATGTAACCTTAAATGATTTTAGTGACATCAAATTTAATTCTTCGGAAAATTGACTAAAGCTTGTATTTTTAATGCGACCGAAAGTCAAAATGTCAGAATATTGTGTCCTCACACCGAGGACATGCAGCATCGGATCCAAGGGAACGGCTAGGGGGCTTCAGCCCCCAAAGGATATTGCCAAAGGGGCTAACATTCTAGTTTATTATCCACTTCACATAAGTAAAATGACCATTTTTTTATAACTTAGCCCATCCCAAAATATTTTACATTGGTTTCGACTATTCTTTATTGCACATTTTGGATGAAATAAGCTTTTTGAAAATTTAACCTCTCCCCCCCTAAAAGAAATTGCTTTATCCGCCACTTAGGACACGGCGCGATTAAGGATTATGGACGACTGGACTGTTACCACTCTAATCATTTACTGTTTTCGGAAGGCTAGAAAAAGAATGAGTGTGAATGGCTTCTGTTTACGTCGACGTCATCACCGACGTTTCATAAAATATCAAAACTAAAACGACATACGAAACATTTCTTGAAAGAGTGGAAGACTCATTTATACAAAACGCAGACCTTGGAATCATGCGTAGGAACTCAAAAAGGAAAAAAAATAAAGAAACACCTCTCCCATAAAACACTTCTTTATTGCGTCATTACGACGTCGTCACTCGACTTTAAGGCACACCAGATATGTTGTTTTCTCTCCCCCTTCTACTCACAACGTAAAGTACCCTTTTTACTAATGGGGTTGCTTACTTTCGAAATTTTCGCGAAAGGGAGTCATTAATTTTGCACTGAAGACACCACACCTTGCACCTTTCTTTTTTGGTTTCTGTAATGAACGGTAAAAAACTAAAAGAGATCACTCTATTAAAAGAACAGCTACAGCTATCAGTGTGTTTTCTTCATACTGGCTTCATTTCAGACGTGAAGGCTTTTTTGAAAGTCGTTCTCCTCCGCCCCCCCCCCCCTTACCCTTCTAGTGGCAGATCCAGAAATGTTTCAAGAAAGGGTGATAAGTCTCACGAAGCATTTTTTTAAGAGATGGGTCATTTTTTTTTAAACTCTTTCCAGTAAAGTTTAACACTTTGAAGCTCAAACATTGTCCAACAGTATAGAAAACCAACTAGATAGGCTGTCTTGGAAAAGTGCAGCCGTTGCCGTCCATATATTTAACTACCCACAACATGGCGGTTGATCGAATCGCCCATCTGGCACCAGAGCTAAAGACGTTTCCTGACACAGCTGGCTGTGCAACCGCGCAATTGAATGGATCTATGGCAACGGCTGTATTTTTTTAGCGTTGGGACCATTTAATCATTTTTATTTTCGACTTGCAGTGAACGCGCTAAAATAAGGTGATTTCACGGGGTCCCGCTTGTCAAAGGGTTAAAAGCGTTTATGGTTTCGATTTGTCTGTCCATCCGTGTTCTATAAGCCGTAAATACGTGTATGTATAGACTTCCGGATATATACGCATGTTATTTCTATGTACTGTACCATGTGCCCTGTTAAAATTGGCGTATGTATCAATTGGCGTTCTTTTAAGAGAACAGCTCCACAAAATATTCCAACTCATTACGATACGTACGTATCATAGCTGATCTAAAGCGCACACATCATTTGTCATTCTTCTAGACGAGTGCACTAAAGAATTTCAATACATTAATGTCTATGGCATTAAAATACACTACTGTCTGTGTCAGAGGCATTCCTCCCTATCAAGCACAATAAATGTACGAACTTTTAGAAAATATTACTCGTCATTTAAAATATGGAAATACCATCAAAAACTCTTACAGGGTAGCGTCAAATTACATCAATACTGATATACAGGGTGGTCAAAAAGAAAGCTTCCCGACATAATGACCTCTAGCGGCCGTTCTATTCAACCTATCGACATGAATTTTCAGATATAGCTTTTTGAAGGTATGCGCTCGAGATCCTGTGAGCGACAAGTTAATAACGCTAACGGTTAAAGTTAAAGTGAGTAGAAACTCGAGATTTTCCGTTGGCAACACCCAGTTTTTTTGGTCTCAAAGTGTTCAGCGCACTCCAAAACCCCTGAAAACACTTTGGAATGGACATTCTGACCCAAAAAACGGAGAATTGAAAGATTCAATCAGACGAGAGATTGCAAACATTCCGCGAGAAATGCTGCATTCGGCTGCACTGTCCACTGTCTCCCGAATGCAATGTGTCATTGCATGCCTTGGCACACATGTGGATAATGCCAAAACCGTTTCGGCCCTTCCTACGGTCTCAGCGATTGGTGCCCGGCTTTCGTCGCTCACGCTCGGCGCCGCGATTATGGCTCATTACGGCTCCGTTTTTTGGGTCAGAATTTCCATTCCACAGTGTTTTAAGGGGTTTTGGAGTGAGCTGAGCACTTTGAGACCAAAAAAACGGGGTGTTGCCAATGGGAAATCTCGAGTTTCTACTCACTTTAACTGTAACCGTTAGCGCTATTAACTTGTTGCTCGCAGGATCTCGAGCGCATACCTTCAGAAAGCTATATCTGAAAATTCATGTCGATAGGTTGAATAGAATGGCCGCTAGCAGTAATTATGTCGGGAAACTTTCTTTTTGACCACCCTGTACATTTCTTTTTTAATGATCCCCCAAATCTTGCCAAGTTTCACACTGATGTACCAGATAGAGTCAATAAATACCCTAAATCGTCGCCTGCATCCACGTAGGTGTTCGTTGGAACACTTTGATGGTTAGCAGCACTTATAACTAAAGCACACAGCCATCTGGCATTATCGATACTTACTGTCAGCGTTAGCTACAGATTATTTCTGACAAAGAAAATTTTTCTTTCATCAGATTTCGAAATGTCATCTATAGAGCTGCGTGCCAACATCAAATTACGCGTTTTGTTCGCGAAATCATCTTCTGAGACGCTTGTGGGGAATGCAATCCCGCACTGTTTTTCGTCCTGCGGGATTTCGGGATTGAGATTCATTGATCCCGCGGGATCCCGCAATCCCGCGAGATTGACATTTCATTTAGTTAAGATTTCATTTCAACAGAGAAAAGTAGAAAAGTAAGATTTTAAGCACTATGAAGTTTAACTTTAATAATAATAATTAATCTTATGAGATAATTAATACAATAACTTAGAAATATGAAAATTACTAGCTGCTACCCGCGACTTCGTCCGCGTCGGCTTTAGAATTAGGTCCCGAGAGAAACGAAGCATGTGTGAATAACAAATATGTTTGCGACTAAAGAAACTGCATGCTTTTTACTTATTTTAAATGAAGTATAATGCATGGTAGTATACTTCATTTCAAATAACAGAGTATGCAGAATTGCTAAATTTAGATTTTTTTTCAGGCATTTGGCGAATAGAGACAGTTACGACAGTACTTGCGAACTGTTTTGAGTGTTCTTGTAAAAGAAATATTTATGCTATAAGCATGAGTTTTAGCCAATGTTAATCAGGAATAGTGCAGCTTTCTATTAGCGAAAAAGTTTTAGAATCGGTTCTATAGTTACAGAGATATCCATAGAGCGTAATGTATTAGAATTATTTTGAGTGTTCTTTTAAAGGAACTATTTGCGCTACATGCATGAATTTGAGCCTATAATACTCAAGAATAGTGTAGATTACTATCTGTGAAAATAGTTTTGGAATCGGTTCAGTACTTACAGTGATACACATAGAGCGTAAATGTAATTCATATGAGTACCCCTGTAAAAGAACTATTTGTGATATATGCATAAAAGGTAGCCTATAACACTCAGAGTTCCCCCAGTGTCTAAGAAGGTCTGCTCTCAAACTTGGAAGGCAGGAGGTGCCAGGTTCAAACACCGGTCGCGCCTGTCGACCTAGCCGCTCGCAGTTTTCCGTGTTTTTTTCAAAAACCTCGCGAAAATACGGTCTAGGATCCCTTAGAAAATTCCACACAGGGGAATTCTCCATATACGCCTAGGACCCTATAGGCCTAGGACCATATAGGCCTAGGACTTTCAATCAGTGAAGAAAGTTTTAAAATCGGTTTAGTTGCTACAAAATTTCCATAGAGCGCAATGCATTAGCATTATTTTGAGTGTCTTTGTAAAAGAATTATTTATGCTATATGCTTGAAAGGTTGCCTGTATGTTAATCCAGAAGCTATCTTCATTACAAATTTTTCCAACCATTTTTGTGTAATTGAGTCAAAAATATCGAAACACATAAACGTACACATTTATATTATTTGTAGGATTTGGAAATTTACAAACTTTAAGAAACACATCTGGACTTTTCTTGGTACTTACCTATTATCCCGGCGGTCATTCCCGCCAAACTGTTTTTTCGACAAATGAGTTGCCAAACTGTTGCCAATCGTATTCAAAACCATTAATAATTTCATGTGCCCGGCATTTATCTCTGCAAAAAATCGCTCGTCTTGGCGGACCGCCGGGATAATACATAAGTATACTTTTCTTTATTTATGCTTTTTAATTTGGCGTAAAAGCAACATAATTTCCATACTTATTTATGTTTTTCAAATGCATGTGATTTTGCAAATAGAATTTCTGCTTTATTTCAAAAGCATAAATCATTTTGTGCGGGCGATAAAACTGTTTTTAATTAATAGTTAGAAAATAATTAAAATTTCCGAGCCCCAGGTACACTTTACCGAAGTCATGGGTCCAGGCATGCTCAAATTTTCAAAGTTCTGCTTTCTGTCGGTTTGTCTGGAGAACATTCATTTTTATTATTAGAGATAGATATATTTGGCATAAAACTGGCATAATTTCCGTATTATTTAATGTTTTTCAGATGCACGTGCTTCTTTATTGAAGTAATAGCATTCTTGTTAGCTCAAAATATGAATCATATGATAAGGGCGAAACTCGCCAAGCATGGCAACGTAAAAACGGTTTTTAATTAATAATTAAAAAAGTAATTAAAAATCTAAAATTCTAAGTAGCCTATAACCAACTCCAGGGTCCCATCTATATCTAAACCGAAATGCATCCTAATTGATTCAGCGGTTTAGGCGTGAAAGCGTCATAAACAAACAAACAAACAAACAAACAAACTCACTTTCGCATTTATAATATTAGTTAGGATAATCATGATATTCAGAATAATATACTAAGTTATGTCTTATATTAGTTGCTAAAAATGAGGAATATACAATTCATAGATATGTTAAAATACGTTATTTTCTTAGTTGCTGAAAAAGTAACGTACAAAATCTAATAAATTCAATGAATCATTTCTTAGTCTAGATTTAATTTTAGTAAAATAATTAAAAGTGTGAATTATTTAAAAAAACTAAAATGAAAACTGTTTATAATTAATTCGTGACTTTTGGCTAAGAGATAAATAGTATGAAATATTTCAGTTCATTTGGAGATTGGGAACTTTACGAAAAATTTATACTACAATGTTTAGATTTAGATGTTCGATCCAGACTCCCGTTGGAAGATAATTTAAAATATAAAACTTTAAATTAAAATTTGTAATTATTGATGTCTATATTGTTAATGAGAGACATAAATATGCAAAATTTTTCGGTCTATTGATTGGGAAAGCAGCGTGAAACTGTAATAAAAAATAATCTATTTCTCAGTGTCAATCTCGCGGGACTAGTCCCGCAAACATTTGTGCGGGATCCCGCAGGATCCCGTTCCCGCGGTATCGGGATTGCATTCCCTCGACGCTTGAGGTGCTGAAGAAAGCATACGGAATCGATGCCATGAAAAAAGAAAAAAAAGGGGCTTTTTTACGAGTGTTATAAGAACAGTTATATGAAATCTGAAAGAAGTGTGTGGATGCAGGAGGAGAGTACTCTGAAGGCCAATAAGCTAATGTTTCGTTCTATTTTTTAATAATTTGTAATTCGCATTTTCCGGGAAATTTTTTACCCTACGTTTTATACTCAAATAGGGTGAAAAAGGAGATTTGTTTTGAAGTTAATTCGATTTAAAAATTAAAATTATCATTGCAGAGATCCGATAAATGTATGTGAAACTACAATATTGCTGAAAGTGCTTTGTAATTAAATCCTTCGGAAAGATTTTTCTTTCTTGTTCTTCATTTGAAGAATAAAATATCGTTCAATCAAATGAAACAACAGCTATCAACCGAATCTATTCGTAGTGTGTCTTCAATGTCGCCCACACCATGTTCTTTTTTTTTTCTAGCGTCTTAGATTTAAAAATAGCATCCTCCCTGTATGTTTCAAATCTTAAAACTTATCTAAATGTGTTCGAAAACAAACATAATGGAATTAGTAATTAGCGAAGAATTCCCATTACGGTAATTACGGATTTTTTCTTAAGATAGCGAGCGAGAAGTTTCACAAAAAAGAAATTTGTACTTTTATTTTTACTTATCTTTTTGCTTTCAAAACAAAAGAATCGCGTATTTTATTCGATAAATCAAATAAAATAGACGAAACATTGAATGATGTGGACAGCATTCTTCTTAGACATTACTTTAACAGTTGTTCTGGCCTGATCTTTATATATGTAGCTGCGTAATCTGGGTGCATTAGGTGTTAGGGCATAAAAAAATTGTCAGCTGATATCAATCACTAATGCACAGAGCTGTTTTGTTTTTCATTACTATAATTATTTTTATTATCTATGCGTTTTCCCCATTTCTATTGTATATAATTTTGCTGTATACGGCTATGTTTACTTAAGCATTTTGAGTTAACTTTTCCCTAATTATATCAATCATAGTAATGTTGTATATTTATATTTTACAGTACAAACTTGATAATCCAGAGGTTGGTTAGTCCGGCACGACGTTTAGTAATCCGGTGCCCTTGAGAAACACGTGAAAAAAATGCGCTTTATAACTGTAAATTTCCTAATAATCCCGAATTGTTTAGTACTCCAGCGGTTATCTGGTCCCCAGTGGCGTCGGGGGTGCAGAGGGTGCGGATCGCACCGCGTGACACTAAAAAAATATGGTGTTTTTAACATTTTCAATTAATTAAAAAGAAAGATTTGATTTGGTGATGAAAATGACTTCTGAGATAAGAATAATTATAATGAAAGACGCTGTTCACCCGTAGGAATTTTTTTTTTCTAATGGCCGGCCTCTGCCGCGAAGGCTTTGGTCTCAACAGGCCGGAATTGTTGGCCACTTTATTATGGGGGCACCTACTAGGTGGACCAACGATGCCCATTATAAAGGGACGGACACAATGATAACCACGCCCAGTCGGGGATCGAACCCCGGCAGCCGGGAGTTGAACCCGAAACCGGAATACGATGCTTTACCCACCATACAACTAGGTCGACTCACCCCTAGGAATAAAATGGGCTATCTCATCTCAACTTTCTTTTTCCAGTGTAAAATTTTCAACGTTTTCCTCATAAAACAAGAATATAGCTCAGAATATATATGTTGTGGCGTCATAAATAAAGAGATGGAGCCCTTTTTTCCCACACAAAACACTTTATTAGACGGCACATACAGACACATAAAATTTGAGTTCGAACTTGTACTGTCAGATGGCGGGTTCGGGCAAAATTCTGGATTTCAAGTGGATTTCGATCACGTAAGATGCTTGAAATAAGTGTTCGAAAGTTATGAGATTCCTCATGTCAATATAGCGTCAAATGAAAATGACCTGAAGAGCCCTCAAAACACTCAGGGATTTATTCTTCCTATAACGTCAGAACTGCACATTATCAAAGATCTATAGCTTCTTGGTGAAAGCTTTACGATACCGCCCAAATCAAAGGTTATCGGAAAGATTCAAGTATTGAAGGGTAAGAAAAAGGGAGCATCACAGGTATATCTATAAGTTCTAATCAGGGGCGTAGGGTCCATGGATGTAATGGAAGCATTGCTTCCCTTCAAAAAAATTAAAATAATTTTTACTTCCAATTTTGTTTTATAAATAAAAAAATATGTATATATGTATATATATATATATATTTCTTCAACCAATCTAAAGTTGTTTAAACGCGCTTCGCCCATTAGCGAATATTGTGTGGAAGTAGAAAGGCTTAAAAGCAGTAGCACAACGCCACACAACGCATTGTGGGAGCAATGTATATCCCATCTTCCACTCCAAACAGTTTTCTTAGTTCTAGAAAGGGGGAAGAGACAAAGGTGAAAACCGAAGCCCCGTTACATTGTGGAGTCCAGGAGCTGGGAAACAATCGTTCTACTTGCTTCCAAAATTTCAGCCACCAATCAAAGTGCAGCTTGCCTGGAAATTGAAATGGGGATGTGTAATCCGGAATTTTCACTCGTCATGTATGCAGGTGGAAATTTAAAAGGGATTTCTTTCTTTCTTTTTTTTTTTTTTTCGGACTGTTTCTGGCAGTGATGTTATATATATGTTACAGTTAAAACCCGAAATCAGTCAAAACCCGAATTAACTAGGCAAAACGCGTTCTGACTGACAGCGCTAGGAAAACCCCGAATTAACTAGGAAAAACCCGTTTTATTCAAGTAGCGGTAGCACGTTTTCGAGGGGCCCCTACAGCGGAGGCATATTTTCCAGCCCCCCCCCCCCCTAAAGCGAGAACCACTGATTTTTTTCTGGTCTCTCAAAGAGCCAGCGTCAGCATATTTTCGAAGGGGGCCCCCCTACAGTTGTGGCCGGACCCCATGTTTTCCCATGTGAATTCAGGAATGTTAATGCTTTATCCACTAAAAATTGGATCTTGCTCCCCCTTCGAAAATATGCTATTGCCGGCCCTTTGCGAGACCTAAAAACATTACTGTGTACGGCCACCGCTGTAGGGGGCCCCCCCTCGAAAATATGCTAACGCTGGCCCTCTGCGAGACCCAAAAAAACATCAGTGGGTCCGGCTATCACTTCAGGGGGGCCCCTCGAAAATATGCTAACGCTGGCCCTTTGCGAGACCCAAAAAAACATCAGTGGGTCCGGCCACAGCTGTAGGGGCCCCCTGGAGAATATGCTAACTCTGGCCCCCTGCGAGATCCAAAGAAACATTAATGAGTCTGGCCATCGCTTTAGGGGGCCCCTCGAAAATATGCTAACGCTGGCCCTCTGCGAGACCCAAAAAATATCAGTGTGTCCAGCCATCACTTTAAGGGGCCCCCTCGAAAATATGCTAACGCTCTCCCTTTGCGAGACCAAAAAAAAACATCACTGGGCCCGGCCGTAGCTTTAGGGGCTCCCTCGAAAATATACTAACGCCGGCCCCTTGCGAGACCTAAAAAAAACATCGATGGGCCCTGCCATTGCTTTAGGGGGCCCCCTCCAAAATATGCTAACGCTGTCCCTTTGCGAGACCCAAAAAAACATCAGTGGGTCCGGCACCGCTGTAGGCCCCCCCCTGGAATATATACTAACGCTGGTCCTTTGCGAGACCCAAAAAACATTACTGTGTCCGGCCCCCGCTGTAGGGGGCCCTCTTCGAAAATATGCTAACGCTGACCCTCTGCGAGACTCAAAAAAACATCAGTGGGTCCGGCCATCATTTCAGGGGGCCCCCTCGAAAATATGCCCCTTGCGAGACCCAAAAAAACATCGATGGGTCCGGCCATCGCTTTAGGGGGCCCCCTCGAAAATATGCCCCTTGCGAGATCCAAAAAAATATCAGTGCGTCCGGCCATCGCTGTAGGGGGCCCCCTTTAAAATATGCTAACGCTGGCCCTTTGCAAGACCCGAAAAAATCAGTGGGTCCGGCCATCGCTGTAGGGGGCCCCCTGGAAAATATGCCTCCGCTGTAGGGGCCCCTCGAAAACCGCTACTCGATTAAAACGGGTTTTCCCTAGTTAGTTCGGGTTTTGCCTAGCGCTGTCAGTCAGAACGCGTTTTGCCTAGTTAATTCAGGTTTTCCCTAAGGCACTCAGTTAGAACCCGTTTTCCCTAGTTAATTCGGGTTTTGACTGATTTCGGGTTTTCACTGTAACATATATACACTGCTGGCCATCGTAAATGCTACACCCTGAAGGAAACATGCAAATAATATGAAATTTACAACATGCATTAGCTGAGGTGAGATATGCAAATGATTAGAATTTCAGCGCAGACGCACATCAAGCGCGCCTGTGGCGCCACCTCAAAGCGCTATTTAAGGCTTGGAGATTTCGACGGTTTCAAGTACAGCAATTGTGTTTTTCTTGCTTTTTTTTCAAAAAAACGATAAATTATGCCTCGTAGGAAACAACGACCATCTTTTGATCAAGTATCCGAGTTTGACAGAGGAAGGATAGTGGCATACCGAGATTGTGGGTTATCTTTCAGGGAAATCGGTCGTCGTATTGGACGAAACCAAACAACTGTGATGCGGATATGTGATCGTTGGGTGCAGGAGGGTACGACGGACAGACGTGATCGACCGCATCGACCTCAGTGCACCACGTCACGTGATGACAGGCAGATTGTACGCATGGCAGTGACGGACCGCTCAGTCACATCACGAACCATATCACAGCAGATTCAGTCTGTAACGCATCATCCAGTGTCTGCGCGTACCATTCGACGTCGTTTACAGCAGAATGGTCAGTCCGCAAGACGTCCGTTGCTTTGTCTACCTCTGACGCGGAACCACAGACGTCTCCGCCGCCAATGGTGCGATGAAAGAAGGATGTGGACGACAGAATGGAATGAAATTCTCTTTACTGACGAGTCACGCTTCTGTATGCAACACCACGACGGTCGGATTCGAGTCTGGAGACACCGTGGAGAGAGGATGCTGAACAGCTGCATTATGCACCGTCACACTGGTCCTGCACCGGGTATTATGGTATGGGGCGGTATCGGATATCTCTCTCGCACTCCTCTAGTACGCATTGCCGGTACTTTAACCAGCCAGCGCTACATCTCCGAGGTGTTGGAGCCAGTTGTCCTTTCTTACCTTCAGGGCTTGCCAACAGCCATATTTCAGCAGGATAATGCACGGCTACACGTGGCACGCATTGTCCAAGGGTTCTTCGTCAATCACCAGATTGAATTGCTTCCCTGGCCGGCGCGCTCTCCGGATCTTTCGCCGATAGAAAACATGTGGTCCATGGTTGCTCAACGACTGACCCAGAGTTCATCCCCAGCTGTCACACCAGATCAACTTTGGCAACGTGTGGAAGCTGCTTGGTCTGCTGTACCCCAAGAACACATTCAAAGTCTCTTTGAATCAATGCCGAGGCGTGTGGCAGCTGTGATCTCCAACAACGGCGGCTACTCTGGGTACTGATTTTGGCAGGAACCACGCTTCATAGAATGCTGTAAATTTAATCATTTGTTACTTGGTCAACATGTTATCTACACAATAAATTTTGTTGTGATATCTCTTGTTTTTCTTGGTGTTGCAATTTGGGTGGCCAGCAGTGTATATATTTTTTTTTTCATGCAATTAACATTATATTCTCAAATAAGCTGTGCTGTTTTTGAAAGACAAATTCAGTGAGTTATTATTCTGTGTTTCTATTTACAACTACGCAGTTGAGGTTGTGTTTTTGAGACAATATCATTGCAGTAATTTATTTATATAGTTATTTATTTAAATATAAACATGTCAAATTCAACCGATCGCCATTGTGTTATTCAAAAGCTGCTTCAAACACCGTTTAGCTCATTCCCTTATAATGATAAACTTAAGATAATAAAAGAAGGAGCATCCAAACCTAATTTAGATTTGCATACCAAAATAAAAACTTGCACTTCAATACTAATTTCTATGAGACTATTCCATAGTTGTGTGGCTGTGATAAATTAAACAACTATTTTGCTGGCCCTGTCTTTTGTTTTCTAAGGAAAAAATGTATTTAATATATAGGAAAAAATGTATAATAATAATAGACGACTACACTGATATAAATAACATTTAAATATTGCAAAAAAAAAAAAAAAAAAAAAAAAAAAAGCATAGACTATCAGTTAACCCCATTGCATGTATGAAAGAAAGTACACTGTTTGGTAAAAATATTAGAATTGAATTTTTTTAAGCAGTCAGTACAAAAAAGAAGTCGAGGAACACAATGATGAAGTTCGGAAAAATAGAAAAATTGTCGGTCAATTAATTACAAGGGCGGATTAAAGGGGGGCGGAGAGGGCGACCGCCCCCCCCCCTCCGAGAAAGCAGAAATTAATGTAAAAGATCCTATTTTGCTTCCATAAAATGGATATATATGTCAGTCTTCTAACTAACCTCCCCCACCGACAAACTAACCGCCCCCCCCGACAAACTTGCATTAATCCGCCACTGGTTAATTACGGCAGTTTGTTTTCTGGGGTCACAAGGATTAGCGGGGACATGATGAAATCATAGAACCTTGTAACAAAGGAAATTATAGTATTGAGATTTTGATGATGCTGGCTCGTTATGATTCAGATTTGCAGAATCACTTAGAATCGTCAACAATTTTTCGCAGTACTTCTCCTGACATCCAAAATGAATTGATACGATACATGTCCGAAAGATCTTGCATTTTTGTGTATCCATTATTGTTATTTCATAGTCTAGCAACTGCGTGAGATACGCTTGCTCCATTGGACGTCATAGAACTGTTAATTTGGATTCTTACACATGCGTCATTGTTATTGCACTAATGTTTACATCTAGCTCTTGCCGTTCGCAGCTTGGAAATATCATATTTTGGTACCGCATACGTTAGCATATTACATAAGTAGATATACTTGCTCCATTTGACGTCATTGAACTGTTAATTTGGATTTTTGCACATGCGTTACTGTTATTGCACTAATGTTTTCATCTAGCTGTTGCATTTTGCTACGTGGAAAGTCGATTTTCGTACCGGATACGTTAGCGTATTATATAAGTAGATATATATATTGTTCATAGAAGTGGTCTTCTAACTTTGTTGACTTTGTTCCTTAAACCTATGGTTTTTAGAGAACCCCATCCTATCCCTCTTAAAAAATTGAACTTTAAAATGATGTTTTAAAGTAGATCATTATATTAGATACTTTGTGTAAAAAAAAAATTGTTGTACACTTTAAATAATTTAGCACAAAATTCATAAATTTTATTTTTTATGGTACTGAATTAATTATATCTCGCGCTTAAACATAAATCATCGTTTAGAAGAAATATTTCTTGCAGTATGTGAGGATTGTCAGCAACATCATTGCTATATTTAGTTGGTACACTTTATGTTTTAATTATGTATTGAACATTTGAAATTACGTAACATCTTCAAAGGAGTACAAACTTACCGTACTATGCATTATTGGTATTAAATTGTAGGAGAATATTAATTAATACAATTTTAATTTAAATTCTTTTTTTCACATTTGATCCATTATTGTTTGTTTGATGATCGTGAATGTTCCGCACGCCAGGTTCTGCGTCAAACCGATGTTCAGTTGCTGGTAAGACATGACATTCACTTAAATTATTTCCATTTACAGTAATATGAATTTCTGCATTTAAAAAAATTATAAATAATTATATATTTTTTAATTTATTAAAATTTTTAATTAAAAAAATTTTTAAATACCACATTAAAAATTTTTATTAATTCAATAAATATCTAAAAAATTAATTTAAAAATTTAAATTAAAAAAGTAATGTAATCATTACGATTACATTACTTTTTTTCTCTGATTTTAATGATAAGCAAACGGTCGCCCGTCCAAAAGGAAGCCGATTTCAGAATTTGACTGCCCTCATGTGCACAAATCAAAATAAACTGATTGCACAAGGGTCCCAAACTAATTCAAGATGATTCCTTATAATTTGCACCACTCACTGAAAAAAATTAAAAAACAGTACTTTTATAAAAATTTCAGAAAGAAATCTTAAACTTGGGAAGTACAACTAAATTTTTCGAAGGGTGACACATTCGGTAAAACTTTTGATTTTTAAGAATTTTAATACATATTATTTTCGGGTGATACGAAACCCGACCAGGACTGGAGGACGTTTATTTTTCTCGAAAAATGGGTTATATTCCATTGCACACACCCCCTTCCCTTTGAATAAGCCACTGCCTGAATTTATAATCTGCAGTGTAAACAAATTCCATCCTTAGCCAAGAGAGTTTAAGTAACAGATTAGAATGTTTTAAAGAACGAAAAGTAAATGTAACTAGTAGAATTACGCATTCGAATCTAGTGTTTTGCTAATAAATTTGATGCTTTATTTTAAACTGCCATTTTCCTCCACGAAAGAAATCTTTCATTTCGAGGAACAAATCCAGATTCCTGGTAAGATTTTTTTCTTAAATCTACAAAAGTAATTAAAGCTGTATATTGATACATGAAACTTGACCGACAATCAAGTGTTTTCATTCATTCCACTTAATGAAATCGGAAACATCGTATCGAATAATTGAAATCGTTTTTGATCGAAATGAATAATTCTCCTTTTGTTCGTTAATGAAAGATATCAGCGTTCTCATTCGTCTGAATGGCAACACGAGAAAAAAAAAATAATTGAAATATGTTCCATCTCTATTTCGTAATTCATTCGCATCTTTTGTTCAGTCTGAAGAGAAATTTTGCTGTTATGGAAATTAATCTATTTTTATGTTAATATTTTTAGAAAGATGAAATAAGAAATGATATTATATAAAGTTTCACACTTTTACAGAGCTTCTATAGCGATGTATTTTTGTTTTCGTAAATTGTCTGGGAACCTATTAAAACGCTAATTAAATTTTTACACATAATGGCGTTCTCGTAGCCGCAGCTGGAATTTATTGCTTATTGTTTGAAATAATTATGCAACAAAGAATTATTAACGTCATTGAAAATTTTAAGCAGCTTTATACAGTTTGATCAAAATAGATTGTTTAATGGTCTCTACTTTAAAAGTGTAATTATTTACTTGGCATGTGCATGAAAGAGAATGGAAAAGGCTATAAAGTCTTGGTTTTTTTTTTTATAAATGTAAAATTTGATATAATTTGCATTCTGTTTAAGAGATTGCCGTATTTAGACTGCGCAAATAACTGTAAAGCATTTGTCATGTTATCGGTGTTTAATTACTTATACAGCACACATAAATAAATAAAAAAAGATAATTATAAACAAGTAATACACTAAGACACAGTTTTACATACTCAGAATTGAAATCAAAACACTCGATGTCGCAATCTAAGTTTTGTCCCTTGCTGATCGTTTAAATAATTTAAGTGTTTGTGGTTCTTTTTGTTTAATACATATTTTAAACAAAAAGAAGAGGTGGGTGTTATAAAAGTTCTTTCGCTGAAATTCTGCTTGGTTCTTGCAATAATTAAGAGCAAAATTTCAGCAAGACATCATTTGAGTGATTACAATGAGCAGTTGGACGACTGGAAGCAGGTCAAAATGTCGCCACTGTAGCTGCTGCAATGGGTGTATCAAAAATGCCATTTCGCGATTAACTAAGGCTGCTGAAGGTAGAAATGCTTTGCGAAAGCATGCCGGTGGTCGTGGTAGGAACACCACATCTTGAGAGGATCGCTATGAAGCCCTCATGGCAAAAAGAAACAGAAATTATACTCCTGGCCAGATAGCTGCAAACCTTGCAACCAGTACTGGTACGCATGTTTCAGTAAGAACCATGTCACGGCGATTAAATCAAGTTGCTTTGGATGCACTGAAGCCTGTTCATTGCATCCTACTTCAACCACGCCATCGTCAAGAGAGATTACGCTGGTGTAAGGAAAATGTTGGTTGAGATCACCAAAATTGGTCTAGAGCAATGATTTCCGACGAATCTCGTTTCAGTGTGATAAATAATTCTGGCCACCAATTACTGTGGAGAGAGCGTGGAACACGTTATGCACAATAGTTTGCTTGTGAACGTGATCGGTACGGCCCAGGCGTGATGGTGTGGGCAGGCATCATGCACAATGGAAAAACACCGCTTCACATCTTTGAGCAAGGAAGTGTTGCATCACAACGGTATTGCAGAGAGATTATTCTGGATCATGTTCGTCTTTTTAGGGGTGCTGTAGGTCCAGACTTTCTGTTTATGGACGATAATTCTCGGCCACACAGAAGCGTTACGATATCGGACACACTGCAAAATGAAAATATTCTCCGTATGCAATGCCCTGCTTATTCCTCTGACCAAAATCCTATTGAACATCCCTGGGATGCTCTTGGCAGACATGTTGCACAAAGAACCATCCCTTCCCGAACAGTGCAAGAGCTCGAAACCGCCTTGAGAGAGGAGTGGGATAATATTCCCCAAGGACTCCTCGATAGTTTAGTGAAGAGCATGGAAAACAGATGCAAAATGTGAATTAGTGTACGTAGTCAACATACATCTCACTAAGGTATTCATGTCTGCATCATTCTGACCTGAAGATCATTTTTTGAGGCTATTTGGAAATCATCAGAGGAGCATCTTTTTTAAGTTTTTAATTCTTCTATTTGGCGACATCTGTACCATTTTGCACTATAATAAAAGCACATCGTCCCTACTAAATATGTACTTAGTTTCATTTCTTCAATCATTGCCTATTATTAATTTTTACGAAAAGCGTAACTGTTCCTTAGCAATTGTCAAGGAGTGTAGATATAGATACATAATATCAGTAATTGTAGATTTTAAGGATGAAATAGTTTTTTCTATGAGATAATGGACCTTCGCAGTTCCGTTCAGACAGGCAGATACAGGGGAACTACAATTATTTAAACAGTTTGTGGTTCCCCTTTCTATTACAATTCATATTTACTGTTGCTTCCACTATCTTTCGAAAATCAGCACAGACACACACACATATATATATATATAAGAAACGCTGTATATGTGAACAGGAATCGTTTATATAAATCTTAGTAAAAAAACAGGCCCTTACTATTTTGATTAGTATTAATAATAGGTATTAATGCAAATAAACCCCACTTAACATTTCGTTCAGGAGCTGACCCTTGTTTATTCTCGAACACACCAGAATTGATTGGTATTCGCTTTGCCTTTCTGTGTTCTTCGTGAAAAGCATGATTTATTTGTTACGCGATAAAACTTTAATGGCGCACTTTATAATAGCTATTTCGTTAATTCCAATTAACACTTTACTAAACAAGCCCGAGCTCCAAGCAGCATTCGTTATTTTTACGCTCTCTGCGCCACTTATTATCGTTAAATGTTCTAAACCTTACAGAGGATAAATTATCTCCGAAGAGCACTACAGGGAAAAGACCTCTGTTCGCGATAAGGCGTATTAAATTTTGCATCGCATCACTGGACTTATCCGTTGTTTAATTTAATAAAGGCTTATGCATAGATTAAGAATAGAGAATATAAATCATTTTTGAGGGTAAAGCTCTTAAAACGTCACGGACTTGGAACACTACCAGATGTTGCAGCAACTGTTAGAAGCAAAAAGCCATACACTGATGGACAAAAATTTGGCAACCACCTGATTCTTAAAAAAAGTACAGATCGTGTACGGATGTGTTCCCCACCCTGACTTGAAGGGACAATAAGGAGCAAATATAAATATCAGAAACTGTTTAATATCTCAAAATTAAAGCATTGTATAGAAAATGCATGAAAATGGGTAGTCAAAACTTCGGCTACCACTAAGTAATCACACATGTGTAATAAATAAAAGATAACAAAATGGTCAGACAGTTGTTGAATTTGTGACCTTTTAGCATCAACAACCTTTAGCAAACGTACAGGAACTGATTTGTATAGATTCATTATGATTTCCTTATTGAACTTCTTTGCACATCTCTCCAAGGCACGAATCAGTTATTTCCGATCATCGTATTGCATATCTCTGTACACAACCTCCTACACTGGGCTCCACACATTCTCGATGATGTTCAGATGGAGGCTGCACGCGGACCAATCTAAGATAACAATGCTTTTGGACTTCAAATACTGCAGCACTTTTTTTTTCAGTGTGGATACTCGCATTGACTTGCTGCAAAATCCATTTTTTTCTAGCCAAATTACACGAGGAATCACGGAGAAAAGGTGGCTTGTAGGTCATCAAGATATTTTAGGATGCTATATTTGCCTTCAGGAACATTTATCACTAGATTACCAAAGCTGGAGATGGCACCTAAAATCAACGACAACGCCACCACCCGTTTGACGCTTCACTCGGTGCGGTGCGATGACGCTATCACCTCTATTTCCAACGTATGAATTAACGTTGCCTTGTCCATCAAGGCAAAAGCGTTATTCATCCGTGAAACCACTTTGCTTGAAGTCCGTGAAGTCGACAATGTGTTTGCGTGCGATCTAGAGACGCTCTTCCCTCTGTCTCGGCGTGAACGTCGGTTGTTTCGTGATTCTTTCAGAGCTAAAGTCTTGTTTAGCTATCGTTTGATAAAGGCGGTAACTACGGCTTTAGTCTTTATTATACGGCAGGTGATCAGTTCATCTTGCCCTATTAAGAGTCCTCTGTAGTCGGCTTGTGGAGATTCTAGTCCCAATGCTTTGCTATGGAGAAAAGTGCCTTAATTCCTAATCCTTTTTTTCAGAAGGTATTTTTAAATGAAATTTTCCTGCGTGAATCTTGAGAACTATTCGCAAGGATTGCGAGAATCAGATTTGAGTTAATTTAGCCGAAAGGGATTTTATTGCAGTCTGAAAAGTAACATAAATTCTAGACTGCAATAAAATCTCTTTCGGCTAAATTAACTCAAATCTGATTCGCGCAATCCTTGCGAATAGTTCTCAAGATTCACGCAGTAAAATTTCATTTAAAAATACCAAATATTTTCTGAGAAAAATGATTAGGCGTTAAGGCACTTTTCTCCATAGCAAAGCATTGGGACTTGAATCTCCTGAAGCCGACTACAGAGGACTCTTAACTGACTTGTCGTCGTCCTAATTCTTCTTTTATTACGGATGAACAAAAGTTGAAGACGTCCAGTTTTCTTCCTTATTTTGCGATTTCTATTGTTGAGCACTCTGATGCATGTATCCTTGAAAAACTTACTTCGACGGATGTTTTTCTGATATTTTTAAGCTGTCCATACAATCGGCATGATTTTGGCAAGTTTTTGGCAATGGCGATGATTTTGGCAAGTTTCTTTTCAGTGATCATCCTTAATGTCTTTAAGTTACTGCACGCTTCTTGAGACATTCTTAAGTTAAACTGGTAATGGAGCACTTATAAGTATTTGAAATATTTCCGGAATTCTTCCTGGTGGCCAAAATTTTGACCACCAGCAATACAACATTTTACGATGATAACCATAGTGTTAAAAATACAAAATTGTATGAGTTACTCCTTTTAATGGACAAACACGAAATTTTATTGAGGTAACTTTTAGTATTACAAAAACTTATTTTGTCTAAAGATTTTTTTTAACTTGCAAAATCTCAATAAGCAATCTGCTTAAAAAGAACTAAATTCTCTCCGAAAGAACTAAAATAACTACGAGAAATTAAAACTGGGACAAGTTTGTCCCGTTTTTAAGGACTTTGGAGCTTAGTTCTTTTTGAGTACTTCCTTTTTTTAAGCGTGCGTGCCTTTTTTGCATAGTTAAAAAAAAATTAATAGCTCTAGCGGTAAGAGAGCCCCCTGACGTCTGACTAAATCAAGAAATATCATTGCTATAGTTAAATATATCTTTAAATTTTAATCTATCGTCCGATACAAATTTTAAAACGACAAGGATTATATGCAGAGTAGTTGAGACAATATAAACTGTTTTTTAACTATTTCCAACAGTAATATTTAACGTTAGAGAAAAAAAATGAGGCATGGAAAAACATGCACCATGCATGTTTTTTCAGCTACTCAATACTAACACATAGATATTTGTTGAATAGTGCAAACAGTTTGAAGAAACCACAGTGATAAATATCCTTGCCCTGTAGTCAATATTGTTTTGTAATGCCGAGAGTGCGCCTTTCAATGCACTACAGCGTCCAGCAGTGGTCTGGGCGCTAAACTCCGTTCCCATTAGAACACGGCAAGTGAAGCAGCATCCGGCTTGGCCAGTGCTTGGAATGGTCAACTTCCTCTCGGTTCGACTACTGTGGGACCGTGTATGCTAATGGGAGCTGGCGCACTTAAAATCTGTCATGGCTCCAATGTCCTCCAAGTTGTTATACGATACCTCTGGAGGTGCTGATTTCAGGGGATTGGTCCCTCCTCTGGAATTGGTTCAAAATTAGGGGACCACGGGCTAAATCGTACTTCCTCCCACTGGGGTCTTAAAAATGGAAGGAGCACCCAGTCAGCCCATCGCCTCCCTTCGGGGGGATCTGGCACTGCCGTTTCGGTTGGCAGGGGCTTCAGAAACAACATCAACAATGCAGTACAGCCATGATCACAGGGCACGGAATGCACTACATTCTTTAAGGTGACTGCGCGTTTCTTTAAGGTGACTGCACGCTACGACAAATGTTTTAGTGTCACTGTCAACTGTCGAAAAATAGTGCAAGTAGTATAGTTCATGGTGGCATGGTGTATTTTTATTTGGCAATAAAATCCGTGGGGGGAAAAATGACAAAACTTTCTTCCTTGAGAAAGTCCCTCGTATATGACAATTTTTTTTAAACATTTTGTTTGACGGTGACAAAAAAAGCTTTCTCTCGGAATAAAAATTTCTAAAAAATTAACACACAAATTAATTTACAGATATCTTTTTAAGTAAGGTGAGATTATAGAAAATAGTTTTCTGCATGTCACCTGAATTTGAAAACTTATGAAATTCAGAATTTAAATTTGCTGAAAAACTGCATTTTTTAAATAATATAATGTTGTCCTCTGCATTTTCGTGTTTGTTGGTGCAAAATGTCTTAACAGTTGGTTTTATAATGGAGATACTTTCTTTTGCATTTTGAAAGTTGAAGAAAAATTACTAAAATCAATGGTGAACGGATGGACTTTTTAACTTTTTAAAGTGGATAAGTTTTTACCCTTATATTTTTCCTGCATAGCTGTTCCACATATCCAGTAGATTGGTTCGTCGTCATTGAAAAAAAAATACATTTCCAATGTTTCAATCAGTGAAAATTGAGAAAAATCGCTAAGAACGAGTAGAATGGGCATATTTTCAAAATTTAAAGGTCCTTCTATGTATTTGCTTTCTATACCTGTACAAAATTTCAATCCGACGATGCAGTTTCTAACGATGATGTGATGCCAATATCACATATTCTTTTTCAACTCTAGTATATAACCGCTGTCCTGTATTATGTTATATACACCCCCCTCCCGCACACACACCGCTCTAGGCATTTCGGATCTTATTTGGCACTCCGGGTTTATTTGGACTCCGGTTTATGACCAGAGTCTTGCTCATTTATATTCAATACGTTAAAAGGAATTTCTTTTTTCAGCTGCTTACTTTCAAGAGAGGCTGTCAGTTTTTGCTAAGGCCAGCAGTCTCTCATAGTGGGATCTTCGGCGATTTTCTTCATTGACGTACGTTTTGGTAACCTTTTTAAATTCCTGCGCCTAATTGTTTAGGTTTTTAAAATTAATGCACTGATTTATTCTTAACCCCTTCGGCTATATTCGCATTCTTCTTGATTGTTTTTTTTTTTTTTTTTTTTAGCGCTGAATCGCCACAATTGTATCGCTCCGAGAGGAGATCACGTTAGTTTCAGTTGCACAACGAATAGGCAGTAAAATTTTGCAGTCTATCCCCGACCCCTCGCCATCCAAGAACTTTTTAAGATTGGCCGATCTTCAATAAAAATCATGTTAAAATTATTGGACGGAGATCTGCCTGAGCTGTTTGCTTTTTAACACGACGACGCGACAGAAAATTTTCATCGTCTGAACATGTGTTTTTTCCTATATCTGGACATTTAGTTACCCTTTTAGTCTACCTCCTGTGAGACGCGAGATATATAAGCATAATCTGTACCATAGATGCTGTCTTTTCAAGTGAATTAAACAACTTGATAAATAACATTTAATTAAAATTATGGCTTTATTTAATTTGGATAACAGAGGTGTTAATGCGAATTTATGTCTAAATAAACCACATTCACTACATCTAAGATCAGACATTTCGAAATGCATTTTACGATCGAAACGCCCGAACTGGTTGGTTTCCATTTCTCTCAGTTCTTGCTGAAAGTATGATTTATTAATCCACGATAAAACTTTAATGGCACATTTTGTAATAGTCGTTTCGTTAATTCCAATTAAGGGCTTACGAAACAACACAGAGCCCAAGCGGGATTCAATATTTTTCGCAATGTGCAGAAGTGCATCTCCTTGTGCTTTTCAATATTCCAAAGCTTTCTTATACTGTATTTAACACAATGGATAAATTATCTGTGAATTGTTAATGTACCGCAGGGAAAACACCTCTGTTTGAGATAAAGTGCATTAAATTTTCACCTCACGCCACTTTTCAAATTACAGTAATTGTTGTATTACATCAGTCGTTTAATAATGTCTAATGCGAATACAAGAAAGATGAATCATGCCATATGCATTAATTAAATATTTCCATCACAATTGCTTCCCCTACATGCTGCATTGAGAACCCTGAAAGCAAATTAAACAGCTTTACTCGTGTATTTCGTTTAGTTACCGACCATAGAACGTACCCTTCGAAATTCATTTGCCTGCCCCTGCAAGAAAGCTAACCCCTTCTTTTACAATGATCTACAGTTGTCACAAATTTCAAAATAATATATACTCGTTTCCTTCTAATAGGAATGGCTGAACACCTTTAAAATACACTTAAAACAGTCACTGACCACAGTCTTTATCGAAAAGGACTTTTTCTTTGCGCTGTGCTCCTGTAACAGAAGTACCAATGCTATAAAAATTTTCTTTTTTCAGTAGAGTTCATGACAACACTGAAATTCTGAAACAATAAATGCTTATTTAAAACAGCTATGAACATGAACGAACTAGCAAATCTATGTCATGTTTCGCATTGTGTTTGAGGCTAACCTGCACCAGGAATATCTGCCTATAGAGAGTGCTTTCAGTGGAGGGCTTTTTAAGGGACTCTAATGTGTATTCATATTACATTTGGAGAAAACTGCAAAACTCCATACCCTTAGATCGACAGCCGTGCGGTCGTGGACAGGGGTAGCCAAAACCCTGGACCTTCACACTTCAGCCATCTACCATATTCTGCGCCTTATCCACTCGTTCATGGTTTTCAAACTGTATCACTATATCTACTCCATTCGTGATTTATTTTAGTTGTTTACGTTTAAAAGGAAATTTCTATCATTTTGGGAGGTAGTGTTACACGCGTCCATAGCATTCCTTAAGCTATACGTGCCTCCTGGGTGATGCTAAATGTGTAACAATGGTTCACCAATGAAAAAAGTATGCAATTAAGCAGTATGAAGGGGAACCCTTTACTGAAGGTTCCTCCTTACCCATGAATGCTCACCTTCCGGAGTACAGCCTCTCTTTTGGTATGAGTGAAAGCAAGTCTGACAGTGTTCTGGCTGCTCTGTTGGATTTTTCCTTGGAGACTATCCATGCACTTTATCCTATCGAAGATGGGCTTCATGTTTACACTGGCAGCTCGCAATCTGATTATCGTGATTGTGGTTCGGGTTTTTATTGCAAAGACTACTTTGAGGGTTACGTTGCTGTTGGTTCCCCAGCAACTAACTTTGATGCCGACATCGCAGCATTAAGACTCGCAACTATTTCTTCTCACTCCAAGGCTGTTTTCCTTGTTGATTCCCAGGCCGCAATCCAAACTTAGGGATTCTTTTCTAAAGCCGATACTGTTAGGGTGAATAATACTCGAACTATTCTTGACAATCTTTTGAACAGTGGGTGGAGCGTTACCCTTCAGTGGATTCCAAGAAACTGTGATATTCCCGATAATAACGTGCGGACAGACTAACTAAAGCTGGTTGTTCATTACCTCAGTCATCCTACTCTTGTCCCTATTTTTATATCTGCAGTGAAATTGAGAAAGTGATTGAAGGTGCAATTAAGGACTATCAGGAGACCCGTGCTGCAGGAAAGTCCTGGAACAAAATTTTGATTCACTCTCTTCCGGGCAACCTCCGTAGGCGTGTGGGCTCTGCTAATTTTAGACTTTTAACCTCTTATGACTTTTTACGGGGGCACCTACATCGTATTGGTGTTTCGCCTTCACCTGACTGCCCTCTGAGTCCTGAGGCGAATTTTATTAACTTTGACTATTTGCTGACATGCTCTACACTTCAAAACAAGCACTATTCTGTGGACATTTTTTTAAATCGTTCTGAATTGCACTGGGCTGCGAGAGGTAAACTGTGGTCTATAGACTTTTCCTAGGTGTATGAAAAAAAAAATCTCTCATTTTGTGAAAAAAGTGTATTATAGAGCTAGTAGGTGCGTTAATGCGGTGCAAGTTCCCTGGTGGCATCAATTAATCCCCCGTTACAATGTTTCAGAATATTTTCTGTTAGTTTATTCAGTTTTCTGTATCAATCAGTGCATATGAATTAACCAGAAAATTGTAGAGTAGGTCTTCTACTATCAAAGGTAAGAAAAAAAAACTTATAAAATGATTCGGACTGACAGCATTTGTGTTGGTCCATTTGTATCAGGAATTAGAAGATATAAAAAATATAATCGAAGGAGTGGTAAAAACTGCACTGTCGTGAAGACGAATAAGCGTCAAAGCAGTGCAAACACTGAGGTAACGGGATTGAAAATTTGGGCCACAGAAGGCCGGCACAACGACGCTCTATTTTATATTGGGGATAACTTCAAATCTTGATGACTTCAAGTAGGACAAAAAATGCACGAAGTTGATATTTCATTCATTATTTTTCAAAACTGTACAATTTAAAGTTTGAATTGTGTGGAAATACTTAATTTTCATTGTTTTTAAGCCTGCTAGTAAAAATAAAATTAATTTCTCTTAAGTGCGTGTTGTGTTTAAGTTTCATGAACGTTGAGTTATCATGCCAATTTATACTGTAGGTACTGGCAACTTGCCCCGTAACAGGGCAAGATGGCATGCATTTTTTTCTCTTTCTTCGGGATTCCGGTAAACATAAACTACTCACATTAGAAAAATTGAACTGTTGAGTATTCATAGAAAAATATCTGTGATTTAAAGGTCAACTAATTCCTTTTTGAACTTGAACAAAAAATTAATAGCAATCATTAGTTAAAAACTGCTCTTAGTAGCCCCGGTCTTCCCTTTTCTATTGAAAATGGTGTTATGGAGCATTTATATTTTTTCTATAGGAACATACTAAAAATTTCCAATACGCTTTATTGGAAGTCATTGTTTAAAGCGTATTTTAGAGAGATTCATGTATTTCAGACAAGACAAAATTGATGTACTGTGCCTTCAAGCTTTACAAAGTAGTGTTTTTCGTCGAAAATAGCGTATGCACCAGTTATAGCTTATTTTTACAAGAGTATTCGAAAGAATTCTAATGTCCTATACTTTATTGCAGCTTAGAGATAGGCAGTCATCTATTCCAAGTCGTCTACTATAAGTATAAACGCATCTATTTCAAGAACAATACAATAAATATATGGATGTTTATAACAGCTTACTCTTAATTTAAAGGATGTAAATAACATTTGAAGTTTAAAATAATAAAAAACTTTGTAAAATAACACCATAAAGTTTACTTCAGCTGTTTCGAACAAAAGATTTTTTGCCCTTCCTCAGTGACAATCACCTGAAGATAGGAAAGGGGGAGCTGAAAAGAAAGTAAACAGAAACACAAGCGACGAACAAGTCGTTGCCGAAACAGAGGAACTAAAAAGGAAGAAACCAGGGAAAGGGAAGAGAAAGGGGAGGGGAAAGAAAGGTAGAAAAAAAGATAAAATATAGAAAAATACAAAGAATACAGGAAAAATAAACAAAAAACAAAAATAAAAAGGGGGGAAATGGCACAAAAAAGGAACATGTAAAAGAACAAACAACAGTACCACAAAAGAACATTGACCAAAACAACGCCAACAAATTCTTCCCTTTTAGTTCCTCTGTTTTGGCAACGACTTGTTCATCGCTTGTGTTTCTGTTTACTTTCTTTTCAGTTCCCGGGCCTATCTTCAGGTGATGGTCACTGAGGTAGGGCAAAAAAATCTTTGCTCGAAACAGCTGTCTGGCCGTTGAAGTAAACTTGGTGTTATTTTACAAAGTTTTTATTATTTTATGTTTTGAACACCAGTTATTTTGAGCAATTTTTATTAGCATTTGAGGTTCTTTTACAAAATTGCATAAATAGTGATACAACTTATTCTGAAATTATTCTAAAAGTCTGTCCATGTTTGGCGAGTATACGCATACAGATTTTGCCCCAAAAAAGTTAATTGTGCTGGAAAGTGTTTCACAATCGATGAGTTTGGCACGATTTATTTTTCTTATCTTTTATTGGGCTCAATTCTTGAAACGATGAAAACATGAAATATCAAATCCATGAATTATTAGTCCATGATGAATTGCGACGCATCTTTGATGGTGCACTTCAATAAATATTTTGTTCATTCCGATGAACGGTCTACTGAGCACGTCGAAGCTATTACTCGAGCGGCACTAATTATTTCCACGCCTTCACAGCCATCCATTCCGTTAACAAGGGAGTCATTCCAAAGGATATCGATACTTTATTTAAAACGGTGAGTGTGTTATGTGTCTAGTGTTACGCGAGAGTCCCGTTGGGGAAAAATACCGTTCTTCACGATAAAAAGTATTAAACTATCCTTCACATCCAATTTTCCTGTTGGTTATTTAATGTTTATACAGAAGCAAATAAAGTGATAGTGAGGGTGCATGCATGAATAAAATATGAATTCTACTTGTAGAGAGAATGTAAGATTTTACAGTTGGAAGAAATTGCTATTCTAAAGCTTACTTAATCTGATGAGTGTTAATTTCGCCATGGCAGTACTGTGATATTAAAAAGTTAAGAATGGATGAACAAGCGAATACAGTGGTTCCTTGAGGTTGGAGTTTAATCTGTTCCTTAACTGATGTCTACTATTCGTTAGTCAAAATCTTCGTATCTCAAGTCACTGTTCTCACGGAAATTTATTGTAATATGAGTAATCTCTTCCAGGCTCGGATATATCATTGCCTTTTTTAATAGAAAAATGCATTTATTATAACTACAAACAGTATAGATTCAAACTGATTGTATATACATACCGTAAAAACAAAAATTGAAACATGTGCATGGTGGCAGAGGGAATATGGTGTTAAATTTCACTTAACTTCTGTTTAGTAATTAAACTTAAAACTTTCACCATTTTGTCTTCTTCGTTAGAATCTTTTTCTTTTTGATGATGTCCAAGGATGAAAATTCCAACGCTTAGTCCTGTAGTCTCTGTAGTCCTGTGTGAAGGGTGCGTAATGAGGTTTCTGAAGTCACCGAAGATGGCGCGTATGATGATTTTCGACTCAAATGAAATAATTAACATACTGATAGGTCGTGCTTCAAAACACTCTCATGTTAGGGTCTCATCATTCACGGCAATTAGAAAACAGACAGACAGACGAATTCTAATTTTGTGAGAAAAATTAAGGATCCTATATATGTGATCTCACATCTTTCAGGAATCCAGAACTAAACTCAATTACTGAAAAATTGAAATAATACGTAACTTCATATTTAACTTATTTACAAATGAATATTTTCATTTGTATCCAGAATTGTAAGGTAAACCTTCAAATACGTAGTTAAAGAAACTCGATGTGCTCAAATCATCGACATTCAGTGGCTTACACTTGCAATGTAAAAGAAAAACAATGCAGGTATGAAGCAATGAGTAAAGAGCCCTTTGGGGAGGAGGATCAAAATTACAAATTTTCTCAACATTCTCCATTATGCCAAAAGTTTTCCATTTCAAGTGGTGCATAGACGGCTGCTTTCATATAGGCGACAATTTTGCTGTTACAACCACAAATAATAAAACATTGTTTTAGCCCTTGAATTAAAAAAGACAGCGGGTGTTTGTTAAGCTTTCAATTTCTCGAATAATTCCAGTAAAGGACCTAGAATGTTCAATATTTCTACTTAAATCAACAGAACAGAAAATTGATAATAAGTACCGTTGAGATGCTTGGAAAACTGGACCACGTGTTCAGTTTTGCTGATTGCTGCCGTTTCTTTCAAAAAGCGCGAAAAATGCTACTGTAATGTAGTTGCTCTAGGAAGTATGAAATAATATTTTTGTCGTCCGCTCATTTCACTCTTAAGTTTACTTCAAACATAACCGAAAGATAGTACCTTCTTAGCTAAACTTTATGAAATATAAAAGGTATGTCACTGATGACACAGTTTGGATAAATGGAACTAAAAGATATGTTTCACAGAATTATAAATGTGTAGATACTTACGTAAATGAATTTATAACTTTAATAAGAACTAGAGCATTTTAATAGCAAACAAGTAGTGCGTTAATGGCTCTTAGCTCTTGATGAAAGCACAATTTATTAATTCCTCGATAAAACTTTAATGGCTCACTTTCATATGTTATTTCGTTAATTTCAATTAATGATCTACTAAACAAGCTGAATGCACTGCTCAAGCAGCATTAATTATTTTTAGAGCTCTCTTGCATTCCCTTAGTTAACAAAGAAACGCTGTAAAAGTTACTGATACTTTATTTAACAGAATGTCAGTAAATTACCTCAGAGAAGCGCTAGAGTATGCTATTGGGAGATTGCCTCTTTTTGCGATAACGTGTGCATTAAATTTTGCAACACATTATCCTATGTTAATTAAATAACTTTTCATGCAAATTAAAAATATAGGCGGAGCACTCTTGCAAATGAATTAAGATTTTATAAACCATATTTTTTATAATTAACTCTATAAAACGATAATATGTTATGCGACATAATTCTATAATCCTCAGAGACTTAATTCAAAATGAGTATCATCATATTAAAACTAGTTCGAAGTATAAAAATGTTCATCTTTACGAAGACTTGAAGTTTTATTCACGTTTTTATGATTTTTTTATTTAATATTTTAAATGCATCTCAGTTGTTTCATTAAGAAGAAAAATTAGCTAATCGATACGAAAAGGTAATAAATGAAAAATTCAAAATTGAAATAGGATATATTTTAGAAGAGCTTTTCAGTTAAAAATTTAAAAATATGTAGTCATGTATTCCTTGATGGTATTTTGAATTTTGTTTCTTTAATTTGTGTAATATACCAGGTTTACACCGCTTAATTTCCCACCTTCACACATAGATGGCGGTACGCACAATTTGAGTGGAAAAAATATAAGGGATATATATTATGTCTGACTGATAGAATATTCCTGTAAAAAAGTAAGTAAACAGAAGAAAGCGTCCCAAACAACAATATTTTTTATTGATTAGTTCAGTCCAATTTTGTAAAATAAATAAATAAATAAATAAAATAACTGAAGTATTTTCAGATTTTAAATAAGCACTTGTGCTATATGTTCAACGTCTATCATAATCCATGAGCCGACCCTATTTGTCTTTCTTACTTCATTATGTTGTAGTAAGAAAGTGTAGCATAATTCGTGTACCAGCTCTACTTGCATTTAGGTTTCGTATTTAATAAAAAATAACATATAAGCGCATCGAAATCCATCTTCATTTACTTAAAGCAATTTGTTCTCATGCTGATTCCACATGCAAAGTGCATTTCGATAAAATAAAAGGAAGGTTTTTCATGGTTAATCTCTCTCTCTCTCTCTCTCTCTCTCTTTTTTTTTTTTTTTTTTTTTTTTTAATCCCAATGACATTTTTTCCATGGTTTATATCGGAGAACCAAAAAACCTTGACTTCTTCTGAAAACCGTCTAACATGGCAACCACATTTTTAAAAAAAAGTTTCTTTATCTTCCGAACTAATTCGTTCTTAATTTAAGCTTGCGGAAAGAATGGGTCATGAAAATTAAGAATATATTCTGAATAATTTCATTCTGCATTTAAAATTATCATTAATCCTGCATTCAAAAGCTAAAATTACAGAATTCAAAACACGGTGGACTATTTTTAAAATGTATTTTGAAAATTAAAAATAAGACATAATGTAAACATGTTTCCTTTCTATTTATACTGCTTGAACAGTGGTACAACACAACTCATGTTCACAATTAGTGTCCGCACACACACACACACACACACACACACACAAAAAGCCATGATTGGTTTTAATATCCCCCCGAGTGCTTAAAATAATAATAATAAATAAATAAATGCATGTTTTAATTTATTTGGTTCATTCTGTAAAAAAAAATAATGGTGATCCCGCTCCATCGAATACGAAAAGAGCGATTAGGATGCGAGAGACAAAAAGAACGTCCAGGACAACCGAAAAAGTTTGAAGGCAACGAATGGTAAATCTTGTTAAATGAGGACATGCTCCAAACAAAAACAACCAGGATATGCGCGGGGAAATTGTTTCAGATCACTTAAAACTAAAGGAAAGATTCGGAGGGAAAAATAAGAAGAGAAAAGCGTTAAAAGTAAACCGGCACACCTCGTAAAACTGTAAATAATGCTTGTTTTAAATCTTTGAGGCGCAACCCTTTCCCAATGCTGAAAAAAGGGCAGCCGTTGCCATCGCTCGACTTAACTACCAGCAAGATGGCGGACGATCGAAACGTTCATCGCGTAACGTCATCGCGTGCCACAGATCTAGAGACCCTTTTTTGACGACAGCCAGCTGTCGTCAAAAAAGGGTCTCTTGATCTGTGGCACACGATGAACGTTTTGATCGTCCGCCATCTTGCTGGTAGTTAAGTCGAGCGATGGCAACGGCTGCCCTTTTTTCAGCATTGGGCAATCTATCCAGCTGTTCTCTCGCATTCTTCCATTTTTCAGCAGATGACAGTGCTGTCAAAAATAATCGTGACAATTTTTTTACGGGAAAGGACGTGCTAAAAAGTAAAGGATTCTCGTGGAGCTATGTCACCCGAATCTATTCTTCGTGAATGGCAACAGTCAAAACGTCAGAGTTTGGTGTTCCCAGAGCGGGAACACTGCGAGTTAAAGGGTTAAAACATCTCTTTTGAAAAAAAAAAAATGAAAGATCCTGAAAACAAATTTTTCATTTAAAAAAATCTTTATGTGTTTTAATCCCAGACCTTTGATAAAAAACCACAAAAAAAATACTACAGTCGCTCGTGGCTCTCGGACACAGAGCAAACAAAATTTCTTCACAAACTGCACTGCACTTTCTGCAACAAACTGCTTGAAACCTCATTCTAAAAACCTTGAAACCTCATTCTAAAAATAATTAACACCTTGAAACCTCATTCTAAAAATAAACAACAATCCATGAATTTCGGAAAATATCGCGAAAGATTTTTTTCCTGGATGTTTCTTACCCACGGAAGCGTTACAATTTTAAGAAAGCACAATAAAGCTTGTGGAAAGGCATTCTGATTTTTTTTTCGAGTGTAGAACGTAATTATATCCATATTAACTCATCACTTTAAACTTTTAAAATATCATTTCTTAAAAGAGCAGCTCTTAAAAAAACTGGTTTTGTTTTTTACCTTTTCCTGTCGTAGAGAAATATTTTCAAACAATGACATGTTAAAACATGTAAAAGTGTTTTACAGCTGCATGTAGTTTTTTTTTCCAAATATATAGGTATGTTCACTAATTTGGGTTCTATACAATGGAAAAAGTTGTTATCTGAAATAAGAAATCATGCTTTAGGGTCAGTGACGGCTCGTCATTACGTTCCAGAGGAGCCTGGTCCCCCCTCGTAATCCAACATAACAAGGTGGGCACGACATACATAACATATTATTTGCTTTTATTTAAAGAATGCACGAATTTTATGCTACTTGATAATTACCAAATGGAAATTACCAAAGGGAGAAACGTTTTTCGCTCTGTTTCAAGCTTAAATGGGCTAGCTCATAGCTGGGCCGAAGTTTGGCGTCTTTCTCCGATTGGAGTTGACATATTTGGCTATTTAGCACAAAATCTATGTTGAAGCCTGTTTAGTTTGGCTTCACAGCGGTTTACTTAGTGTAGCCTTTAGGGCTAGCCACTTGCGGCCACATATAGTGTTCTCCACTTTCGCTATACTGTAGTTTTGGCGTAATTAGCCTTCTCCAGTAGGAAAGCATTTTTCATTCGTATGATCTTGTCAGATAGTTTACTGCATAACGAATATATATTTATTTTCCTGATTTACAAAATTCAGCGTGCATTTTATTTTAATAAGACTGATTTTAAACCCTCTGAAAATCTTGAAAATGGGCAAACAATGTTAAGTCGTTTTCACGGTAAAAGATTCATGCACCTTTAAAATCATTAAAAATAAAACATTGACATGGAGATTTGGAATTACACTGCTGGCCATCGTAAATGCAACACCCTGAAGGAAGCATGCAAATAATATGAAATTTACAACATGCATTAGCTGAGGTGAGATATGCAAATGATTAGAATTTCAGCGCAGACGCACATCAAGCGCGCCTGTGGCGCTACCTCAAAGCGCTATTTAAGGCTTGGAGATTTCGACGGTTTCAAGTACAGCAATTGTGTTTTTCTTGCTTTTTTTTCAAAAAAACGATAAATTATGCCTCGTAGGAAACAACGATCATCTTTTGATCAAGTATCCGAGTTTGACAGAGGAAGGATAGTGGCATACCGAGATTGTGGGTTATCTTTCAGGGAAATCGGTCGTCGTATTGGACGAAACCAAACAACTGTGATGCGGATATGTGATCGTTGGGTGCAGGAGGGTACGACGGACAGACGTGATCGACCGCATCGACCTCAGTGCACCACGTCACGTGATGACAGGCAGATTGTACGCATGGCAGTGACGGACCGCTCAGTCACATCACGAACCATATCACAGCAGATTCAGTCTGTAACGCATCATCCAGTGTCTGCGCGTACCATTCGACGTCGTTTACAGCAGAATGGTCTGTCCGCAAGACGTCCGTTGCTTTGTCTACCTCTGACGCGGAACCACAGACGTCTCCGCCGCCAATGGTGCGATGAAAGAAGGATGTGGACGACAGAATGGAATGAAATTCTCTTTACTGACGAGTCACGCTTCTGTATGCAACACCACGACGGTCGGATTCGAGTCTGGAGACACCGTGGAGAGAGGATGCTGAACAGCTGCATTATGCACCGTCACACTGGTCCTGCACCGGGTATTATGGTATGGGGCGGTATCGGATATCTCTCTCGCACTCCTCTAGTACGCATTGCCGGTACTTTAACCAGCCAGCGCTACATCTCCGAGGTGTTGGAGCCAGTTGTCCTTTCTTACCTTCAGGGCTTGCCAACAGCCATATTTCAGCAGGATAATGCACGGCCACACGTGGCACGCATTGTCCAAGGGTTCTTCGTCAATCACCAGATTGAATTGCTTCCCTGGCCGGCGCGCTCTCCGGATCTTTCGCCGATAGAAAACATGTGGTCCATGGTTGCTCAACGACTGACCCAGAGTTCATCCCCAGCTGTCACACCAGATCAACTTTGGCAACGTGTGGAAGCTGCTTGGTCTGCTGTACCCCAAGAACACATTCAAAGTCTCTTTGAATCAATGCCGAGGCGTGTGGCAGCTGTGATCTCCAACAACGGCGGCTACTCTGGGTACTGATTTTGGCAGGAACCACGCTTCATAGAATGCTGTAAATTTAATCATTTGTTACTTGGTCAACATGTTATCTACACAATAAATTTTGTTGTGATATCTCTTGTTTTTCTTGGTGTTGCAATTTGGGTGGCCAGCAGTGTATTAATAAAAATCTATAAATTACTTAAAAGCTTCAACATCTAAACATACTTTATGGTAACGGAAAAAACACTCAAAATACTGGTGTTAAAGGATAACGTAAATAAACTTTGTAAAAAGTGAGGAAAGGTGACGAAGGGCTTTGACTGAGGAAGACCAAAACAATTTTTGTTGTTTCTTACATTTTATGTGTGTTTTTTACAAAGTTTTTCATTTACTTTATGGTACTTGAATGTTATGAATAATATAAATTATAGATGCATTGCAGTGAAAACTGGTATGAAGTGGACGGGATTTTACGTCACAACCGCTTGGAGGTTTAAAATAATGAGTGTGTTTTAAAATTATTAATGAACAACGTGATGAATAAAAATAAAGAAAAAGACTAAGGTATCTGAGAAAACGGTTTTTCTTCTAATAGTAGAGCAACGTTTCTTAAAGTAACATAGTTAAATTATAAGACTGTCAAAATTTGTCTATCTTCGATAATCATTTTCCATTTGAAACAATTTCAATATTTAACACTGTACGTACAAGAAATAAAGTGCTCAATGTACATGTATTTTTTACCGATTGAACTCACTGTATTTTTTCGAGCCCTACCGCTAAAATAGGTCACGTTTTTCCACTGCTAGGGTTATTGTTCAATAACTGCAGGTAAACTTGCAGGAAATTATCCTGTATTAAATCTCAAAAATAAAATTTTCCAGCTGTAGGAAAAAAAAAAGGCTAGATATTTTATTTTGTAAATTCTTGGACCTTACTATACAAGATTCTATTGCTGTTTTTCTTCATTATTCCCCTATTTGTGTTTCATGAATTGAAAAAATATCCATTTTTTATGAATACATACGCATTCATTAACATTTTTGCTTTTGTAAGATAATATTCCAATTATTTCAAAATTTTGGTCCAAAATTAAGTTGTGTTTCAAATTAACGAAAACTCATACCAGTCACTTACATTACAAAGAACATAAGAAACGCCTATTCGCTACATATTTTTTATGCACATTTATCAGTTCAATATTTATCATATTTTAAGATCATGAATTTCATTTTAAATATTTTAGATTTTTTTAATATCAACTCATTGCCACCATGCTCACTTCCATCTTAAATATTTCATTTGTTCTTCAAGGAGAAGAAAATTTTGCTTTCGTAACGCTAATTATTTTACTATGACTCTTTTTACACTTAGTAAAAGATACAGAGTGCTATCAAAATTCTTATCTTGAAATGAGGAAATGTTTATCATGATTTATTTACATAATCGTGAACAGTATAACAATTTACGTTAGAAAACAGAAATTATGTCACCGTTACTCAAAACTGTCTTGCGAATACAGTGACATATACAAATCGTATAGTCATTTAAAAATGTCTCTTAAGTTTAACGTTATTCACAAGATTGATTACCTTCTCTTTAAGTTTTATGCAAAGGGAAAAGAAAAAACAGTTTGCACATAATTAATTATTTTACCTTCACTCAGAAATGACATTCTGAACGCCTTTTTATAATACTTCATGGAGTTTCATAATGTTCTAATTCCTTACAGCATTACGAAATCATCAACATTTCAATTTATTTTTTCCCAGCAGACAAACACAACAACAAAAAAAAATCCCTTTTTAAATTTCACATGTTCGGGAGCAAGGAAACGAAAACATTTTTATCAGAATTGAGATATTAAAAAATAAAACTTTGAAACAAGGTATCCATCTATATTTGTGAAAAAAAAGAGGGGGGGGGGAGGAAAGGAAGGAGAATAGAAAGAATCATCCAGATGATGAGTCTCTTGGGATTGTTCAAATCATCCGTCATCGTGTGTGAATCTTGTTTAGTTCACTTTTTTTTTTTTTCCTTGAGAATCAAAAGTAATTTTTCATAACGCACAACAGTGATAAAGATAAAAGAGTTCCAAGGAGATGAATGTGTGAAAAGCTTTGCGAAAGAGGAGATGGGGGGGGGGGGGGGTTCGGGAATGATTAGATATAAATAATGATGATAAACGAGAGCTTGGCCGTGTCGGCAAAAGTGGGACATTTGAGACCTGTAATTTCAGAAATCAAGATGCCAGACAATCACACCCAGACATAATGGCTGCACATTATTCTGTCTTCTGAAATTTTTAAAAAGTATGGTTTTTTTTCTGTAACATATGTAATAGTAATAATGAGACGGGGAGAGAGTCTGTATTTTCGTCTGTCGGCAGCAGTTTGTCTATCCAGTACGAAATTCCCCCCGGAGTAAACTGTAAGATCAGACACATTTGTTATTCCCTTATTTTATTTCATTTTTTAATTCAATGTTTTGTTCAGAAAATCCTGCTTTTTGTCACACATTTTTTCCGTATATCACTCAGCATTTATCGAACTGCTGATTGAACATTTTCGATCATAGAATCACTAGAAAATTCTTTCAACTGTCTGAAATGCAGAATCAGTTCAGTTTTTTCTTTTTACATAAAGCGGATCCAGTTTTTGTGGTGATTCCCTACGATTTCATTACGTCAGCATTGCATTTCAAACGACAAAGCGTTATATAACTATTTAAAAATTATATTGAAAATGGAGTTGCATTTCTTCAATTTTTTAAAAAGACATGTGCTTGCTATTTTTTTTAACACGCTTTTATTAGCTTCACCATTATGTATGTTTGTATGTTTGTAACCGACTCCTTTAGACTCGATTTTGACCCACTTTAAACGGACAGATTTAATTCAAACTTTGTACATTTATTAAGAACGTGACAATACAATAATCTTATAAAATTATCCTGATCAGGATCGCCAGGATTAAATAATTTCCTCATTTCTTATCCTGATTGAAAGTAGAACACTTCCAAACATTAAAATCTTAAGAAAACCCTTTCTGTGGCCGTGATCGTATAGTGGTTAGTACATTGCGTTGTGGCCGCAATAACCCAGGTTCGAATCCTGGTCACGGCAACATTTTTTTTTTTTTTTACAAAATATCGTCATCCATCACATTATGGAAGAGTTGAGTACAAGAACATGTTAAGGCCATTCTTTTTAACACGCTTTTATTTGCTGATTAGAGACCTATTTTTCCTTTTTAGTGAGGAAGGTAGCATTTAACTGCAGGTTGATTTTGGTGATTAGAGACCTATTATTCCTTTTTAGTCAGGAAGGTAGCATTTAACTGCAGGTTGATTTTGGTGCACAGCAGGGGCGTAGCCGGAGGGGGGGGGCTCAGGGGGCTTCTCCCCTCCCCGAAATGGGGCCCTTTACTTAGCTTACAATTGAACTTTAGCTTTAAATTTGTTACCCAGCCCACCAATAAAATCCTGGCTACGCCACTGGGGGATTTTCGTACTGGATTCGTACTTCGTACCCACGCTTTTTTCACAATAATATTATTTTTCGTTCATTAATTTATTTCTATATTAAGAATTATTTTTCGCCTTTTAGTTAGTTCAATTTATCACTAAAGCGTGTTTTTTGGTTTTTTAAACTATATATTTATTTTATTAGAAACAAACGCTTTAGAAATTGCGAATGCCGGTTCATGTGTTTATGGCAACGCTACGCTAGGGCAAATACATAACATAATTATAACTGATTACAACAAAATGATAGTTTTAAACTAAAATACATTTTTTAATGTCTTATTATTTCTAACAAAATTGTCACAAAAGTGCTTATTTTTTATTCAAGAAAATTGTATGAAAATTAGTGTATGTCCAACATGTGCATTCAGATTGTGGACAGTTTCCTAGAAAAAAATTTAGTTGCGTAAGAATTGAAATGATCTAATCTTTCTAGCGCATATCTTCATAACCCTCCAATTTGGAAATATCACAGGAGCAAGAAGGTAGGGGGTTAATACTTTAAAAGCCATGAAATGTAGTACTATTAGAGAGGTGTACAAGATAATTGCAGTTTAACATATCTTCGATCATTGGCTTTGAAATTTTTTATATCGAGAAATGAGTGGGAACCCTGCTATTGGCAGTTCAGAGAACCCGTGTCTTTTGATGGCATAAATGTATATAGTAGTACATGTGCATGAATATAAAATCAAGATTACCTTTATGGTAAATAAATAATTTCTAACCAGAAATTGGTACTTAGCTATCGTCTACTATGCTACCATTCCACAGCGAAATCATTATAGCAACCGCAAGCCTCTGCCAGTACAGAGAAGTTTCGCTAACACGTGAACGAATGAGAATGTGCAAATGAAATCGTACTTAGTTCTCATTTTGGACTTTTCATGTTCAAGGGTGTTTAAGAGCAGAAAACTGCCTTGTTCATTCTAGAAGTTTTATTTAACTAGAGAATATCAATATAAAAATACTAGCTGCGTGCCCGTTCTTCGCACGGTAGGAAACGAAAATTTTCCTTACATGTGTAATTCGAAATTATTCGTGATGTGGAATTAAAAAAAAAAAAGAGCAAAATTATTTGACTCTTAATGTAAAGTTTGTGTCATGAGTACTAATCTGATCATTGCAGTATAATGACTCAAAAAACTACGTCAGTGTCATTCACTATCAAAAAAGTGGAAAGCTTAATGGTTTGCAGAGAACGCTTGGCTTTCAAAATGTCTTATTTCTACATAATACTGTTTTTAGGCTCAAGTTGTAGCATTAAATACCTAAGACACTACATGAAATGGAGCACCATTCATTTCTTTCCGAACATGTACCATATAAGGAAAGTATTGTAATCATGAAAAAATTCGACTTCGAGATTTTCGTGTATTTACACGTTTTGAGGTCTTCTGAATTCATTTATGCTATTTTCAAGAGATGTTTTTAAAATAGCTGCGCACCCGCTCTTCATACGGGAAGAAGGGAATATTTTACTACTAAAATCATATCTGCATGTGACAAAACAGAATTTCATTTTTAAAAAAGTTCAAGTAATCTCCTCTGTTGAAATTACTGCGGGATATATTAACGCAAATTAGAATTACTTTTCATTTAGTTGGTTGTAAGACAACCGTTGAAAAAGGATAAACACTTTTAATTTCATGAAATATTTATTAACGTGGTACATTGCGATTTATTCATATTATCTTTACAAATCTAATAATACTACCTATTACGTACATTAATACTATCTATACTCGCTTCTCCCTCTTCAAGGCTCCCTTAAAAGAAACAGCTTAGATTATTTGGCCTCAATGGGATCTTTTGATTCTGTGGCGATTCTTTGCAATTTATGCAGTAGCATAAATAATAATCATTTCACATAATGGTTGCCATTAAGGAAACTCTCCATATATATTTAATTTATACATAGTTTTATAAGATTGGCGTATTTAGCGCCGCAAACCATTTCATCTTACTGTGGGGAGAAAATATCCAAGGGGTGCCATTTTAAATATCCATGTATCTAATATAGCGATATCTTTTATATCCTCCATAGTCCTGTCTCCTGAAAAACATCAAACTGTGTAATCTCAAGGAGCTACTTATTCCCATTTTAATTGTGACAGGGCGTTAGAGTTGCAGAGTTTACAAATTTCACGCATTTTTTTTAATTTATGACGTCACTGTTTGACTGCCGTAAAGGATACCCCGGTAGATTGAGGGAGTTAATTTCGATATTTCGCATAATTGTTTTCAAGCGGTATCATTAAAACTTTGGGTGGACCTTTATGGAGGAACGTAATTCAACGTTAAAATAAAACTATACACGCAACCTGCATGCGTATGTTAGGCAACGCCTGCGCTAAATTAAATGCCAAAAATAAAAATAGTAAATAAAAAAATTTTAATATATCGCGCTTTGAAACGAACTTTTTAACTTTTAAAATGAACATTTTCAGCGCCGTGAAAACATTTCAATTTTTAAATAAGCACCGGACTAAAATACCACTTCTAATAATAATAATCGTGAATTTCTTAGTTTATTTCTACAGTAAATTTTAATTAAAATATCGTCTCCCTGTGTTGAAAATAGAGCTGGAATAAATGAGTTAAAATTATGGCGTAATTTTTACGTATCTTAAAGCATTTGACGTCATAGATCCTCACTTGCGAATTGAAATTCTGATATCCCATTTAAAAACTCGATTGGTTGAAAAAACCCTTTTTTCTAATCCTTTCTGTGGCAACAACCGAACATAAATTCTCGTGCCGTGATCGCAATGTAATGAATGGTGTAAGATCGCGTTGATGCTATTAAATTCTAAACATTAGGCTGCATTAAAATTCGTAAAAAATCATCTAATTTACATAATTTTTTCGTTTTTATTTTAAAAGAGGGAGAAAAGAATGTTTCACGATTTGTCAAAATATCTAAAAGTTATGACGGATAGAATTCAAGATGCGACAGTTTTAAAATTATTTTATGAAAAAAAATCGCGAAGCAGATGTTTAGTAAAAAAATTCCTAAAAATCGGTAAATCATGTTACGTATTCAGAACAAACTGTTTTTAAAAGAAAATGTCCTCCTCTATCCGATGATACAAATGCCGTTTTTCTGCGAGCGTAAATTCCGCCGTTATTACGAATTAGGTGAGAAAAGATGCCAAAAATCGCATAAAACATAAAATAAAAAAAATCTAGATCGAATTTTGAAAAAATCTCTTCGAGGTGCACAACTACATATTTACATCTTCCCGAGTACCAAATTTGGTGTTTCTAGGTGTAGCCGTTTGTCCGTAACGCTGCCGACAGACACACACACAGACACCTTCTTTTATAATAAGTAGAGAAAATGTTACTACACTTAAAACGGCCCAACTTACGACTTCTATTCTAAGACGAAACAAAGCCAACAAAGTTAGAAAAGTCACCACAGTTCATGGTTCGTCATAATATTTTAGGAATATCTGCAGAAAATCTGAATAATTTATGTCTTTTTCGGGAGTGAAGTATGCAGTTTAAAACCGATCAACCACTTATTGTAAGTCTCATTAAAAAAGGAACTTAATGGTGAAATTACGCACTAGATGACATCAACCATGCTAAATCAATGCAGCGCTGTGTACAACTGGTAACCTTTCGGTAAAAGTATGTCGACTTGACTTATGGTTCGATTCCTCGAATGTGACAAATATGAAGTCGCCTGAGCGTTCCAGTACTCATGAAATAAGTATTTATTATTCTCAAAACAACAAAGATTATTTTTATGCTAATATCAAAAAACGCTTTAACATCACGTAGGGGAAAAATACTGAACTTGCATTTATAATAAATGGTCAAAATATCTGCCCCTTCATAGGAGGCAAATCTGAACGTGTTTTCGAATGTTAACAGAAATGTGTTAACATAATGGGAGGGACTTCTTATAGACTTTGATTAAATGGTAATTTTCTATCTTTGGACATGCAGCGCGTCTGTCAGTCTAATGATCTGAGTCTTTGATTTTCTCCAGATGTAACGTGAATGCAAATTAGAATCGCTTAAAAAGTCTATTACCCAAGGTACCCCCGTAGCAGATGTCTCTTGTATAGGCTTGCCGTAACATAAAACAGAACTCATTCAGATCATCTATTGCTTGACGATTACCTGCATAAACTTTTTTTTAAATGTTCCTACAAAAAATCCGGAATGCTCAGATCAGGGGATTGAGGTAGCCAGTTTTTGCGATGAGTCTATTACCAAAAAAACCTTCATATCCATGGTTTCGTTGTTTGTTTGACATGTTGCACCATTTTGTTAGAACCAAGAATATCGTTCATTCACTTCTAACATTGCAACTAATTGCTGTTTAAGTTCCCTGCATGCAGGTACATCATGATTTGGATATTTACTTTCGCCAAACATCTTTGCATCTTTTATACAATTTACATTTAAAATAAGCCTCAGCTTTGAATTTACCTGAATGCGTGTATCTGGATGAAAAGGACGAAACAATAGAAGTTAGGTATTTGATATGATGATGAGCGAACGAGAAAATTTTGAGTCGAAAAAAGCATGGACAGTGAATTCTTTAAGTTAGAATACTGCAACTTTTAGGACACACGGTACCTAAAAGGTAAAGTATGAGTAGTTAGTTTAAAACAAGTTACATCTCACTTAATTTTCTTTTTAGATTCATGTTTCCCATGATCTGCAAAATACAAATTGATACGTATGTCCCTCAAAGGAAATCAAGGCACTTTATTAAGAATATTTTTCTTAAATTCAGTAAATCAGATGAAAAAAAAAATGTGATTTACTTTAGATTTCTATAACTTTTTCTTTGGCCTCCCTCCTTCCTTTCCCCCAGAATGTATATTATGAAAATAATAAAAAATGAAAGTAGGATACTACATTCAGTTATTCAGTTTTTAAAGTTTTGACTTAAGTTTTCCTTCTCTTAAAAAAATAGTGTATTCAGTTACTTCCATTTATCATACTTGAGTGCACTTAAAATACAAAATCACGAAGTTTTAGAATTTTTTCCTTCCTTTTTGTTGGAGAAACTGTTCCAGGAATTTGTGTTCTTTTATTTTGTTTACTTTTGTCTACTGGCCCTTTAAATTTATATTACTTTATTTTTTTTCCAAAAGTAAATATATTTTCATTGTATGAAATGTGTACTAATTTCATATAGAGAGGAGTTAAGTTTGTTAGCTTAGAGACATTTTGTGCTTACATGTTTTATTGTTTTAAGTGTTTTTAATGATTTGAAAAGTGTTTGTTTGTCTATTTCATCATCTAACTGTTGTAAATATATATCGGTTGAGGTGAAATTCTTATTTTTTAATACAGCGTATCTACTGGAAAGGGTGTAAAATGCCTAATTTTTTTTTTTTTTTTTCCAGGGCCACACAAAAGAATTCCAATGCATTATTATCTATGGCAGTCGTGGTTTGAAATACTTTTGAGAAAGAGACATTTGAGAAAAACAAATGCATATTAATGAAGCTTTAAAAAATGCACTTCGTAGAAATACTACATGCAGTAACATTTAATGGTCTTTTACAGGGACTTAAACAATGTTTAGGTTATACTGGCTGTGGTTAAAGATGAATACTTTACTGAGATAAACTAATTAGAAAACTTTGCAAAAAATACACATAAGAAGTAATAGGTAAGAGGATACGCACGTTTCGTTCAAAAATTGTTTTGAACTTCATCAGTCCAAGCCCTTTGTCGTAAAGAACACAGGGTTCCCTGTGTTCTTTACGACGAAGGGCTTGGACTGATGAAGTTCAAAACAATTTTTGAACGAAACGTGCGTATCCTCTTACCTATTACTTCTTATGTGTGTTTTTTACAAAGTTTTCTAATTACTTTATCGTTTAACACCAGTATTTTGAGTGATTTTTCACTTTACTGAGATATTGAAAGTGATTCAACACAACCTCTAAAATAAGATGAAATTACATTCGATTTCCTATCTTTACGAAACTACGCTTTATTCACACTTTATAGAGTAAAGATTAAAATCATGCATGCACTTGCAACCATATATACAGGGGGAGGAGGTATCAGTATCCATCTCCTTCATTTCCATCATGAAATTTCTACATTAGTTAGCTTAAACTTACATTTATTTATATCGCTAATAAATATTTGTTCATTTATGTTCTTACAATATAACTTCCCCTCCCAAATGAAACGTTTTTCTGGATTCGCCTCTGAGCATTTTCATGTGATTACGTTATTTAATAAATACATATTTTTGTTTATCAAAAACCACGTTATAAATTTGCGTCTTCCAAAATTAATTAATCATACCGATATGATTAAAGTACATTTCTGAAATTCCCAGTCCGGGAACACGTATAATAGCCACACTACCGTTAAAACATTTTCTTTAAACCAAACTTGCTTATATATAAAAATGTTGTTTTCGCATCGGTACGGAGGTGGACATAGAGGAAGGGCAATTAATCATTAATTATGGTTTGTTTCTCCTTACTAAATTGCTCTCGAGTTTTCATATTTTAGCGAAATCGTTTAGTCTGAGGAAATAAAACTGTTGGGCGCGACTTAATCAAGGAACTTCTGTTGAGCATGCTTACATCCTTGTTGTTAGTTATGTTATAATTAATCGTTTTTCCCTTCAACTCTACCACACAGTTTTGGAGTTCTATCTGTGCTCTTAAACAGGTAAACATGTCGGTAGATATTATCAACGAACATTCTTTGAAAATGAAAGAGAATAACTAAAAAGAGAGGAAAATTATTTCAAAAAAGTGCACCATGCAGCACTTTTCACGGAAACACGGGGAATTTAAATGAGGAAATGATCCAAATTAATCGTCAAATGATCAAAACCTATTAAATAACTGTTGAATACCGTCTCGAACCGTCTCGGTCCGTCTGTCGGTAGATATTACCAACGAACATTCTTTGAGAATGATAGTGAATAACTAAAAAGAGGGGAAAATTATTTCAAACAAGTGCACCATGCAGCACTTTTCACGGAAACACGGGTAATTTAAATGAGGAAATGATCCAAATTAATCGTCAAATGATCAAAAACTATTAAATAACTGTTGAATACCGTCTCGAACCGTCTCGGTCCATCTGTCGGTAGATAGTACCAACGAACATTCTTTGAGAATGATAGTGAATAACTAAAAAGAGGGGAATATCATTTCAAAAAAGTGCACCATGCGGCACTTTTCCCGGAAATGTGGGGAATTGAAATGAGGAAACGATCCAAATTAATCGTCAAACGATCAAAAACTATTAAATAACTGTTGAATTTTTATGAACAGTTCGAAATGGTAATTTCTTCTGTCAAATTTTCTTTTATTTAATGCAAAGCGGCAGGTAGAGGATATTTTAGAATTAAAAACATTTCTTGTCCGTTTTTCGTGTATAGTCCGTATATCAGTTGCTGACAATCCGTTTGTTAAAGTCGAGCGGGGAGGGAGAATTCAGGACTATCTTTCTCCAAATTTTTTACATTAGTTATTATTTAAGATGTTTGCAAATCTCGTTTAATCATTGTCTAAAAATTTTTCCCGTGTAGTACAACAATGTTCTAAAGCCGTTATAAGCACGATGAACGTGCGTTTCCATCTTGTACTTTATGTGGTTATCAATAACGTCAGTATGTCCACACAAAACATCAAAAATAGTACTCGAAAGTTGTTCCGGCGTTGTGATTTTCAAACATGGCAAATACATTGTGTACTGAGTACGTTAAAAAAGTATATAATTGGAGTTTTAGCATGTGTGCATCACAAGTAACTTCAAAGCACTCGGTTTATAAAAATCTTTTGTTCAATACTGCGGTGGCAGTGTCGGGCAAATTTCCTGCCTGGCCGCCGATTGCGAAAGCCACAGCAGAATGCGCACGTGGTGACGTTGGCGTGGTGACGATGGTCAGGATCTGCAGAGACAACTCAACCGTGCTCGCGCTATATAACCGTGGTATATAAGCAAGTGCTGCTGGTACAGCAAATATACCTGTTCTTAGTTAATAAAGTTTCCTAGTTTATGAATGCGTACTTATTTTTAAGTCCCTGCTCTAAGTTACCTGGATTAAGTTTAGACGGCGTGCTGGTTGTAAGATAAGTAAAACTCCAGCACCCGTAGTGGTGACCCGGACGTGATCCAAAGTTTCTACAAGTTCCTTGAAAAGCGCCGAACTGGCTGTACGTCTGTGTTTGTCGGATGAATGAAATAGTGACTCCCAGTCGTACATTTTGAAGCAATTTACATTGGCAAAAACTACTAAGTGCCACGTGCTGAAAACTCTCAAGGTGAATGCTGCTGATGTTCTGGAGGTTTGATTTCTGCTAACTACCGGGGACTGTCATCTTTTAGTAAAGGTTCGGCCTGCTGTTTGATCAAGTTTAAAAGGTGAGCTGAATTTCAAAATTTTCCTACTATGCCAGGTGACGGGGAACAGGCGGTGGCTGAAACACATAAGGTCGGCTTAAAACTACCTCCCTTTTGGGAAAAACACCCAGAATTATGGTTCGCAAACATTGAGGCACAGTTTATTGTTTCGGGTATTACACAAGATAATACCAAGTACTACTCAATTATATCGGCATTAAATTCAGATGTGCTGTCATATGTTAGCGACATAGTTTTACAACCACCGAAGGGTGATAAATACGAAACACTTAAAAAAAGGTTAATAACGGACTTTTCAGACTCCGAACAACGTCGACTAAAAACGTTACTTTCAGAGCTGGTTTTGGGGGACGATAAGCCGTCTCAGTTACTCCGGCGAATGAGACAATTGGGAGGCACAGGTTTTGATGACAAATGTCTTAAAACTCTGTGGTTACAACGTCTACCATTACAAATGCAGACAATTTTGTCCATGTCCGACGATACTTTGGAGAAATTAGCCATAATGGCGGACAAAATCCATGAAACCACTGCAGGCACTGTCGGCTTACTGCAAACCGATAAGGCAACTGTTTCCCCTGAAATTAGTCAGCTACAAACCCAAATCTCTGAATTAACCAAGAAAGTCGAACGCCTTTAGCGACCCCGCCACAGATACAGTCCTCAGCATAGGAGCCCTTCCCGTAGACAACACTCAAACAGCCGACAGAAATTCCATGATAGGTGCTGGTATCACTTTAAGTTCGGCAGCGCGGCTAAACGTTGCAAATCCCCTTGTTCATTTAAAAAATCGGGAAACGAGCAGTGAAATCGCATTACCTGGCGCAATGCGATTTCAAAGTCAGCAACAAAAGCCGCCTCTTTGTGTTCGACCCTATGACAAACTTAACATACCTAGTTGACAGTGGTAGTGATGTTTGTGTCGTGCCACGATCGAGTTTTTCGTCGTTGAGAAATGCCACTGGCAATATTACCTTGTATTCGGCTAGTGGATCTCCGATCAAAACGTACGGGGTCAAATTGCTCACTTTAAGTTTGAGCTTTCGCAGAAAGTTTTCATGGCATTTTGTAATTGCCGATGTAACCAAACCAATCATAGGTGCTGATTTTCTTAAGCACTTTGGCTTGCTGATAGACTTAAAGCATGCTCGTCTTCGTGATAGCCTCACCAACTTGACTACTACAGGTAAACCCGTGACTGATAAATCTCGTGTAACTTTAATTGCTAGTAACTCTTCATACAGAGAAATCCTAGAAAAGTACAATGAGATGATTCGCCCATACCCTTCCAAGAGGGTTATTAAACATAATACAGTTCACAGAATTATTACAAACGGGCAACCTGTTTTTGCTAGGCCGCGAAGGTTACACCCTTTAAAATTAAAAATCGCAAAAAAAGAGTTCGAATACATGTTGGAACAGGGTATATGCAGACCTAGTACGTCAAACTGGTCTTGCCCACTACATTTAGTACCCAAAGCATCAGGTACAGAATTCCGCTCAACAGGAGATTATAGAGCTCTTAACAGAATCACTGTACCAGACAGGTACCCGCTGCCACATATTCAGGATTTCTCAAGTCAGCTACATAATAAAATTTTTTTTTCAAAAATTGACTTAGTGAGGGCCTATCATCAAATTCCCGTCCACCCAGACGACGTACACAAGACAGCAATCACTACACCCTTCGGGATGTATGAATTTTTATACACCTTTCGGTTTGGCTAATGCGGCACAAACTTTCCAGAGGTTTATAGACGAAGTCTTGCGAGGTCTCGATTTCACATTCGCATATTTGGACGATATCCTAATAGCAAGTAGTTCCGAGGTGGAACACAAACTGCACCTCGAAAAGGTATTTGAGCGCTTGACGAACTACGGAATTCGTATAAATTTAGATAAGTGCGTTTTCGGAGTTCCTGAACTCCCTTTTCTCGGATATCTGGTGAATAAAAGTGGTATTAGACCCCTTCCCGACAAAGTCAAACCTATTCTGGATTAACCGTTGCCGCAAACTGTAAAGCAACTCCAACGTTTCTTGCGTTTACTTAATTATTATAGGCGTAGCGTAAAGCAGGCCGCACACATGCAGGCTCCGCTAAATGAAATGCTTAAAGGTGTTAAAAACAAAAAATCCACCGCACTTGAGTGGAACGAGACACAAATAGCAACATTCGAGCACTGCAAACAACAGTTGGCTAATGCTGCCCTGCTGGCGCATCCCGACCCCGAGGCCCAATTACTGCTTTTTTGTGACGCAAGCGACGTAGCAGTGGGCGCAACCCTGAACCAGTACAAAAAAGGGTCAAATGCTCTTGAATGCGAGCCCCTTGCATTCTTCTCAGCAAAACTCTCCCCAGCTCAACAAAAATGGTCCACTTTTGATCGGGAGCTTTATGCGATCTATTCTGCCATAAAACATTTTAAACACATGTTAGAAGGTCGCCATTTTGTGATTTTCACGGATCACAGGCCTCTAACATTTGCATTTAGGCAGAAACCAGACAAATGCACGCCCCGTCAATTGAGACATTTAGACCTAATTGGACAGTTTAGTACTGACATACAGTACGTAAAGGGGTTAGAGAACACACCCGCTGATATGCTGTCTAGAATCGAGGCGATCCAAATGCCTAGCGTTTTGAACTACGCTGAAATTGCAAGGGCACAGGAAACTGATACTCAATTGCGAAACTTGCTAAATTCAGAGACTGGGTTAAATCTAAAAAAAATTACCCTACCAGACTCTGATATTCAGTTAATGTGCGATGTATCGGGCAAAACTGCGCGCCCTTACATCCTTTCTCAATTCAGGCAAACTGCTTTTGAGATGCTTCACAACCTGGCACACCCTGGTGTCAGAGCATCCATTAAATTAGTAACAGCACGATTTGTCTGGAATACCATTAAAGCGGATGTAACGCGGTGGACGCGTGCTTGTATACCCTGTCAAAGAGCTAAAATCCACAAACACATTACTAGCCCCGCGGGTAAAATCGAAGTACCCGACAGGAGATTTGACCATGTGCACATCGATCTGGTCGGCCCACTTCCGCCTTCTCGTGGTTATACGTATTGTGTAACAATGATTGATAGGTACACTCGTTGGGTTGAAGCTTGTCCAGTTTCCGATATTTCCGCTGAGACAGTGGCTAGGAATTTTTACACACACTGGATTGCTCGTTTCGGTGTACCCAGTAGGGTTACTTCCGATCAGGGAAGACAGTTTGAGTCCCGCCTATTCCACTCATTTACACAATTATTGGGTGCAAAACACATTCATACCACCGCCTATCATCCCCAGTCTAATGGTCTTGTGGAAAACTGGCATAGGACCTGGAAGGCTTCTCTTCAAGCCCACCTTACGGATCCTAGATTTGCCGATCGTTGGACGGACGTCCTTCCTACAGCTTTGCTTGGACTGCGTGCTGCGTTCCGAGAGTCGATCAAGGCTTCTACTGCGGAGCTGGTGTATGGCGTTCCTTTACGGTTGCCAGGGGAATTTTTCACACCCACCAGCGTCGACGTCAACGCTGCAGACTTCGTCCGTCGGCTGAAGGAGATTATGAGTGCCATTTCGCCTTCTAAGACAAGCAACCATGGTACTCGAAGTAGAACTTTCATTCCGCAAGATTTGCATAACTGCACTCATGTTTTCGTGCGACATGATGCTGTGCAACCTCCACTGAAGCCACCGTATGATGGACCGTACCCGGTATTGGACAGGTCAGAAAAGGTTTTTACTGTCCGAAAAGATAACAAGGACATTTTCGTCTCTATCGACAGGTTGAAACCAGCGTATATTGTGCAAGAACAGCAGCCACCGTTGCTCAGCAGCAAGCTGTCTGAGCCGAAACAGGAATCAAGCACAAAAGCTTTGCCTGTCCCAGCAACACCTGTACGACTTTCCCGATCAGGCCGCAGAGTTCATTTCAGGTTCACTAAGTAGACCTGAAGCGGTAACGTTCCCACTGGGAAGGGGGTACTGCGGTGGCAGTGTCGGGCAAATTTCCTGCCTAGCCGCCGATTGCGAAAGCCACAGCAGAATGCGCACGTGGTGACGTTGGCGTGGTGACGATGGTCAGGATCTGCAGAGACAACTCAACCGTGCTCGCGCTATATAACCGTGGTATATAAGCAAGTGCTGCTGCGACAGCAAATATACCTGTTCTTAGTTAATAAAGTTTCCTAGTTTATGAATGCGTACTTATTTTTAAGTCCCTGCTCTAAGTTACCTGGATTAAGTTTAGACGGCGTGCTGGTTGTAAGATAAGTAAAACTCCAGCACCCGTAATACCTTAGCCGTGTTCATTCATTGATACGTGGAAAAACTGCGGACCCTTTATTAGTTGTTTTGATAATAATCGCACGGCTTACTGCATCTATCGTCCTCAGATTGTGTAGTGCATCTAAAATTGTAGGGGGAAGAATGGAGTCTTCTTTTTATACGTGTAATTGTAAAATATATAGAAAAAATGTAGCAAGTACTGCTGAGAACTACACGCTTAATTCAAACGAGCGAAATTTGATCAGTCGGAGCGAAATTCGATCCTTACCGTACTTGAAAGTGCACTTCTCCTTCAGGAGTGTTTTTCGATCACTGAGCTGAGCGAAATATTCTGGGCGAACGTTATCAGTAGTTTGATAAACAGGAAGCGGGGCGTGGATTTCTCGGAAAAAGAGTACTTAAAGAGCGATTTTGTGTTAATACTGTGGGTTTCTATGTAAACAGGTCAAAACTGACCATTTTTTCTTTCACTCTCTATTTGATTGTTATTTTCACTCCTTTGAATTAAGTGTGTAAAAGTGAACGAGAAGTTGAATATGCAAAAGTACAATTTTTGAGCCAAAACGTGTTTTGCATAATATAAAACGTCTGATCATGATCAGAAAATCCGCGTGTGTTACCTGGGTTAATATCGAACCTTTCTTCTCCTCCACCCGAGAAAATTTCCCGATCATGTCTGTGACTACAAGATACTAGTGTCAGGAGAGGTTCAGTTATAACGACCTTGTTATCATACTAAAATGTTATTAATGTTAAGTTCTAAGGGCGGAAAGAGAGAATGTAAAGGTTGGAAATTTCTTTTACCTCTGTCAATTTAAAAAATACACACACACACACATATATTATATGTGTGTAAAACAATTCTAATTTAAGAATTGTCTAATGTATTCTTAGAAATGTAAAGCTATTCTAATTCTCCTTTTTTGTAAGGTTTTGATCAACCCTTTATCGAGAGATGAAATATATATAGTATCAAAACTAACTTTTTAATTTTCACTATTGGTCGCAGATGTGCTTAAACACAAATTCATTTTCTTACTTTTACTTCATAACTAAATGCATATGATTTCGATAACATTGAGACAAAAAAATCTTTATGTTTTTTGGATGGAGTATTTATTAGAAAATTTATCCGTTAATCAAAATATTGAATTCTAAAAATTACTTTCACTACAAGAGTCGGTGATAACTGGAAAACGAAATAATTGCCCTTCAAAAGGTTAAATGTCTGTCTAAAATCGTCTATGATTGTCCTAAAATAATTTTGTACTTTACGAAGAATTATTTTTCACTAAAAATGTATGATGCATGATTGGTTGCTAAGAAATATACTAACAAAATAGTTTATTTCAAGAAATATCGTTCATTTTCTACCTCTTTTAATTAAAATTCTCAAACTATTCGTTCAAATTCATAATTTATACACTTTAGCTGTAAGAAATCTCACTTGCATTTTTACCTTTACGAATAAAAGCGTTTTCTATTTTTTATAGGTATTTAGATAAAGCACATCAGATTAAACTTAAAAAAAAATATGTCAATCATGAGGATATAATAAAAAGTGCATTTTGGAAATGTCTAAGTCGGGTGATTAAAAAAATATTATACACTCTAAGTATTTCTTTTTTAATCGGAGCTTTTTATAAGAAAAACATTTTAAAATCAGTATTAGGATAGACTTCCTGAAGGAATAATTAATTGTACTTTGTTTGCTTTTAAAATTGGGTCAAAAATTCAATTTGTTACCGCCTGTCTCTGAGAAAGTAACATATTTTACTTAATATAATCAAGCGGCTTTGGTGGGCAAATTAAGTCAGTCGAGTTAAAAAATATATCACAATTAATTTTACTTCTTTTTTATAATATTTTAGGACAATCATCGACTAATTCAATCAGTAAATTTAAATAGGAAATATTTATTATATATCAGGGGAATTTAATTTTTTTCGCTTTTGACCTTCTAAGACAGGGATTCTTAAACTTGCATTTTTTGTGGACCCCATTCCCTACCTTGTCCGTTTACTTTAACAATATGTTAATAATCTATATTTTGTGTTAGCAATAATAAAGATCGGAAAAAGTGTTGAAGATGGTAATTTTAATAAACGATTGGCGTCACGTGACTTTTGAACTGTTTAGAAACAAACTAATGATATTAAACACTCGAAAAAATTAATACTCTTTCTTCAATAACTGCATTATAATCCAATATTGACAGTCAACCTATATATTTCCTGAAACTTTCAGAAAATATTCATAAGCACAAAAATTGCCTTCTGAGGTGGGCCACATTTTGTATGTTTAACACTTTTTCCTCAAAATTTAGTCACTCCTTTTAGTTCATTGGTTGTAACAGTTCACAGTACAACTTGTAAAGATGCATTCTAAACTTTTAGTCTCTACGCTAGAGAATTCTTTAAAAAGATTTTCAAAAGTCGCATTATTTCCTAAGAACGGCCTTAAGTGCAATATATTCCTTCCTGGTCAGTGGAAATTATTGAATATAAAAGAAAAAATCAATTTCAGATTTTAAAAAAATGATGTACATAATGTTAAAATAAATCATAATAAATGAAAAATTGTATAAGAATCCCAGAGCATAATAATAGTTTCATGTTTTAATTTATGGTTTTACAAATACTTTTTTCCTACCACATTTCTTGGCATTTCATAGTCTTCTTGAACTGCTTGCAACCTTTTTTTCTTTTTTCATAATTTTGCGGACTCGCATAAAGTGTTCAGGGACCTCCAGTGATATGCGGAGCCCAGCTTATGCTCTAAGCTTTTCAGAAATTTGGAAAATGTAAAATAGTTTTCTCTCCAGATCAAGTTGGATCAGAATTGGGAAAATTGCCAATTCCTCCTTCGATACTGGTTCTCGATTTAAGTTCTTCACTCCTACCTTGCAAAGGCACAATGATGAAGATTCTTTTCTATGAAAAATAGCCCTTTTCGGAAATTTAGAGGTCAATACGCAGAATTAACGGTGTTATTCGAAAATATCATGTGATTTTGGTACATAATTACAAATAAACTAATGATGCCAGGCACTTCAAAATTTTGAAACTGTCTCTTTACAAGCTGTATTACATACTGCGAAGACAGGCCAATCTATCTCAGTTTCAAAACTTTTAGGAAAAATTCTTAAAAATCGGAAATTTCAGTAAAGAGTGTCACTCTTCAAAAAATCTTGCAGCTCAGATCCATGTTTAAGAATTTTTCACAGTGAAAATTTCGCAAAAGCCACAGCGTTTTCGCTTATCGCAGTAAACAGGTAAAACAGGTTATGAAGAACCATCTGGAATTTTTTGGAGACCATGGTGCTATTAGTTTATTTCAATTTGTGTACCAAGACTAAAAACATAGTTCTTTTTTTTTTCGAAGAACAGCCTTAACACCAAATCAAATCTTCACTATTGTAAGAGCCGTAGCTCGGGTGGGGTGGAATGAGGGGTCAAGGCGATTCAACTGTCCCCGGGCGCAGCACCCAAGGGACGCCAATTTGTACATAAAACCTTCCCCATTGCATTTTGGCAAATAGGAAGTGGCACAGAGTTTCCCGTTATCCCTGGGTGCTGAAGATCCAATTTACGACCCTGACGGTTTTATCTTTGCAAAGATGGAGCGAACAGGTTACTGTTTATGAGAAATCGATGTAAGTATTACTAAACTTTTAAAACTTGAGTAACTCTTTTAATATGTGCATGATCCCTTAAGACAAGAGCTTTTATAATGCACAAAATAATAATAAATTAAACTTAAGAAAAGTATGTTATACATTTTATTTATTTATTTATTTATACTATGTCCTTTAAAACCCAAATTTTGCTCTTCATTCGGATGTTTTTTTCACGTATACTGTTACTGTAGACTTCCTGAGAGAATCGGATATGTATTAGATGACAGACTTCGTCTGTCTTTTTTTTACCCTTTCACTAGGGTGTATGTGCGTGTTTAATGTATTTGCTGTATGTATATATGTATTTAAATGTGTTGATCTGATTTTTTTTTAAATCAATAAATGTTCATAAATTGTGTTTTGCTTTATGTTACTGTCCTTATACTGTACAATTTCTGTTAAACATTTATTACTATTTTATGTTTCTATAATTTTGTTCATTTATGAACATTAATGTTGTTCATTTCTATAATGTTGTTCTTACTTTTTTTTTTTCTTTTCTTTTTTTTTTTTTTTTTTTTTTAACTTCTTGTCCTTCTTTAACTCTCTCTTCCCCCATCCCTATTTCAACTTTTAATCTGTCTGATTTTCTTAGTTTTCTTTCTTCCTTATGGCAACTTCTTTCTCTTTCTTTACTTTTGTTCTCTTACAATTGCGATATGGAAGTAGGAACTTTTCACAGCTAAGGAAGGGCGGATTTTTCGTAACACCCAAAACCAGCGTAGTGTACTTTTACTGTTAGCGTTATTTTTCAATGTTCTTTATTAATTTAAACCTCTAGGCAACAATTTTTTATGTTTTTTTTTAATACTGTATCATATTTTAAAACAAGTCTCACGGGGAAGTATACTGACTTTATAAGAAATATAGTTGTTTTTACAACAACAGACGATATTCAAAAGGAAGTATAAATATATATACGTAAGTCTCAAGCAAGAATAGTTTTTGATTAAAACTGAATCTTATCCCCGGCGAAGTCTTAAAATAAATATTTTCCCGGGCAACAATTTGATCCGGGAAGCAATTTGGAAGACACAATTTTGTTCCTGTTTTCAAAATTCTCGAAATGTCTTCATTTTTGTTAAAACTGGTTGACGGTTCAGCGTTAAGGTTGAGGTGGGTGAAATGATTTATGAATTTCCTAACTTTCAAGTTGCACTGTAAAACCAGAGAAAAAAATTGTGTGATAATGTTATTTATTTTAATTATAGAGAAGAATAAAATAAATTAGTTAGTTTTGGCACTTGTATAAATACAATAAAACGTTTGTCGGTACTTGAAATTCAAAGATTTTGCGATTTCCATCCACGAAATATATAATTTAATCCTCTGAGACATGATTAAGTAATTTCTCTCGAGTAGACAGGCATATTTTTATAATACAGTAGAACCTCGATTCATACTTCGTTTCTCATGGGGTGCGTCGGAAAAAAAACTATGAATGCGGGAAAACGACAAATGCGGGTTCAAATCAAAATACGAAGAAAGCAATCGTTATGCATACATACAATGACTGTATAACAAAAAATACTAATTTGTTACAAAATTGTAAAAGATGAAAAATAAGTTATACTTATTTTTAAAAATCAGAAGTTTTATGTGGGGTTATTCACCCTTTTTTAAGTTAAACAGTAAATTTTCAAGATTTATAATATTTTTCTGGACCTTATATGATTTTACGTTTGTATAAAAAATTCATACAGTTTCAAATACTGTTATTGCTTCAGACAAACTTCGTACTAGTGTACTCTCAGCCTCATCGTCATGAACATTATCCTCTGCTTTGCCATTATTTTCATTGTTTGCATCATCACACGTTTCTTCCATGTTTAAGATACCTAATGCCTCACCGTCTTGATTAATGGAATTATAATCATCAAATTTCACGCTTCCTCTTCAACACGCAACCACTGTTCATCTGATCATCAATAAACCAAGAAATCATACCAAAAAGCAATTATTTTTTGTATGCCACGTGGATTCACTTAACGTTCAATTTCATTTTGGTCAGGAGAAAAATTTTACAACGATGAACGCGGGGAAGTCACTTTTTGGAAACGATACATGCGGGTATCTTTAACGTTATTTCGATACAGTTTGTGCAGGGACCATAGAAATAAAACGATCAATACGGGAAAACGATGAATGTGGGAACGATAGATCGGGGTTTCATTGTAGCAGAGTTTAAATTTGTGACAAAATAAATAAAATTAAAAAATCCTGATTATTAAATTTAGCAAATGTACAAAACTGTCTTCAACGTTCAGTATTTACTTTGTAACACTCTCTCAAATTGTGAGTCCTCAATTGGGTTAATTACACACCTCAGTAATCAGAACACTCAAAATTGTAGTGTTACGAGGCTAAAATTAATAGAGAATTTTCTAAATAATTAGCATGTACACAAATAGTACATCAAGATCATTTCAGGCGCTACAATGGGTCCATCTTGTAGCTGTAAAAAGTATTTGTTTCCACACACACAGGAATTAGAGTTTTCACTCACCTGTCTAAGACACGGGAAGTAGTAACTTCCTATATACCTGAAGAAGTGTACCAACCGAAACACTCGTACTGTGTTATTTTATGTGCAGTCGGACTTCGTTAGTCCATTGCACTTTTGGGACCACAAAAAAGTGTCCTCAAAAGCAGAGTGTCGCGGATAACCGGAATCGTATATCTACAAAATTGGAATTACATAAAAGCCTTTTTCTTTTTCCTTTTATTTCCGTAATTTACCGTGGTGTTCACTCGGCATTTGTGATGTGAAATCCACGTGCCTAGATAACGACTTCTGACTGTGTGTATTACACACAAAGTCTTTTAAAAATTGTTAATGCTCTCCCTCTTTAACCATCGCAGAGCCTTAAAGTGTGTAAAAGTCAAAGTACCAAGCTCTTTTTCACCGTACAATAAATTCAAAGAGTGGCACATGCAAAGAAGTCTAAGCCCCACCATGCCGAGTGGATCGGCATCGTGGGGCTTAGACTTCTCTGCATGGTGGGGACCGTCTACCATAGTAAGACACCTACTATGGTAGACGGCTGAAGTGTGAAGGTTCCGCGTTCGGGCCTACTGCTCAGCAGTCGATTTAACGGTCTGGTATATTTGTAGGCTTTCTCCAGATGTAAACCGGATGCGCGTTAGAATCACTTAAAATCGCCTCCTACCAAGGCACCTCCTCCTAGACAGATGTCCCAAGTGTAGGCTTCCCATAACACAAACACACAAGGAAGCCTGATTTATGGTATTTACGTCTTAGAATGGAACCCTGAAGATGTTTTCTCCCCAAAGCTCATAGCAGAAAGCTCCTATCTCTGTTATCAGAGTGTATCAGTGACGGTTAGTGCTTACTCACGGATAGTCAAATTCCTCGGATAAATACCCGACACCTTTAATTTCGCCCTGCCCCGACTAGTGGTGAGCAAAATAAGTGAGATTTTTTATCCTTGTTACGACAGTTTCGAAACTGAGGCCATGCAACCAATCAAAACACGCTGCTTCATCTCCTTTTTGTGCTATTTCACATTAGAGGGCGTTGTCTTTGGTGGTTTTCTGAGAGTTCGGGGGACATCCTTAGAGGTATATTTTGAAAGTGAGGGAAAGTTAGCCTTGCTAGGGAAAGGGGGGGGGGCTTTGATTTCATACGCACAATAGAAACCCATTCATTTTGCATGCCTCGGCATCGGAAAAAGCTCCTCACCGGCATTTACCCTGTGGGGAAGAAACAGTGGTATTTCCTGTAGTGATTCTGACAGCTTCGTGGTAGCACACAGGGAATCTCTTTCGGAATGTGAGTTCATGAGAGGGGGAAGATTGATTTTATCTGCTATGGAACGCTTTTCGATGCCATCGTGGAGGGGTATCAGGAGCCCTACGTCGGTGTTATCGGAAAGCATTCAGGATCGGATAAATCTACCTTTCCTCACTCATGAAATCACATTCGGAAAAATCATCTTTGTGAACTACCACGAAGCTATTAAAATCACAATCTGAAATTCCGTTTTTTCCCGACAGCGTAAAAGTGTATAAGAAGCTCTTTCCGATATGTTGGAAAACCAAACAACTTGTGGTTATTATTGTGTGTATTATGGAGTGTAAAGCACGCACACAAAAGGACCCCTTTCCCTTGCAAAACGAGAGAATAACGAAAGTCCAGCAGCTGTCAAAAATCGAACCCCTTCCTTGAACGATGTCCCATGTCCCCTCGGACCGTCACGCCCATGGAAGAGAAAAGGATAACAAGCTATGTGTTTAGATTAATTGTTCGCTACCAGTTCTGATACTCTCGGAAAAGATGTGTACATTTTCACTTCCTTTAGATGCAACAAATTGTGGTAGTGCCGAATTCAGGGTCGCTGGTATTTATCCAAACAATTTGAGTATCTATGAATCAGAAAGATCCGCCACTAATACGCGCCAATAACATCCTGTTAGGGCCACTGGTCTCAGATAATTTAACAACCAAAACAAAACCAAAATAATATGGCGCATAGTGGTAAAAGCATCCAATCTAGGTGAACATTTAGAAAAAAAATCATATGAACAGATCAACTAATGGATTTTTTTACTGTTATCAAGGATGGTTGACGATATAGAAACTGCATTAAGAATGGGATTTGATGTATTAACACGTTTTCAAACATGTCGTTCTTTCCAACGCAAAGACGATTCTCAGTTTTGTACGAAGCTCAAAGGGTGTAAAATATTCATCGCCAGGTAAGGTAAATTAGGGTATTCAATTTCTTTTTTCTGTATGTATTTAACAGAAGTAGGTGCAACAAATTTTGCTCTTTAACAGATTCTAAACCGTGTTAAATTACCCAATAGATTACTGACAAGTCACAATGCAAATTATCCTGAAATTTAAGTTTTAATATGTACTTTTTTCCTCCGAGTTTCTCCGCCTTCCGAGAAACACAGCTTTGAAGTGTAACATCTAGAGAAAAAGTACAGAATGAAATCACAAAACCATCCATATCCGTAGCAAGATATTGAATTTTTTCAGGAAAATGTCTTCGCTTGGGGAAATAAACTAAATGCTCTGTTTGTTACAGATATGATTTTTTGTATAAAATAAAAAATAAACGATCTTTAAATTATTTCATAACGAAAAATCATTCCCATTGTAATAAAGCAGGGTTTCATAATTTCTCGCCAAATATAAAAAAGATATTGCCAAGCTAGATTCTGTTTTGAGAACTTATTTCTTGACACCAAACATGGTGATAAATTGCCAAACGTCGCCAACTTTGGCGAATTTCGTTATGCTACTACGAATGCCGTTTTTGGCAACGCTTTATTCAATGGCTTAAAAACATGCTTTTTTTTCTCGATTTTCTAATGATAATATCATTCCCACAGTAAAATAATAAGGCTTGGGAATTTCTCGCAAAATATAGTAGATATTGTCAAGCTGGATTCAGCTTTGGGAACTTATTTTTTGCGCCAAATTTGGTGAATCGCCAAAAGTGATTGAACTTTGGCAATTTTCTTTATAAAAATATCATAAATTGATCATATTAACAGGGGGCCACACATAAAGTGAAGCCGATCGAATTAAAAATATTCTATGCCATTATTTTTCTTAACAGGCATATGATAATTTGATAAATAGACAAAATATTATTTGTTATTTGATATCTGTCATTGAATCATTCCTACATAATAATAAGGATTAGAGATTAAAGTAGTTTCATTCGGTTCATTGTATTGAGAAATACCACAAGCAATATCAAAGACTATTTTTTGTGCGTATGAAATGCAGTTGCAAGACTTTCATTGCGGCGGTCGCAGTAACCACTGCATCACATTGGATCAGCGGCCTCTTCTTGCAAAGTTATAAGAAGATAACTAGAAAATTTTCAGGTATTTTTACTATTTCCTTAGAAGTTATGAGAAATGTTCACCTAGATTGGCTGTTTTTATCACTGTGTGGCACTGAGTTGGCTAGTTGTTAGCTGTCAATTGTCTTTTCGAAATTTTGTAACCTTTTTTTCTCTGGCTTAGCCTACCAAAAGAGCTCTTCCTAGGTACTTCTACGACCCCTTCAAGGCGGAGTTGCCTTACAAAGTCCCCAACAAATAGCATTCCTCCTTAGCAAATAAACTTCGTGTAAAATAAAAATATAATAAATTGTTATAAATATCATTTCATGTGTGTTTTTGCACAAAGTTTTTATTTATTTTATAGTTTAACACCAGTTTTTTTTTGTGTTTTTTTCCGTAAACTTCATGTAAGTTTGCTTTAACACTGCTATACAATGTAATCAAGAAGGGGTTGATATAACAAACTCTTGTTAAGTGAACGAGAGGGGAGAACATACATCAGCTGTTCAAAGTGTTAAATTTCAATCTTGAGTTTTAAAAAATGATACTTATTCTTTCATAAGCGAGTACAATTAGCACTACAGTATATGACGTTTTCACAAAAAGATCACCCAATGAATAATTATTTATGGGAAATCAAAAATATCAGAAAATAGAATTCAATATTTCTGAATAAATCTAAGACGAAATGTTATCCAAATTTTATGTCTGTTTTTCAAAATACCTGTTTTCCGAGGTTTCTTTTTTAAATCAACAAATAGTTCGGAATTCCAAATCAATACTTCTCACGTTTTACTAAGAAACTCTTTCTTTTCTTTTATATTTTTTTTTCTTTATTTTTTTTTTGTTTGTTTGTTTAATCTTTCAAGAGCAGAATATTAAAAACTGAAAAAAGGAAGGGAAAAAAAGTTATTATACTGGAAAGGAAATGAAACGTAAAACTAAAATAATGTTTTTTTAAAAGTAGAAAACTCCATACTTCAAATATAATTTATTTGTCATTCACTTTTTTTATATAAAAATGCAGTTATCATAAGGAAAAATGTTTTTTTTTTATTTCTATTTAGAATTTTTTTTATAAAATGCTTTTGTGCTCAACGTTATATAACATACGTCAAAATAAGAACATTGAAAATCTTAGCTTATGCGATGAATTGGTTATTTATTTAGCAGTTGATGATATTTCGTAAAAAAAAAAAAAAAAAAAAAAAAAAAAAAAAAAAACGTAAAAGTATATACTGGAAAGGATCGACGAAGAATATTGCATCTGATCCGGATCTGAAGCGCACTCTCAATGTAAATATTTTACTTAAGAATAATTTAATCCCTTGAAATCATTTCAAAGGGACTCTATTTTCTATTTCGACTTGAAAGAAGTTTTGATGTTTTAAAGTTTAGAGTATACGATGTTGTGTATAATTTTTTATTATTTTTATTCATTTATTTTTAATTTAAAAGAAATAGTGCGTGAGAATTACTTTTGCGTAAGAATAAATTAAGCAAACTAAAAAAATCGGAGTAAAAGAAAGTTTGAAGGAAATGTTCTGTAACTTCGTTTTTTTAATTTATAAAATGAAGATTTTATTTTAGAATGAGTGAACAACTTGAAGTAAAAGCTGTTGGCATAGAGTAATTCGCATCCTGGATTTCAGGCAGGAATATAACACTGGTCTACAGATAAATTCGTTAATTTGTTTGAGGTCGACGATGCAAAGTTACAGGGCTTGGAGGCGTGTTCATCTACCGGAAGAAAGAAGTCGTATGAATGAAGTCGATGAATAAGCAGATCTCAGAGGCGAAAAAATTAAAAGGGAATCTGAGCATGACTGTAGTCTGCGCAAGTTTTTTATTACTTTTACAACAAAAAGAGCCTGACGCAGTAGCGGCTCCTCCATTTGAGCACATGAGCACGTGAACCCCCAAAGGAAACATCTTAAGAATAAACACATTAACAAATTAAATTTAAAGCAAATATTAAGCTCACTTCTAGATTTATGTGAATTTAAAACGTGAGTTTTACTCTCTCCCCCCTCCTCCCACTATTATTAAATACGCTTATTATAGCTAACGCACTGTAGTGTAGGTGACTACAATCAGTCCTAATCAGCCGCACGCGCGAACGGAAATATTTCCCTCTGAACCGCTCTCTGGGATAAGAAGCCCAGACAGCTGGGAGGAAGCACGGCACTCATGAAATCTGTCCGTTCACACAAATTCATTGTGCACCCATGGCCACTTTTTTGCGGTATCGCTTCCGGATTTTGTCTTGGTTTGTTACGTTCGGTTAGTTAATTAATTTTTATTTCATTTTCTTAATATTTTTTTGTTATTTCTACAATTTTTCACTACATTATTTTTTTACAAACTAGTGTAAATAATTAAGATACGTGTTTCGGAGCTAAAGCAATGGCATTTTCCAATATTATCCTTTGAAAAAATATTGAAATAAAATGAGTCAAGACCCTTTGTTAAAACTTATCTTGGTGACCCAAGATGATTTGTTTTCTTTCAGTTGCGTGCATTATTTTCCTTTATCTGCTGGAAACGCAAATATATTTTAATTTGTAAGGTGCGTCGTATCTGCATATTTAATTTTTGAAATTTGTTTTGTGAACCTCTTTTTAAATCACCCACGAGCCGCCACTGGCCTGACGTCATGTCTATTGTTCTTTGACTCAATATTGATATGTGTTATCATAAGAAAATAATGTTAATAAAATGAATACATGTGCTACATATATAATATTCACTTAGGAAGGGAACACTGATTTCGGTAAATTTTGACTCTCTTCTACCTTAACAAAAAACACTCAAACGAAACTGGTGTTTAATAGATAAAAGAATCGAAACTTTGTAAAATAACACACATAAAAGATGCTTATTAATCTGTAGACGTGTTTTGACTGAAAAAATTACGATCATCGTCAACAGCAGAAGTTCATACACAAACTGGAACTGGGGGACTGAGAAAGTCCCCAGTCTTTTTTAGTACTTTTCCCAGTAGTTCAGTCCCAAGTCCTAGTCTGTACATGGATTTCTGCTGCTGCTGAATAAAATTGATTTTTTTTTTTTTTTTCGATCGAAACACGTCTACACATTGATAAGTATCTTTCATGCCAGTTATTTTACAGAGTTATTTTGTTGTTGTTTCTGATGCCCCCTGACAACCGCAAACGGCGATACTAGATCCCCCCCCCCCTAAGGGAGGCGATGGGCAGAGGGGGTGCGCCTTCCATTTTTAGGGCAACAGTGGGAGGAAGTACGAGTTAGCCCGTGGTCCCCTAATTTTGAACCAATTCCAGAGGAGGGACCAACCCCCTGAAATCGGCACCCCCAGAGGTATCATTTAACAACTTGGAGGACATTGGAGCCACGACAGATTTTACGTGTACCAGCTCCCATTAGCGTACACGGTCCCACAGTAGTCGACGCCCAGAGGAAGTTGACTCTCCCAAGCACAGTCCAGGCTGGATGTTGCTTCACTCGCCGTGTTCTAATGGGAACGGAGTTTAGCACCCAGAACACTGCGGGACTCAGTTATTTTATCCGTCTAACTATGACTAATTTTGTCACAAGACCTCACACCCCTTCTAGCTTCATAACATCCTTAATTATTATTATTTTAAAAATAAAGCCTTATTCAGTTTTAATTCGCAAAATGTATTTATAATGGAAGTCCCCCTTCCGGAAATTAGTGGAGTCCAGCAATGTAAAGTCGGCGTTGTCAAAGAATCTCAGCAGTAGTCGAATGTCTTTGTTAATTTGTTTTGCCTATTAGGATGCCGTTTCGATAGGAATTATTTTTGAGTTTCCAATTAAGGTCTTCGGAAAGATATGTGTAAAACAAGAAGGGTGGCCGTCCTTGTAAGGCCAATTTCCAAATAACCTGAAAATAATGTATTACGTAATTGTGTAACGTTTTACAGCAAGAATTTTATGATTTTTTTCCAGATAGAGAGATATGTGAAAAAAATATGATGGCTCCTTTACGAATTTTGAAATTACTATCTGATCAATCACATATGTTATAAAACTCACATATATGCCAAATTTCGTGCTGATAGCTTCGGCATTCTCAGCTACACGAAATATTCGCATGCTCACTCATTTCGTCCTAATATATTTAGATAATCCCTTGAAAGCTATTTTTGCTCAGTTTTAATATTCATTTAGTATGAGTAAGAAATTTTTAGGGGTCTTTCTACCTAACTTCCAAAAATCCAATTTTTCGATAAAATGTAAGTTGATGTGTAAAGGGGATGCACTACTAGACGTTACAATAGTTCTAAACAGAAAATTTTAACTTTTACGGCTAAACGTTTTAGAGTTATGTGAAATAGTCACACGTCAAGTCGAAACTAGACAAAATGGATTCAAGGATAGTCCAAATGGACATTTCTGTCAAAATCTGAATACTTAAATTTTTCGTGATTATCGTACTTCGATTACTTCGAACAAGGATTTAAAAATGATAAAACTCGTATGTTATACGCTGAGTGATCCAAATGTGCATAGTAGCAAACTATTCAGCCAGGTTACAGCACTTTTTGTGTTGTAACCTGGTAATGTTTATATGTAGTGCAAATAGAAATAGACATTTAAAACCAAATGCACATTAATTAAACTTGCATTTATTGCAGTGAGGAAAAAATTCTTTCAGCAACTAAAAAAGCCGAAGAAACACATCTAAGTTACAAATAATTATTTTTATGAAAAAATATATAAGTAAAGGAACAATCTGAACACAAATTGGAGTTGAAAAGCAATTACATACAGGTAAAGCAACGCAAACGTGGTAAATTATAGTTTTAATGAATTTTGACCCAGAAAGTAAAATAAATGTTAAATTCTAACGAAAGTAAAATAAATGTTAAATTCATCGCCAAGAGTCATACTACAGTAACATTTATGTACCTCTGAAATCTGTGCAAATTTATACTTGATCAGTGTCTATAAATACTTATAAAAACTCTGTAATCTATAAGAAGGCCTAACTTGCATTCAGTACGGTTGTAATATTTTGTCTTGAAGAATATAGATGATTAGACTTTGTAATTAATTAAAAACACCCCTGCTTGACAAATATTTGTATTGACAAACTATTTATATACATCTACTGCTAGTAACTAAAAATTATTAGCTGAAAAAGCACAATTTTTGTACTTTGTTATATCATTTATAACATATCTTCACAAGAATTATGGGATTTTGCAAATGTTCCTAACTTACGTTCCTTAACTGTGATTAAACTGATTGTCGCTTAAAATATAAAATAATTTCACTTATTTGTCTAAATAAAATAATTGATAGATAAATGATATTAATGAGATAAAAAATAATATTTATTCTCGAAATCATTTTCAAAATTCTTTAACTTTTTTTTTTAAAGACTTGTATGTGTATTTATGTTTTTCATGCAATGACATAATTAATTTTATTCTTTTTAAAAAAGAGTAATTTCTATTCTATAACATTATACTATCCTATTCATTTTTCATATCGATTTTGTTTTTTAACAAACCATTTGAATTAAAAGAAACAATGTTAACTAGGTCCTTCCACAGCAACGCTTGTTAAAAGAAGAATGAATTAAATAACAATAGATATCTACAGAAATCTTTTGAAATATTCTATATATTTTTTATAGATGATTTTTGAAAGTAATATCTAGAACAAATGCTATTAATTTTATTTCTGTTGTATAAAATATACTTAATTTTCATATTTAAATGTAATTTCTAGTGAGATTTCCTGATAACATTTTCTATACCTTTCTTGGAGAAAAGTTTTATTTGGTTCAACATTCCTTGAATAAAGTATTAATTAAAAATATTTCACTGCAGAGGGGAAGTAAAAGAAAAAATAATAATAATGGCGTTAAAAGATGGAGCGGCTTTTTTTTTCAAAAACACTTTTCAAATGAACTTTTTGCTCACTTTTCTTTTATTTGAAAGCATATGCTGTTAGCACAAAGAAAATTACTTGGGAATATTTACCTTAAAATGGTATTGCGTCCAAGATTATCTCTCATGTATCAAAATAATTGAAATTGAGAAGGAATGTTGTAAAGTATTAGAGAAAGAAAAAAATAGCCAAAGATTTGACTGTTTATTAAGGGGGAAAAACGGCTAAATTTTGAAAAACGAATGAATTTGTATTTAGAAAAATTGCTGATAGAAACTGTAATATAAGTCAAAATGCGAAGAAAATTTACGCAAATAGCTTCATTTTCGAGGTTAATAAAATAATATTTAAATTTATTTTTGAATTTATGGCCCTACAGAATTCTATTATGTGAATAATAAAAGGTATACTAATGCGTTTCAGAAAGAAATTAAATATTTATTCATAAAAACACGCATAAAGTGCTTTTGTAATTTTTTACTTAGTTGATCATCATTCAATAGCAAAAGAAAATAAATAAGTAGGTCTGAGGATTAAGGTAAATTCCTATCATTGGAAATAAGCTTCCATATAAGCACTGCCATTTTTCAAACATAGTTTCCATATAAAGAGTCAATATTTTACCAATGTATTGTTAAAATGTTTTCAATTTTATGATTCAACACGCATAAGTTCATTACTCAAGTGAGCACCAATTATTACGCTGGAACAAGATTTCGTCATTTTATGGAGCCAATCTCCATATTTCCATGTTTTGTTGAAATGTTGCACCAAATTTATTTCAATGTTTGCTTAACTAAATATTAGTTGGTTTGTTGAATTAATTTTGTACTGTATTAGATTTGTACTGTAGTTTCACGTAGCTCTCATTTTAGTTTTTAATAATTTCTACTTAGATGATTTACGATACACTTTTCATTGCTTGCTATGAAATATTGTGGAACGTGCAGCGTTAGAAGAGATTTGCAAGGAGAAAAAGGTTGGAGATCACTGGTTATGATATACTACGAACCTCTAAAGGATCTCGAATTGAAGTCTTTTAACTTTTTCACTGGGCCGCCTATGTCAAACCCCTGCTTACGCTACTGGTAAAAATAATACGAAAATATTCAGAGTTATAAAAATGTTCCCTATACCGCCGGCTAGAGAGGGGTGTGTGTGTGTGTGTGTGTGTGTCTAAAAACCCCCACCTTCCCTTCCATGAGACCGCTAATGCAAGCTGCTCATTTAACCATGTTTCAAGTAGTTAATTAGAGAAATATTGAGTTCTCATTAGACATTTTAAGGGAAACACGTATTTGCTTAAGACTATTTTTAAACGGTTTTAATTAATAACAAAAGTTTGCTATACAAAACTATATGAATTATGAAATATTCCATTTTTTTTGTTTCTTTCATAAGAAATTTCAGAGTTTAACCGAGAAATTTTACGAAGATCTATGTTCAACTTTTCATGCATGAGTAATACAAAAGAGATAAGATAATAAATCTAACTCACAAGTGTTATGTATATATAAAAGTTAAGAAAGGCAACTTCGCTGCATTTTAATCTAGGAAAAGCGCACCTGTGAATTTCCATACTCCCTTTTCAATAGACGCATTTGCATGTCTCCTTTATTTTCATGAATTATTTTCTTTATTTTGGTCTCTTGGAAAGGAAATACTTTCCCAGGTACTTTTCATTTCTTGAAAAATGTATTTTACATAAAACCACTTAGCAAGGCACAAAAGGTGAGGTAAATAGCTACACAAATGATGACAGGTCTAAGGGAATTTTTTAACCAGCTATTAATCGAGCAATAGAATTACTTGAAAAGATGCAGTTTGATGATATAATGTTCTTTTTTTAATGACAATGTATGAAAAGTAATTTCCAGCCTAGCAATTAAGATTTTTAACGTTTTGGTAACATCCTCTCCTTTGCTAGAGATTTTTTCAGTTTCCATAGATGAGAATTTATCACATTAAAAGTTTTCCAATGATCATAATGGAATCGTTATTATTATACGAAGCTGAATACATTTTTTTTATGTGCATAAAAGTTTTACCTAATCTGTAAAGCACTTAAGAGGCATTTAGAATAAGCAAAATGTAGTAAAATTCAATGCTCAAGTGAAAAATAAGGTATCAAATTTTGTATGGAACAAAGCACGTGTGAGGTATAACAAGAATAACGAGAAAGATAAATCATGCGAAACGTACCTATTGTAAAACACTTTCCAGAGCAAAAGTCTTGTGCCAAATTTAGCGAGATTTCAGGAATAGCCTCAGAAACACTATCACTATTAATGCAATTTTGCAATGACCTGTAGAATAACGTTAAATGTTATTTCCTTTCTCTAGAATTAATCTGTTATAAACGTTCATATGCGTATTGTATAGTGCTTGGAATGAATAAATGTCTCAAAGTAGCATGGATCGTAATGTATTGAATTCTTTTGATTATTCCTGTAGAAAAACTGGAATAGGAACATACACTTTTTTTGATAGGTAAACTTTTGTAATCCTTAATGACAGACATAATTTTGTTTTGATTGAAATAAAGAAATGTCTCTAAAATACGTTTTGAAAAATGACGCCCTACAGGGCGTAATGTATTGGAATTGTTTTGGTTACAACTGCATAAGAAACTATAAATACTAAATACATCATTATCAATAGGATACAGTACGCAAAATGTACAGTAAGTATTAAAATTTTGTAATAATCGATGCATATTTATAGCGTTTAGAGCACGCAGATGGACAAGGACAGGCAGGCAAAACGAATGAAACCACTTTTCAGCTTGGAAAAAAGGGAATTGACTATTGAATTGACTATCCCCTTATTACAAATTTTACTTGCCTGGCCATTCAGTTGGTTGTTAAAAGCGCAACTTTAAGAACTGTTGAATTATTTGATTGGATGGTATTTAATTTAGGCTGAAATTAATTTTTATACTCGTACTTCGAAACATCAGAATTTGGTTTTCGCAGTGAGATAATTAGTTTTTGCGTTTTACTGACAATTAAATCATCTCCATTGAATAGCGCAAATAAACGGTTTTTTTTCTAAAAATATGATTAGTATCGCCAATTTGGATTCTTAATTTCGGCATCAAAACCGTTCAATGCCGTTTAAAATAGACAGCTACTCAGTGCATTAAAAAAATGCACGATTTCTAAAAAATATGAGGAAGTATTGAATTTTTTTTTTTAATTTTAGATTCTAAATTTGAATAACAATCTCTCATATGAACAAATTTCTTTCATTTGGTGTAGCTGTATTAACGCATCTGAAAAAAAAAAAAAATTCGCGGACAGGGGGAGATGTGTAGTATGAGCCAGCGTGTAATATGGACCGGTATCGTAACTCTCGTTCTACCCGGTAGAGGGAGACATTAATATGTTGTATGGTAACGCTTTTTTTTATCAGCTTCACATGTGTTGTTTTTCAGAGAACAGAAATTTTAAAGGAAAACAGGGAAAATCGAAATTTCGGATAATCGATAGAACAAGTAGATAGACATTTTATACATGAATTGAAGCGATCACTAAAGTTGCAAATAAGCAGTTCATGACAGCATATTAACCCTTTTTTAATCAGAAAGCATTCTGTTTGCGACTCTTTGAAATGTCAAATCTTGTGCTTTCGTGCTACTCTAACTGTCGTGTAACACAGACCACTGGCGATCGTGTAATGTGGACTGTAATCTGTATTCCACCTGTAAAAGTGGCTGTGGGTTTATCATGTTTTCCACGATACTAGTTTTTCAACTTCCATGGTTACACACAATTCCTCTCCTGCCAATGCCACTTCTCGAGCCACTACTGACGGAAAAGAAACTTCCATGGTCAAGAGACAAAGGTGAGCCTAGAAGTCCTACACCGCATCGTCGGAAGCTGCCAAAAGGTAAACAGAGAAAAGGAAATACACCAAAAACAGCAGTTTTGGCACACTCTCCCTACAAAAAAATCTATGGAACAGAAACAACAACGGATTTGTAATGCCGACTCCAAGGAAACAACTAGAAAGATGGCGAAACTGTTAAGGAAAAAAAGCGACGACAGTCAGGGGACAGCGTGATAATTCAGAGCAGTTAACAAGGAAAAGACACCTTGACAGAAGATGGTGTTTTCTGCACTGTGTGCGGCCAGTCTACAGAAGATGCTTGGATTCAGTACAGCAAGTGCTTATCGTGGACGTACGAGACTGCCCTGACTTATCTCATCCCCTTCACTACTATTGCGATGGCTGTAAATGAAGGAATAAAATCGTACTAATGTCAAGCAATGTCACTGATATGTCTACTTTAAAAGCCATAAGTGTAATATGGACCACTTCTCAAAAAATGAAAATTGTCGATATTTGTGTAAGTTTCCATAATTCACCATCGGATAAAATCTCATCCTAGGCCCTTCATATATCTTGTCTTCAAACTTGAAAATTAGACTTTGAAAATATAATTTCACGCATTTAGAACTTTCCATTGTCAGGAGATCCATATTACATAGTTCTCCCTTATAAAAAGAGAGTCAGAAGGATTTTTTGCTTTTTTGAAAACCGTTTTCGCTTTCTTATTGCAAAAAATGCGCTATAGTAATACTAAGAAATACACAGACAGGCATTATTCAATTCTACCAAGCTTTAACATCCATGTAAATAGAAAGCTTTGACTACACAGATGTTAAAGCTTTTTTCTCCCAATGCTGTCATCCAAGCATTGCTCACTATTAAGGCCGAATGAATTGCTCTTTTTCTGATGAAATCACCTAGTAGGACATTAGCATTATCTCCTATGAAGGAACAGACAACTTAACAACCAAAGACAATCCGGGAATCGAACCCAAGCTGTGATCACAGAGAGCCGCGTGTTAATCCTCATACAATCTGTGGCGGCTGAATAGTAATGTACAAATGAATATTTCATTTGTTCAAAATTTACCTGACCGGTTAATTTCTCACTTTCACACATACACGGCATTACACGCATATAAAATAAATAAAATTGCTGATATTTGTTTTTTCTGATTGGCAGCATATTCCTCCACAAAAATGAGTTGACACTAGAACGCGTCTCAACTAACGATCAACTTTCAACACTTTTCAACCTTGTTGAAAAGTCTTTATGGTTTCAGTTTGACCGTCCGAACGTTCTCTAACTGCCGTAAATATTCATCGATAAGAACAAAATTGATGCATGTGATTCTTATGTACTGTAGTACGTACCCATGTTGAAAATACTGTATGTAACAGTTATAGTTCTTTTGCAGGCGTACCCAAAAGAATTCCAAGGCATGTTCTATGGACGGTTATTATTTAGAACGGGGTGGCTAAATCCTGGCGCATGTGCCAATCTTGGCGCAGTGGATGATTTTATGTGTCGCGAATTATCATCGTGCCTACCTATTATATGAGAATAAGACTTCCGAAATAATTTCGCCCCCGGAAATATTTTATTTGTTATAATTTATGACTATGTGCCAAAAAGAAGCATTTGAACATTCTAAAATACCCTATCGCTGAAAATAAAAAAATCTCTGATTCCCTACTAAATATCCGAAAAATTAATTCTAGAATTCGCTTCCTCGGAACAATTTCAATAATATGTTCACACATGTTACCACTTTTCCTCTCCTATACTAAAGCCTGCCGGTATTCATTTTTTTCCAATTCTACCCGTGAACGTAAAGAAGTAAAAGCGTACTTGAGTTGTATGGCGTACTTGAAGATCGCTATGAAAAAAAATTGCCACATGATATGCAAAAGGTTATAGCCACCACTGATTTAAAGAGTATTTTTGAGTTTTTCATATGTTTAAAAAAAAAAAGGGTATATGTTGGCACATGATATGCGAAAGGTTATAGCACCACTGATTTAAAGCGTATTTTTTAGATTTTCATCAGCTTAAAAAAAAAAAATGGTATATGTTGGCACACGATATGCGAAAGGTTATAGCCACCATTCATTTAAAGCGTATTTTAGAGATATTCATCTGTGTCAAACAGAACAAAATTGGTATACGTTATCAAGGATTAAAAAATAATTCTTTACATCGTAAATAGTGACTGTAGGATTTATGGTTCTTCTACAGAGCAGAAAAAGGATTCCAATATATTATGGTCAATGAGAGTTTAGACATACATCTATTTCAAGTACAATACAATAAGTATACAAACATTGATTCTTCATTAAAGTATAGAAAAAACCTTTAAAGTGATTTTTGCAGAATTTCACAAAATTACAATAGTAGTGATATACAGCATTTACAGGGTTTCAAAATCTCGCCAAATTTGGCAGCAGCACATCGGCAAATTTGGATCAAAAAGATTTCTGTGTTGGAAAATGTTTTATAATCGATGCGTTATATGTCATGAATTATCTTTCTTATTTATTTCATTCAATAGTTCAAGGTTTGTACTTCTCTAAAAAGCTCCTTAATTTTAACACTAAAACCGCAGGATTGACCCAAATTTTGACCTAAAATCATACTTGTTTTCTTTTCTTTTTTTTTTTTTTTAAGTTATGAACTGAACAACAACAACAAAAAAATATAACTTTTCCTAACTTTATGCTAATAAATATCTGTAAAAATATTACGTACTTAGTTTTTATCTTTTTTTGTTTGTTTGAATGGTTATACCTAAATCTCAGGATGGGTCCTTTTTACTTAACTCTTCCCTCCAGTTTTGAATCCGCAGTTCAAGTTAAATAAGTGTATAAATCTATCATTATCATTACTAAAATTAACGATAGTAACAATGAATGGCATAATAGTATACAATTGTGTCATTTTCATTGCACATGAATTTTACAACCTGGGTAAATCTGACCCAGCCAACAGTTTTAGGTATACCTCAGACGCCGCGGTTCCAGTGCTAATCCTTTCACTGCAGTTTGAAGAAAACTTTTGTTGAAACACATCGTGTTCTTCGAGAGGATTTAGGTGAACACGCCCCATACAGTTTGTACAGAATAGTTTTAACGCTTTTAGCAAGGATCATGTGAATTTGAAGGACGAAAATTGTCCAGGACTTTCGAAACTGTTTGAACATAGCGATTGACGAATATCGTTGGAGGAAGATTCATGCCTAACGTAAGTACAGCTAACAGAACAGCCAGGAGTTGAACAGCCAAACATTTCAGATGGCTTAAAAGCAACGGGGAATATTTTAAAAATGCGTCATTTTTAAATGTCAGTTGCATCAAGCTGTATTTAATTTAGTTTTGTGTTTTTGTGTTATTTCAAACCTATACTAGAGGCATCAGCCTACCGTGGCGGTGTGTGTGTGTGTGGAGGGGGGACTTTGTCAGAAGTTTTTTCAGTTGGTTTTAATGCGCATTTACTTTACATCTGGAGAAAATCGGCCAAGACTCCAGACCATTAGATAAACAGCCGCTCAGTAGACCCGAACGCGGGACCTTCAGCCGTCTTACATGTTCATTGTCTCTTCCCTTGGCACTGGTTGGGCCGTTATTAAATTTAGCAATAAATTTTAAAGCTATAATAGCAAAATCTAGGAAGAATACTATTGAAGACTCTATGAATAATGCACGATAGCAAACTACAAAATTAATTTCTAGTTCAAATATTAACACATCAAGCTATATTTAATTAAGTATTAAATTTCAGAGCTCGATATCAAAATTTACAAAGAATGATTTTAAAGCGAGTGTGAATAATTCACGATAATAGATAAGTAATAAAATGACCCACGAAGGTATTTTTCTTTTTTAAATAAAAGTTTAAATAAGGCAACTCTAAGAAAATTGCACATATGAACTTCCAAAGTCCCTATTTAACCAGACCCATTTCCATGTCTCATTTCATTTGCATGCAGCTTTCTTTTTCTTCATTTTGTTCTTCCTATAGAAAGAAAATGCTGCACTCGAGTATTTTCCATTTTCTGGAAAATGGTTTTCAGATGCAACCACTTAGCACACGACACAAAAGATGAGGTTAAGCCACTCACCACACATGATGACGAGTTTAGCAAAAGATTTTGAATAGTCATTAGTCCCAGCCATAGAAAGGCACGGAGAGATGCATTCTAATGATTTTAAGTAGGAAGACTTTTTTTAAGGGAAATTAATGGAGAGAAATTTCCAGCCTTGCAATTAAGGACGTTTTTAACGTTTAAGGTACATTTATCTTAACCGGCAACTTTTTAATTTATCTAATTGGGAATTCAACACACATTAGATGTTTTCAATGCTTCGTAATGCAGTCATTATAGTAAGAGAGTACTTTATTTCTCCTCATCAGTCCAGTCATCTACCACACATCTCTTTCAGCCGCCTCAGGCTGCATGGTGGTTAGCGTACGCCTCTGTACGATCGTGGGCCCAGGTTCAACTCACGATTTGGGGTTAAAATTGTCTAATCTTCCGTTCCTTCATAGGTGATAACGGTGACTGTCTGCTATGTGCTCAAAATAATAAAAAGGCGAACTCTGCCGGCCTTAGTAGTGCCGAATACGTGGATGACAAGCGACTATCTAAAAGTATAGTGCCGTTAAAATTTACAGCTCCAAATATAGCGAACTCATGTAGTGCATTTTTGAACATAATGAAAGCAAATCATTAGTATCGATTTGCATACATCAGAAATGTGTTTGAAACTTATCGGCTGTAGTTAATTCTACAAATTATATTTTTAATACACTTTTGAAAAATTAAACGAAATTTAAAGCTTTACAAAGAAACTTTTATCTTATGCTGCTTTTAAAATTATCGAATAAAAGATATCAGTACAAATGAGAAAAATTGAATAAATATGAGTTAATTCTTGCTTTTATGGGAAAGGTTATTTTAGCGACTACGTAATTGTCTATGACGTACACCTCAATGAAATTCGTTCACATAAGAAATATATTGAAATGCGGAAACTGTGAAACACGCGCATATGCAATATAAACATTTTATTAACGTTTAATATATTAAGACAACATTCTAACAGTATTTGTGTTAGTTTGAAACAAAAAAGAGCGTTATAATAAACGATGGAAATGTATTTCCTTGCACAACTAAAGTCAAAAATGTTCGTTGGGTTCGATTACCAAAAGGTGATCATTAGCTTTACGTGCGGATAACTGCAACAGAGGTGTAGCCAAAGGGGGGGGGGCGATAGAGGGTCCCTCCCCCAATGAGGCATTTTTTACCATTCAAAATGTATATTCTTCACTCCCTCATCACACACACGTATACATATATGTGAGTTGCAGTAGTCGTATCAACCTCATGAAAAATTTTTGGCTAAGCAAAGGAACTGCAGTAAGTTGTTTAGGTATGGACAAAAATAAATGGCTGAACGTATCTGTGCAAAGTTTTACCCATTCCTACTGTAAATAATTTGGAAATGTTGGGTATTGAGAAAACGACACTGGGCCATCTTCCTCTTAATAATTCTTAAAATAATTTTTGTAGGCGAAAATCCAAGCTTCCTGCTGGTCACTCTAAAACGGGGGAACTTTTTCCTATGTAGTCACGTTTTGTTATCTCCCACCGTTGAGTCCTTGCGTTATCTTATTGGAAAAGATACCGTTTTTCACCAAACAATCGTTGCACTAATGGGCATAGATTCACTTCAAGAACGCGTATGTATTCTTGAGCCTTAATGTGCCTGTACTAAAACGCAAATTGCCAACCCAATCGCTGCCAAGCAGCCCCACATCAACACAGAGATTCTTTAAGAACAACGCGTTTGTAATACAATGAATCGTTTACTTCATCTTCTTCCTAATAACCTTTCGACTAATATTTCCATATGAAACCTGAAAAATCGATTTATCTGTCCACAGTACTTTTTTCTACTGTGTCCAGCTCCGGTGAGATTTGGCCTTAAGTTGACAGCAGTTATCAGTTTAAGCGCGAACATTAAAAAATCCGAAAACTACCATGGTCGGTTGTTCGTACTGAAGAAATCTGAATTCTTAAATACATTGTGCGTTACATAAATAACCGAAATTTTAACTTAAACCATAGAAGAAGTAGCGCTCACAATTAGAACGGTTGCAACAATAGAAAAGGTATATCTCTATTCTTTCAAACGTATCTTTGCTCTTACTAATCGGATAACAGGTGTTAAATTTATACTTTTTTTAATGACACAGTGTTTCGAATGAAGGAAGATGTTTCATCCTTTCGGGTAGCTGTTACACAGCTCCTAAACATTTCAAAAATGAGATTTGAAAACTATACACATACGTTAGCTCACTAATAAGAACAATCAACCAAAACTTGTGCTAAAAATTAAAAATAATACTAAAACAACTTTGTAAAATAACTCGATAAACAAAGCGATTGCTTCTCGTTTCCCAAAAAGGTGCCCCCTTCATCAGTTGTATGAAATGTTCAATGATTCAAACAAGCAGACATAGCAGCACAGATAGCAATGCTCACAAATAGCATTGATTTTTTAAAATTCTATTTTATCTTACTATTTTTTTAAATTCTATTCTATTCTCGTGTGGATGGTTTTATTGAACCTTTTATAGATGGACATTTTATGCGACTCATGAAGGAAAAACCTTTTTGTGCCACCTGAAACGATCGTTTTGTAAAAACCTTTTACGGTGTAAATTTTTAATTATTTTTACACAGCATAAGACATTATATTGATTCTAATGGAATCTATTTTGAATAGATATTAGCTGGTAAGCATCTATGTATCTTCGTGTATCTAAAAAGGTCCTTATTTATTAAACGTACTGTGCAGTGTTTTCGTGTAAACTAACTATTGGACTATTTCCCTAAAACAAAAAAAAAAATATTTTAGAGTTGAATACATTTATCTAACTAACACAATAGCTTGTTTTACATAAAAGATCGTGTTTAGAATTAATTTCTATGAATAATTCAAAATATAGAAATGATGAATCTAAAGGGCGACGTCTTTAGAGGCACGAATGATAGAGGCACGAATGAAAGCCAACTTGAGAAATTTAATTTAATGACAATCTTTAAATTCTCTGTTTTCATTTGGCTTATTTGCATATCTCCTTTTATTTGCATATAATTTTATTTTTTCCTTGGCGTCTGTTTCTTAGGAAAATGCTTAAGCGTTCCCTCTCCCTCGAATATTTTTACATTTCCTAGAGAAAAAAATGAATTTTAAGGTGCATATCCACTTAGTTCAAAGCAATGAGAATGAAAAGTAGCACCTAGGATAATGGCGTAAGGTTTTTAAATAATCATTGTCGACCATTAGAAAGACATGAAATGATGTACTCTAATGATTTTAAGTAGAGGGGTATATTTAAAAAAATAATAATAACGTGGGAGAATAATGCATAGTACTTTATAAACTGGCAATTAAGAACATTTTTCACGCATGTTTAGATTTGCTTGTCATGAAAAATTCAGCATTTTCCAATTTTTTTCCCTATAATTTTACAGATTTATAGTTTCTTACTGTGTAAATTACAGTTTGTGAAAACATTATACAATTTTTTAACTCCCCACTTAATTAAATTTTGAGTATATTCGTAAATCGCTGTGTTTTTTGAACTACCGTCTTAAGTATTTTAAATTTGTACGGATATTCAACGGAATGCAGAAGACTTATTTATAAACACTTTCTCTTCAAATAGTTCAATGTTTATTTACTTCCGTAAAAATCATTTTTTTTTAATTCTTTAAAATTGTGTTTAAAAAATCGCCTTTCTTTTATCACTATGCTTGTAATGCTTTGAGCATTTATCAGTCTCTAATACATGCACTTTACTCCATACATCTTCAAATTAAAATTATTGAGTTTTTTAATTCAATTTATCTTATTTATTCCAAGACGAGACTTTAACGAAAGCAATAAATATTTTATAGACCTGGCAACTACTCCATTCTTTCCCTGGGCTGCTCGAGCCTACTCAAACATATAAGCAAAAATGAGTTGCATGCAGGTATTTCCATTTATAATCTATTTAAATGTTCGGGTGCTTTATTATATTAACACTTTTTATGTTTTTAGCATTAAGAAATTCTTTTTCTGTCCATAAGTATTAAGCAGTTCGAAAGAATGCTAGGCAAGAGGACGGTTTTCAAGGCTTATGATTTTTCGTTTGCTTGAATATTCTCAGAACGTAGAAAGCAGTAAAATGTTTTATTGATTTAATAATATTATTCTTTTTAAAGAGTCGCGTTATGCAGAAAGACGGAGAAAAATATTTTAAAAATATTTTTCTTTCATGCTTGTTCTCTTCAATTTTTCTCCTTTTCATTAATTTTTATGATAGGGAATATGGAAATGCAGGGTAATAACTAGTTCCAAAAAAAAGCGTAATATATTCCGATGCCGCAGTTTTGTAATATTAGAAACTTATTGGAAATATTTTGCCAAAGTAAAAGCAATAAAGATAATATTCAAAGTATGAGCTTAACTTGAGGGTACTAAGCAAAATTTTAATGTAAAATCCATGTTTTTAATTAAAATGAGTTCTAAAACTAAACATTTAAATGCAGTTTCACTGAAATTCAATGTAAACATTGAAAAATTATGAAATTTACATGAAACTTTGGTAAAAAATTGCATTTACGCACATCTCCTGTAACCACTTCAAATAAATATATTTTTTAGTATTATTTACACAGTTCATAACTAAAGTATTTATTTGTGTTATGAACTAAAAGATTTGCAACAGTTCTATTTCTGAAAATACTTCAATTTTTACATGAAAACTCAATATTATTTTAAAAAGCATTTTTTGAATAAAAAAGTAATAATAAAATAAATAAACTCAGAAGTATTATGTTCTGCTTTATAAAACAGATAGTAATGACAAAAACATCCTGCTATAATTTAAAGTCACTATTTTAAGCACGTTATGAATTTAAAATATGACATTTATCGTAAAGAAAATTTACAAGGAACATGCTTTTTCAAAAAACATGTTTAAAGATTTTAGTACAGTACAAAGTACTATTCTTCCGGTTAATTATGTATGTTATAATTTAGTTTCTAGTTATCATAGAAACAAAAATAAGATGGTTTTGGAACCCTGATCATGTGACCTATAAAATAAGGACATAAAAAAGTTTTCGAAAATTTTCAAAGCAAGGATATTTGGGCAGCCTCCTGCCTTAAAATAGGACTGCTAATATTTTTGGCCGGGTTCGTTATAGCTTATAAAGGGGTTAATAAAAGGTGTAACCTAACATTTAAATAAATGTCTGATTTTAAACGTAACTGAGCTGCAGGAGGAATTGTTCCTTACATATCACAATTGCCATCACCCGTTCTCTTTTCTATTCTCAGTTGTGCAGGTCTCGGTCAAACCGATATTTTTGTATACTTTTAACGATACTTTACTCTCTCGAAATGGTCGAACGAAAAGGACTTAAATACTTCTTCCCTTTGCGCAACGAAAATGCGCTTCTCTGATTTTAGAAAAACCTGTTGTTCCGGCGGCGGTAGGAATTTCTCTCCGTCCAAAATGGTTTGCTTTCATTCATTTTCCAAGCAAGGACAATGTCTAATGCCTACGCGACTTTTGGCTAAAATAAATTTCCAAAACTGGTCTCTACTTGACAAGACCATGCTAATTGGTGAAAAAATTTAGCTTCTCATTGTTATCAATGAAAGTCTACCATTAACTCGAGTTTTAACTAGCCGGTTTACATTCATTAGATTTCTATAAAACACTGGTTCCTACTGGTTATAAATCGCGACCCATAAGTGTATTGGCATAGTTCTGTTCGTTTGTGTTATTGTACGCATATACACGCTGGGCACCTGCCGACGGGGGTGCATTGGGCGGAGGACTTGTTAAAGTGTTTTAATGAGTATTCATATTACATCTGGAGAGAACCGCCGAAAACTCCAGACTGTTTGATCAACAGCCGAGCTGTTATAGTTTTTTTAGTGGGTCGACGGTTATCAAATTAAGTTTAAAAATTTTAAAGTAAGCGTTCAATTTTAACAAAATGCATATCACATCATCTTTAAAAACTTTTAAGCCTCTAGGTTTATATTTCTTCTAACAGCAGCTTTGGTCTATCTATAGTATGAATAATGAGATTGAGGTAGGGGAGAAAGAGATAGTTATTTTGATCATAAACTTGTTGCGCGATGAGCCGATATTTCTGCTCTTTCGTTGAAATATTCCCAGACAGCACATAAGCTTAAATCAAGCTTGATATTTCTTTGAATTTGACGAATTAATACAAGCTTGAAAGTTCAATTCATTTTACGCTTGCAGCAAGCTTGGAGATTACAAAAAAATGAGTCAGCAAATATTTTCTCGCCGAATTTAAGTCATTTGAACTGTCAAGCTTGAATACAACTTGATTACTGCTTGATTTGGAAAGCCACATCCACATAAAAAATAATTTATCATCAGCCATAAATGTACTTGACCATAGAATTAAAAAAAAAGATTCTATTTTTCGAAATATTTGAATTCTTCAAAATAAAATACAAATATACTACAAAATTGATTTCAAAATCAGTCGTTTGTCTCGATTTAGGCCAATATTGCCCAATATGAGTGTTGCGATATTGAAAGTTTCAAACATGTGCTGATTTTAAGTTTATATTATGCTTATTTCCCTATTTATAGAGTCTATAAATCACACATAACATTATTTTAATTTTGATTCATCCCATGGAAAAATAAAAGAAGCAGATCGGCATCGGCCATCGGTCAATACTGGTGAATCTCGCCAAAAAACGGCTTGACCACCATAACAGTCATTTCAAACTTCGAGTCATATCATTTCGAGTTAGATTGGCATACTGGTTAGGACGCCGGTTTCCCACTCCTTAGGTCCCGAGTTCGATCGCGGACGTTAGACGGAAACACATTAAAATAACTTGAGGTTCAAGCGTAGAGGGGTAAATGCGTGGGAAAAAAATATATGGGGCGAGTTCGGCGCACCATGTATTAAGAACATTTTTTAAGTTTGAATTAAGCTTGTTATGTCAAGCTTAATGCAAGTTGGGCAAGTGTAAACTTGAACACTTGATTCAAGCTTGCATTAAGCTTACACGCTTGAAAATTTTAAGCTTAATTCAAGTTTTTTGACGTCATAAATCAAGCTTGCTGAAAGTTTGATGCAAATTTGCTGTGCTGTCTGGGTTAATGCTTTGTAAAAGCTTCTTGATCAATTGAAAAAAAAAGAAGAAGAAGAGACGCGCAGAATGCCAGAAGATATTACAATAAAAGTGGAATAGGCAACCAATTCGGACTCAAGGCAGCTAAAAATTTTACCAAAAAAGCCATATTTGCAATACATGCATGTAAATTCAAATAATGATTTTGTTTAGAGCGCTTTAATGGATTTCATTGAAATTACAATGTTTATTTTTTAACTTTGGTACTGCCGGTCCTAGTGACTGTTGATGCCCAAAAGAAAAGCTGAATGCCGGTCGCCATGCACCGACTTCGGTCCAGCGATGGATTAATGCGATTTTGTGGATGGGAGCGCCTGGTTGCAAGACTCACATATGCATCCATTTATGGAAGTAAAATAGGATTTTTTACATTTATTTATCTTTTTTTCTCGTGGTCATCTCCCCCAATCCCTTATTCGGTTCTTGCGGCCAAACGAAAAGTTCAGTGCCGTTTCCTAAGGATCGCAGATGAATGAAATTAGAATTAAATCTTTATAGAATTAAATATGATGTTCACCAGTAAGTGGTGAATTTTAGTCTAAAACGATAATCACTTCACATTTTTCATTTTCATCAAAACACAGAATTGGAAAAAAAAAATACGTCCAAGCAGAGGCTGTAATTTCCAAGCATGTTACAGTAAGCAAGTTGCAATAGCGTCAAAGTTAGGGCCGTCTTTTGAGCAAGATAAAATATCTTGACGTCACAACCAAGCGAATTACTAGTATTAACATGGTCACTATAATCTAGACAAAAGCCATAAGTAAGAGAGATTTTCAAAATGACATGAGATTTGCTTTGTCAAAAATTAAGCCGAGAATTCCAAAATTCGTTAAGCAGATGCTATTCCGTTCACCACATTAATCTTTTGTACAAAATATCACAATAAGTTAGTTGAAATAGCATTAAATCTTGGACACCTGTACAAGATAAAATATTTTGACTTTATAAGAAAGCAATTGAGGGGGTTACTATAACAAAGATAGAAGGCAGAAATAAACTAGATTTTCATTGTGACATGAGATTGACTTTATCAAAAACTGAGCCAAGAATTGTAAAAATTGTTAAGTAGATACGATTTCGATCATCCCATTAATTATTGATGTCTTGAAATATATTTTGTTAGTTTCTCTATTTTTTATTTTGTTAATATAAATGGATGATGGGAAAATAGGGGGAGGGGTTCGTGAATATTTTTTTTAATTTAAAAAGGGTCGTGATTAAAAAGAATGTTTGGGAACTACTGACATAAGATATTACATTTCGCTTAATAAAATTAAACGAGGCAACATGTAAATTCATTACAGTATTGTTGTTCTGTGTTGTACAAATATTTTTTCAAATACCGAAAGACATTTCGCATAGATTTTCTCCCCACATTAAGAGCATGATTGAAATTAGCATCTTAAAATAAAAAATACTTTCATACTTTTGCACCTGGGAATTTGCCTTAATTTCATTTACGAATCTAAATATACTAAAGAGTGATAATAAATGTAAATTCACAAATGAGTTATTTCTAGGAAAGTCAAATGTTTACTCTGTTTAAATACTAAAGAAAATTCGTCATTGTTCAAGTTTTTAAAATTACCATAGCCTCTGTTTGGATTTACAAAATATCTAGGGGTACGCATAGAACCGGCTCTTGAGATGTTGTTACACCTCTCGAGTAAATAAATATATTAAAGTCATGAATGTTACAAGACAAAAAAGTGACAAAAAGAGCTCTGAAAGAAACTTAACAAGATGTATTTAGTACATATACCTATATAAAAAGAAGGACAAGGTTTCTTGTGATTCAAATGGGACACCTTTCGTTAACTGTAAATAAATTTTAACCACCGAGCAAGCGGGAAAGTGAGAGTCGCTCTCCTTTTTGGATGGAAATTAAAAGTAAGAAATGTTGAAGCTTAAGTTTGTTCCTGTTGGCTCTTACTGTCTTTTACTTTCCTGCCTGTACGTAAATTGCAGCTTTTTTGAAGCTGAAGAAGATTGAAATCTTTGTACTGCCTGAAATATACGTCCTGCCTTATTTTCTATGTCTGTGTGTTTACAAAGTTCTTTTTTTTTTTTTTTTTTTGTCCTTTAAAGAACCAATTTTTTTGAAATTTTTTGTCAAGTATAATAATGTTGTAATGGAACGATAACTGAATTCTTCAAAAGCAAAACAGCTTGATAAAGAATATAATTTAAGTTTTCAGTAATGCATTGCATAAATAGGTAGGATTGAAGCGTTCGGAAAAATAAAAACAGCAAATGTATCTTAACTTCCAACTTAATCAACAGTTTGCAGGATCAGATTATCGCACGGGCACGTGTCATGGTCATTTTCAGAAATAGCCCCCCCCCCGAAAAAAAAGAGTTTATGGCTACTTATAGAGACTCAAAAATTCAGCCTGCTACATACAGGGACACAAAATTTGAAAAATGCTCTGGGTATAAAAATAGAATAGTATGGACCCGACTATCTCACATAGGATAGAACCAGCCTTAGTTACGCGTAGGCCCGTGAGTACCTCTTGGGGCGACAAACAAACAAAACCGATTTAAAAAGAGGGGGGAAAAAAGCAGAAAACTTATAGAGGAGAGGAGAGTATTAAGGAATACCTTTTACATTTCTAATTATAACTGCAGGTTTTTTTAATAAAATCCCCAAATCATCATGAGTACATACTATAACTAATTGTAATGAAATGTCATTTGTAAAGAGAAACATTGCTTATTTTATTGTTAAAGAAAAAAATTATTTTTAAAAAGTTACGAATGGAGGTTAATACGAAATTGTCGGATAATATGGAATAAGTGATTTAAACCTTTTAAAAACTAATTATATTTCATAAAACACAGTTATCTTTAATAAAAAGCATAAAGAATCAACGTATAATAGCACCTCTACGAAAATGAAAATAGCAGACCGGTTTCAGCATGTATGGCATGCCGTCAGTGCTCGTACCTCAAAGTGCCCATTGAACCTTTGAATTCATGGGGGTATTTACAGTATCAATTGTCAGTATGTGGTTTATCTCATATCGGACAAACTAAATGCGCCCTTAAATTTTAAATTAAGGAGCATATAGCTCTTGTTAAAAAATATGAGACCAACAAATCTGACATCGCTAAACATTGTTGGGATACCAGCCATTCTTTCGACTTTAATTCCGCTAAATTCATTTGCAAGCCTCGTTACCCCAGTGAATTAGAGTTTCTTGAAGCTTTCAATATCCACAAAAACATAAATAGTCTTGTTAATATTGATTTCGCTCTTCCTACCGTTTCTGAATTGGGAAAATCCCCCTGTTCTCAGTTACCTTAATTTCCTGCTTTCCTATTGCCCTCATACTACCTCCCTTTTCTATAAAAGCCGAGCAATTTTTGCCATTCTCATTCTAGCAATGACATTCTAGCATGAAATCTTTCCTACTATTTTAATTTTTCTATTGGCGCTATTACATGTTGTTTCTTTTTGCTTTTTTATTACTTTTTGCGCCAAACTGCGTTTTGCGTTTATTATAGTTAATTATAAAACCATATTTTTAAGATTACGTTCATGTCATTTTTGCTTCGAGTCTATTTAGAAAGAAAAGTCACAGCTATGATCTTCTTTCACTGCTCCAGTACAGTCAAGGTGAGTCCACGGAAAACAGTGGAAGCATTGGATCCAAATTTCTCCTCATTGATCTTTGGATAACTTTCCATTTCAGAAGAAACATTCAGCGTCTTTGTTTCCCGGTTTTCTTAGTTGATGTAATGAAATCCATTAAAATATTACGTAGTATTCCATAATACCCGACAAGCCACCTAGGAAAGTAAATCCTTAAACTGATAGGCAAAACAGTGATAGCTAAAAAAACAGCCGCAGTACAACAAACTACAAATTCTTTTAGTGCACATTATGCGTAACATCAGTATTCAAGTCATACTAGCACTCAAGTGTATACTAGCAGGTTAAAATGCTCGAAAACTTATCTGTAAAGACTCTTGAAAATCCCAAACGCACGTAGTTCTGTAGGAAGTGGTACGACAACAACAAGCTGTCTATTGTCACTGCATTGTAATATGGGAATCTTTCTTGGGTAGTTCATAGCGTTCCCATGTGACACCAACAACTAACAGCACTGAAAACTCGATATTCCATATTTCCCGTCTATTCCGTTAGATCCTCCTTTCTCAACATTTATCGAACATCTTAGCTCTTCCTCAGACGACATAAAAGAACTCGCAATAAAAATGCAGTCGACGATGTTATTAATTCATGAAATTATCGTCATAGACTGTATTTTAGAGATGTATTAATCAAGATTAATCACTCGGATAACGCTCTGACCGATAAACTTGCGTGACCATCAAGCGGTGTTTTATTTGCTCAGAAGCGTAAACCGAAGTAAATGGACCACGCCCAGCTATCACCAGCCCATAAAAATGTCTTCCTGGGGTAGACAGAGGTAATTTAAAGAAAACATGGAGCCTTTTATTTCATGTTTACGAACGGACGAGAATCTTCTTTTTAATATATATTTAACTAATGGAGAAATAGGGAAGTTAAACAGAGTGTAACGTAAAAGAATACCCCGTCTTTGAATAGTTTCTGACAAATTAAATTAAAAATAACATTTTAAAGTTTTAAACTTTACATATTTGATATGACCTCACCACATTCTAAAAGAAGACAAAAAAATACTTCAGATTCTAAAGAAATACGAAAATAAATAAATAAATAAATAAACGGATACCGTTTGAATTAAACTGTGAATGTTATAAAAACGTATTTGAAATTATGCAACATAGAAAAAAATGGGCTTTGTGTTTTGTACTGCTAAAATGCATCTCTTAATTTGAGTTTTTTTTTTTGTAATTTTTAAATTTGTATCTATAAAAGTTTCTTCCAAATCTTTTATAATTATTTCCCAAATCTATCTAACGTTCTAACCTTTTATTTCAAGATAAAATTTTCCAACTATTTTCTAGCATTAAGAGCGAATATTTTATCTCTCTTCTTCATTATTTTAAAATCTATTGTTTGAAGCCATCTATTAGTGCATTTGTGCGTGGGTTATATGTATTTCTATAACTGAAGATTGTTAAAAATGATTTTAATTGGAAGAAATTGAGTTTAAATACCAAACGTCATTCAAAATTTCCCTTTTTAAAAAGTACGTAATATAGATTTTTCTTAAACTTTTTTTTACGTGACAGTTATGTAATTCTTTTTTTTTTATTGCAGTTTCTAAATTTAAATAATAAAAAACGTAACTGTGATAATGATGCATAAATTATGATACATAGCATTAATAGCAATTAAAAATTAAAAATATGTATATTCTTTTTTTAAATCTGTGTATTATACATAAAGATCAGTCTAAAGTATTCAAAGATGAAAATAAGTATATTGCAAGGTGTCTTTTAAGCATGCGTAAATAAACCTTGTATTTGAAAGTCATTTCATCAAGAAAGTCAAATGATTTACGATGAATATATCACGGATTATATAAACACAAATTATTCTGTTAATTATCGAAGAAGAAAGTAACAAGAGAGAGAAAATAAGAAGGGAAAAAGAAAGTAATAAGAAATTTTCTTATTTAATCTGTAAAGGACATTTCAAATGCATTACAGAAGAAAAAGAAATGTTTTACGTTGTATCATGAAAAATTTTACTACTTATGATCTAACATTAATGTGACTAAAATAAAATTTTCAATTTTTCAATAATTATTTACAGAATTTTCTGTAAAATATTTAAAATTTAAAAAGTATAATGAATTCTATTTTTGTTGTTAAAAAAATATAAGTTTTTTAAAGGTACGTTAGTGAAACATTTATTTTAAAATAAACTTTCTTGAAAACTTTTATGCTTAAAAAAATTATAAAGTAAGCGTTGCATCAACAATTTGAAAATTAGGGAAGGAGGTGGGGTATTTGTAAGAAAATTTTTTAATGTTCAGTTTTCATTAAAATATAATCGTGCAGGCTTACAGTTTTGACTTGATATTTTATTTTGAAAACGGAAAAAGAGAAAAAAAAGCTTACAAAGAACTTTTACAATAATGATAATAATAAAGAATTTTTAAAAAACTGCTCGTGCGCTCTTAGTGTTATAAAAATTTGAAAGGAAAAGCTGCATACTGAGCTTTAATTCCACTGCAATGGTCTTACAACTTGAGTTCGATATTTTCTGTTAAAAATAAAAAGAAACGCCGAGGAATGACTTCATAAAAAATTTATAAAATCATGTTTTTATCTTACGTGTCTTCGTATGCCTCAACCGTGCAGTGAAAATTTGGACACATATTCATTTTTCTTAACCTGCCCAAGGTCTTAAAATTTCAGTGCAATATTTTCTTTAAAAGTAGATAGTAGACGAAAAATATTTGAAAATAAATAGATAATAAATAAAAGTATTTGTTGCATACGCTCGTAAATCTTAACTTGCGTGTTACAAAAGTTTTTTACAAAATGTTGCGCATGTTCAATTCTTAGTAAGATAATTGTAACTAATTGTAAACTAGATAATTGTAAGACAGCTCGTTTGTACACATATTATCTGTTTAAAATAGAAAGAAGCAAGAAATACCTACATAGTAAAAACTTTATACTGACTTTTATAAAGTTACTTTAAAGTTTTTAATATATGAATTCATACAGAAATTCAAGCGAAACAAATATTAGAAGAAACTAAAGGGGGGGGGGGGGGAAATTAGAGCGTCCGCTCACCTCTTCTGGCACTGAGGAGTCTCCTGAGGTACCTGAGGAACCTTTGGTATATTGTTAGTATGGATGAGGAGGCCCCCATGGGGGGCAAGGTGAAGTGACGCTGGCGGTAGGGGCGCACAGATATCACGCCACGGTGCACAGTGCGCGTAGCAGCACTTGGCACAGATGACTGCATCCACACCGGTTTGCTTGTCAAATTCCCCAGCGCACACTGAGACTGGAACCGGAGTTATCCTTAAAATCGAAGAAAAAATAAAAAAACGGGCGGGGGAGAAAAAACAGAGCCCACGAAGAACGACAAACACACTGCTTCTTCTTCACTCCTTTCTCTTCCCTGTATATAAATATATATTTACGCGTATTTAACGCTCACTCACTGAGCGCGCCGAGGCACCGAAACCGGAATCTGCGGCTGAAAGAGATAGATCCGACGGGAGAAAATGGGAGCGGGTCTCTCCCGGTTTGTTGTGTGCCGCCTTGGAATCGTTGCGGGTTGGAGAAAAGGGTTGCGTTTTCCGCACGTGGTGGTTGGCGGATTTACGGAGAGTTTTTCCTTTCCCCGGGATGCAGTTTCGCTGACGACGGAGCGACGGGGGAGAGGGTGTGGAAAAGCGTGTCCTGGGAAGTGCGCCATCTGTGGGTGGGCACCCGAAGTGGGTGGTGGGGGGAGGTGTTGAAGAGGGAGTGCTGCTCGTGTTATACAGAAATTTATTTTGTGTCTCTGTCTGTATGTATATGCTTGTGGAGGTGTCAGTACTGTCTGGACTGATCAAATAAAGAATTGAGTGTGTGTCTAGGATTTTTTTTTTTTTTTTTAGTGATAACTTAGAAAAGTTTTCCGATGAAAATACAAATACACAGAAAGGAATTTGGGGGGAGGGGGGGGAGAGTTATCATAACTTCGTATTAGAGCTGTTTGTATGAACAAATAGCCCTATATCGCAGCTAAACAAAAGTGGATGATGATTTCAACAACTTTTGAATGAATTTTGGACGTTGTTTCATTTTATCAAATATAGTTGATCCTAAAGGGTAACAATAATGATTGATATTATTGTGGAAGGAACTCCATTATGGATTTTGGATAACACACAATCCATGCTAAAGTAAAACAGCATTGTGAATTCTTCAAATGGCAAACTACTGCATTGCATTAAAATTTTTATACAGCACTAGATCACTTCTCAAAGCATTCACAATTTAGTCTCGAAATATCATATTTTAACTCGTCCAAATAACAAAAAGTGTGTGTGTGTAATTTCGGTTTGTCATTCTCTTTTAGCTGTATAACTTAGGAAAATATTAAAAAGATTGTTAAATAATTAAATAAATTGTAGGGAAAGTATAAGTAAGAAGACAAACAAGTTTCAAACACAAAATAATCAGAAAATGAGTATACATTTGAAAAATTAATATTTCATGGAATAATGTAGTTAGAGAGGTAAAAATTGGCACACATGCTCGGGGTTTTCTTACAGCTTCAAAAAAGAAAAAGTTCCAAAAATAGTCAACAGATGGCGCTGAGCAGCAAAATGTCAGTGAGACTGCATGAAAATCGTGCATAAAAGGAGCTGTAATGAGAGAGGGAATCAGATCCCATGTAGCCCGTTCGCATTCCAGGAGAGAAGTTTCAAGTTTACGTTTCAGCCCCATTATCTTGGTTGAAGAAACGGTAATCTAAAGACAGCATGTGGAAAGCCTGATCAACCGGCTTAGTATGCTGTTTAAATTTCGCAGTGACTTCTCAGGGAAGTTAATCATATTGGCTATATCAGTTAGGTTGGAGAGCTCTTTCATCCCGGAAAAAAGCTCGAGTACGTTAGAAACGTACTCAGTTTTTTCCTCTTGAGTAATCTCCTTAGAAGTGGTTTTCTTCAATAGTTTTTTATTTAAATTTTTATTTACAGTGATTTTTTGCGGGGGGGGGGGGGGTGAGGTTATTTACAAAATCCAGTCCAGGTGGCGCAGTTTTGTCCGCATTTTTTTCTTAGTTTTGCTTTTCCTCTATTTTTGTCTTGGACGAGGGTTTTTGTCCTTAGAAGGATGTTTGTCTTCTTTGTTGATTATCTCATTATTCACTTCAGGTGGCTGTTCATCACATTCTTGGTCTTCCATCTCTTCATGTGTCTGTGAGGGGGGGGGGGGATGAGAGCCGCAAATCTGTTCTTTACTTGTGTAGTTAGGTTTTCAGTAGGGATGGACGCGAGACGACTTTTTGCGAGACGAGACAAAGATTTACAGCTTTTTTGCGAGACGAGACAAACATTTTTAACATTATGATATAGGGATTTTTGCGAGACGAGACAAGCTTTTCGGCTGTTTTGCGAGACGCGAGACACCAGTTTTTCGTCTCGCGTCCATCTCTAGTTTTCAGCCTGGGTAGGGGCCTTGGTCTGTCTAGACTTATTTTTGTTGTTAGGGTTCCTGGGACACCCTCGATAAGTGGCAACGTGGTTGCCTTGGTAGTTTCACTTGGCTTCTTGTTTTCTGCCCTTAGCTGGACATAAGGTAAAGGTGTTGAGTGCGGCACACTTCAAGCATTTAGAGGTAAGGGTAATGACCTAGTGGTGCCCACACCCTAAGCAGTTATGGCACTGCTTCACCTGCTTCTTATGCCTAAAACTTTCAGTAGTAACATTGAGCCTGCCAAATGTCGTGATTCGAAGTATATCATCGATGTTCGCAGTGGTCCTGAGAGCAATCAGCACAATAGCCCAATGCTTTTGAATATAGGAAGTTGATCCGAATTCGATCAAGCCTCTTGCTTCTAAGAAAATCGTCTTGGTTAGTCCCTCCTATAAAACCTATTTTCTGTCAGTTAGTCAGGGAATCAGATCCATCAGCAATCGCAGCATGCTGACGTTAGCAAAAGAGATACTGTTATTAAAGCTGTACTACCAGAATGGGGAATCTGCTACTGCAACTTTAAGAAGAGGAATCGCCATAAGTAGGGTGTTCGAACTACAGAGATTCGAACGGTTAAAAGTCCCATGACAGGTTCAGCTGTGAAGAGAATGATTTCGAAGTTCGAAGCCACGGGTTGTTCAGATGACGGGCCCCATAGCGGCCGAACGAGCACAAATGCAAATGCTGCTCAGACAGTTCAGGAAGAAATGGAAATTGAAGGACAGTGCTCTTCACAGTATTTTCTCTCGACTATAGCTATTGTTGAGGAATGACGGTCGATATGTTGAGCATTTGGGTACTTTTCCGTTATGCGCACCCCATCCAAATTTGGCGATTTTTTTATCTCGTCAAGTAGCTACGATGTTTTTAGGTGAATTTTTTTGTATCGCCTAATACCTACGGGATATTTATATATATTTCGCATTTAACATTTTCAATTACTTCAAACGAATCGTTTTAACATAAAATACAAATTTAAAAACTAAAAAACAAATTAATTATTACATACGGCAAAATTTAATGGATGTTAAATCCTTACATTAGCAATAAATAAAACGTATTACTGTTCTATAACTAAAACGATAATTTTCAAACTAATTAACACTTTAAATATCGACGCTACATCTGCAAGACCTCAATTTGCATTTCCGAATAATACGACAGTTAAATTACCTACTGGAAATTTTTTTGAGTTCCTACTGGGAATTTTTTTTTAAGTTAATTCACTCGCCGAGTATCTAGAAGGTGTTTTTTACTGCTATACTCAATACATTAAGCATTTTCTATAACCTGAAGACATAAAGTACTTCAAAATATACTCACATTTTCAGCTTTTTCTTGCAAATTTTACTGACGTCAATTCCTCAAACGATTGAATATAACTTTATGCTGTTTTGAAACTTATTCAATAAGTTTCAAACCTTTTACCGCTTTAAATTCAAACATTTCTTTTACAATTCACGTTTCACTTCCACTATCGAAATTTCAAAACATACGTGGCGATAAAATTTGGCCTTATCTGGCTGAATTGCCGGGACCGTTATTTAGCCAACCAACGGCTCGTCCTTTGAAGAAAACCATTCATTGAACCATTTAACTGTTTTTTGGCTTTCTCCTGGCTTCTTTGGTTTTTGGCTGGATACTTTGAAGTGATGCTCTATAAATGCGTTTTACTGATTATAAGGAAATTTCAAGATATAATTAATAGGCGTCATTTTGTGGGACGTTGCGTTACGTTCCGTGGTTTTCCACTTGTCTTTCTTGCGGATGATGTGACACCCTTTTTCTTACTTTTAAGCTAACCGAAACGGTTTGTTGTGGAATTCCCTGTTGTTCTGCGCGTTTGGCTAGAAACTTTATTGAACAATTCTTGCTATTAGGTAGCTTCGGACACTGTTTAAGTTTCCCCCAAATCGTGTTTTTTTAAGCGTTAAACTTTTCTTCAAAACAAAGTGAATGAATTAAAACTTCTCGCAGGCGCTTTTTTCTTCAGAATGATCCGTCAGTCAGACAAAAACAAAAACAAATAAATAAATAAAAGGAAAAAAATCTGAAATTCTTCCAGATTTTATTTACGCACTCGGCTGGAAGAATTTAAGATTCTTTTAAATCTATTCAATCAATTCTGCCATATAGAGGAAAATGATAACTGTAAGTGCTCATATAGACTCCTGTTCGCATCATTTTGTTGCTGAAAATTGTATCCATTGTTGTTTGGCCTCTAGAGGTGAAATTTTTTGGATGAGTGCGTATTGGAAAATCTAAATTATCCATTTCAGTTATGAAATCGGATCCTGGATCAGAATTTAATTCTATGTTAAAATCTCCTACTAAAACAGTCTTACAATCAACCTCCTTCAGTAACGTTTCGAATAGAGTGTCTTATTTATCTTCATAAGAAATTCGAGGACTAGCGCATGTATCTGCAAATCTCACTTTCTCTTGAATATACGCAATGACCATTTGAACACCATTGACCTGGCTCGGGTAGGCACGGGGAAAGTGTTTCATTTCTTTTTATAAAGTTTTCCTCTATAAAAATCATAACTCCAGATGGCTTTCTGTTTTGGAAAACACTGTCTATCCGTTCGACCCAAGTGAATCCTGGTGTCTGAAAATCATCTGAAAGGCGTCCATGTTTCCGTTAGCAATTTTACCGGTTAAACAATGAACCGGTACAAACGGAAAAGTGACCACGGCGCGCCGCGTATACAAAAACCCCGTGCTTGAAAGAAATAGCACCCGAGTGCTAATAAAAGGAAAAAAGGTTAGTCATTTTTATTCACAATTTCACAATATTCATGAGTAACGCCATCTATGTTTTCTAAGTTCGGAAATTAACCGGTACCTTTAGTACGACGATACATCCTAAATTCTGCCAAAAGAAGGCAGTATTTTAAATATAATTAAATATAATCCAATGGGCATCTGTTTGAGAAAGCAAAATAAATTTCTAAAAACTTTTTTAAATGTTCTCATGAATCATTATTTTTTTTTTTTTATAAATCGGATGTTTGAAAAAATTATGGCTAAACCATTTTATTTTGACATACTTAATGTCTTTCACTAGTTCATCATATTCTGAAACTTCCCTCTGTTGGATATCGACTTAATATGCAATATTGGTTCCAACGCTTTTCAAGGCATGCTTTTCATAAAGATAGTGGTGGTCACTTCTGTCAAACCTTTGATGAATTGCCGGAAACCGTCTATCCATCAAAAATTCATTCCATATGGGATTTTTCTTTTTTAATTCTATCAATTGTACTCAAAAGTTTAGTATATGACTGAAAGCGTGCGTTTTCTGAAATGTATTATCGAACACAATGCTTAAAGAAATTTTTATTTATTTATTTATTTTTTATTTTTTCGACCTTATTTAGCACAATGCATTTTCTGGGAAGTTGACACGTAAAAACCCGCTCACTAAACTTTGATTTTCACTGTAATGCATCAATATACATTTTATTTGATTAAAGTACACTAAAGTAAAGAAAATGTTTCGTTAAATAAAACAATTTTTCATAGTTCAACAAATGCATGCTTGGCACTATTATAATCAAATACTTTGCTTGAATCAACGAAACGAATTGTTGATTCAACGAAAGTCCTTCACTTTTCTTTTCTGTTTACTTTTCCAGTCCCCAGTAACAGTCTGTGTATGGACTTCTGCTGTGCCGAAAAAAATCGAAAATTATTTCGATCGGAACGCGTCCAGCTTGATAAGTACCTTTTATCTGTGTTCTCTTACAAAGTTTTAATTATTCCAACGAAAGTTTTACCTGTGTTAGCTCCATCTATTGGTCGAAATGTGAACTATTTTTTTAAATGCAGATATTCTTGCCTAATGGGTTATATGACGTTACAAGGTTTCAACGAAGTACGTCCATCAGAACGAGTTCTACGCAGGCCTGAAAAGGGTAACTTTAATTAGAATCACCCTGTACTTCAATGACTATATATTAATCTTAAAAAGTAATTTTTAGAATTCATTTACTTTTAAATGCATTTGCTTTTTGTCTAATTTATTCATTTTTACTCTACAAAATTTGCTTGAACTCTATACTGTGCGTACACAGCTAAAAAAAATAAAATGTTGATTCATCAAATGTTTGGTCGACATTATTTTCAACAAATATTTTTTCTAAATCAGCAGAATGCTTCTGCCTTTCGCTTTCACTCATTGCTTTTGAAAATGGCTAAAAATGAAATTAAGACTTTTTTTCAACAGCAAAGGCTATATATTTGCTAGGCAAATCGGATTATCAATAAAGCTTAGTTTAATCACCTTATTTCGAGGAAAACTCGTTGAAGCATTGTAAAAATCATTTAAGTCTCTCTACTTTTAAATAGTCAAAAAACAGTTTTACACCTTTTGGGTTAAGAATAGTGGTCTGCTTCGCCGGTTTCTAAGCCTGCGCGCTGATTGTACGCATCGGCATCATAATTTTATTGAAAAGTTTAATATAAACTATCAATAATGGAGATTTTTTTTCTTCCATAAAGAAAAGTAAAATATAAAATGTTACTAATTTTAATAGAGAAATTGGTAGTTTACTTCTGCAATGTAAATTTTGGTATAAATTAGTTACTTAATGTTTTAGAAATCTCCTCGCTAAATGATATATTCCACGTTCTCTATGTAAGACTAGTTTGTAACAAGGGGTAGATTTTACCTGAATCGGTTGAAAAGCCAAGTCATTAACTCTGCCTCGCCTTGAAGAAGAACCCTAGAGAAGAACGACGTTAACGGACTCTGATGATTGGCTGAACGAGGTCAGGAACGGGTCAGAAAATCTTTAGAGAAGTTGATATGCAACAACTGGGTAGGTAAAATTGAAAGCTAGCCACTGACTAGCTTCAAAAGACTGAGGGAGAATAGACCTCCAGGATTTCTTTTTGGAAGTCGATAAAACTCAGAATAACATACTTATTTTAAGAGATTAAATAAAATATTAATCACCAAAATAACTTAATATCGATAATAATTTTATCTTTATCTAAAACTGTTGTTCCATTGCAAAATTGAGATGCTTTCTAAAAAAAATTTTAAAAATTGGCAATTATTAAATGGTTATTTTTTCCTGGATACTGCTCAATGCTAGTAGCTTGTACAAAATTCAAATTGAGTGAATGGCGCAGTTTGATTGCTTTAAAATCTGTTTAAACGTTGCATTATATCTTAAAAAAACATAATCTTATCGTTTTGAAATGGTTCATGACCAGGTTGTGGAGACAGAGGCAAAAAAAAAACAAAAAAAAAACACCAACCTTCTAAAAAAACAGGTAATGAATGCTGGTAACTAAATGTATCGTAAATGTGCATATAAACAACATAAACGTATCCGATTTTGAGATAAATCTATTCTTTCTGTCTTGCACTAGAAATATTTTAAAGCTGTACAACGGCAAGCTCATATTTAAAACTATATAGTTTTCAGTCTTTAAAAATTTTTATTTTAAAGTATGTATGTATATATATAAGCTTACAGCTTTAAAATATTTCTACTGCAAGACAGAAAGAATAGATTTATCTCAAAATCGGATAAGTTTATGTTGTTTATATGCACATTTACGAAAAATATTCTGTTGTTTATATGAACATTACGAAAAAAATTCCGCCACATGATTTCTAAGTTCGTTACGCCGTCGCCGCGAATTTATGTGTGGCGCGGATAAGATATCCATTTTACAAACAATCTAATGCAATACAGTGTTTTGTGAAACTACTTTGTAAGTTATTTAACTGTATTTTATGATAATTATATAAATTAATTATTAAAAAATATTTTAGAAATTAAAAAGTATGAGCTCTCTTCATGAAAGGATTTGCAATACGTTTGCTTAAAAGAATTTATACTAACTAGCTGAAATACCCGTTCTTCACATGGAATGGATATTATTAAACCACTAATGCAAATAGAAAATAAGTAAACCAATATTGAATATGCTTTAGTTATAAATTTAATTGCCTACAGAAACTGTTTTACAATATTCATTAGGCATATTCTAACTGTACTTGATTTTTTAAAATACTGTTTCGAATGTGGATCATAATCCGCGAGTGTGCCGTGTTTGTTTTTGTTGTTCCATAAAATACTTCTTCAATTCTAAAATCTATATTAAAATCGTCTACTAAAACTGTTTTAAAATCCTTGCCAGGCATATTCCAACTATACTTCACCTTTACTTATACGAATATCGACACCAATATTCCAATTAAATAGACAGTAGGGTTACGTAATTTCTCTACAAATACGGAAGATATCGATAAGCTAGGTCCAGTTTTGCGGACTAATAATTTTATGCCAAACTTGGCGATAAATCACCAAAAACGGCAAACCTTGGAGCCTTTTCACTTTTCACATTTCATCTGGCAACCCTTGAAAAGTGATCCGCCCTTTCACCAGGTAGACAAAAGACTTCGTCTGAAATCAACAGCACACTAGAACTAAAAAAATACGTGAAAACAGTTTTTGTAAACCACACTGTATTGAGGTCCATTCTAGAAAAAACTTTTGAAAAAGATTGTTATTAATTTGCGTTCGATACCTTTTAATGCACTATTTTTATGGATATCTTCATTTTCCTTCGATATATGATGACAAGTATGAAAATAACATTTTCGTCTCTCACACAAAGTTTGGACACGAATTCTAAAAAAAACTGTAAATGAGTTTAGGTATCTCTGTTACATTTTAAAGCAAGACCTTTATAGCTATCACTTATTTTTTTCTGAAATATGAAAATAACGTTTTAGACCCTTACCACAATTTGAGTGCGAATTTTAAAGAAACCTGAAAGCGATTTTTAGGTATTGCTGTTAGTTGCATTTTAAAGCACGAATTTTACGGCTATCTCTTTTCCTCCTTGAGATATGAAGGAAAACGTGAAAAGAACGTTTTAGACAACCACCGCTGTCTGGGATGGAATTTTTTAAAATCGCTTCTTAAATGACGCCTTGGACAGAAAAGCTATATGCACCTAAAATTTCATGTCTGTATCTTCAGTAGATTTGCCTGGGCGATGATCGTCAGCCAGTCAGGACATCTTCCTTTATATAGAGAGATTTTTTTTGTGGATTTGTTTTTTGTTCGATACTTGTTGATTGGATATCCATATTACGTAACTTTAGCTGTTTTATATTATTAATGACTATGTCATTTTATCTCTCAGCCCCTTTAATGAAAATCGTTCGAAAAATGTGTCCCAAAAAAAGCGACATAAAAATGCGGCATAATTTTTACATATATTTAAATAATATTTGTTCACAACAGCTTTAATCTATTGTTACAATATTTCGTAAGCTGTAGAATATGCATTACATATATTTTTCTATAAATAGGTTACAATCATGAAAATTTCAACAAAGGGTTACCATGGCGAAATACACGAAAGATGAGAGATAAAATGACATAATCAATTAATATCGTTTTAATATCGCAATAATGAAACTAAAAAATTAGGGGGGTTCAGGGGGGTCTCCCCCTGATGAGGCTCGAACAGCCGAGTTTTTATATGTACATACATATATTACAAACAGCGTTTTAAGTTTTAACTTACCTAAAAGTAATAAGATAATTATATCACACTTTTTACAACTATAAATTATTCACACGCTCATTTTTTTCTACACACACAAGCACACACACATATGTAACAAAAGTAACATAAACTAATGACTAACCCCTAACCCAGCGGTTCTCAACCTTTTAACGTCGCGCCCCTAACAAAAGCTAACATACGGTGGCGCCCCCCCCCTCACATTTTTCAGCAAACATTCGTTTTTTCAATCTTTAACAATGAACATTTAGTCGAATTTTCTAAAAAATAATGTAATCAGTAAAGTTTGAATGAACATTTTAAGCGAAAATGGATAGATTTTTGAATAAAAATGAGAATGAATAAGATGCTTTTTTTATCATTCATCACTACTTGCTCTTTGGTTTTTCTCGCGCCCCCCCCCCCCTGCAAACGCTCTGCGCCCCCCTTGGGGGTCGCGCCCCACAGGTGGAGAAACGCTGCCCTAACCCATAAGATCATACTTCCATGAAACAGCAATACAGTGGGCCACTATATATGTATAGATTATCTGCTTACTTCTATAAATGTGAAACAATTTTGTAATTTAGGCAACCTTACGTGTAATTTATATTTTGAAGTTTTATAAAAGATTAATCTAAATAATAAAAGTCCTGTTTGTAACAATTCCGGAATCGACTCATCGTCCCCGGTGCATCTGCCGCCATGTTGAAATTTTAATAAAAATGACATTTTTATCTCTAACTAAAAGCAAAACTTTTTATACAGTTCGAAAGATCTCTAAAAAATTAACCTTTTTTAACTTGCAGCTACTTTCAACTCTAAATATCTAGCGAGATATCAAGCTTCGAAGAGTAAACAGAGAAGCGAAGGCGATTCATTCCTTGATTCTTTGAAAAAAAATTACGGAACATAATCTCTCGCGTAGGTCGATTAGATGACGTCATATACTGGCGAAAATACTCCTTTTGCGTGATAAGCTTACTCGTTTTGCCGCGAAGCGGCCATCGACGGCCAAAAGGCCGAAGGCGGCTAGTATGGCGGTCGCCGAAGGCGGCTAGTATGTATACAGTAACTGCTTACCCGTTCCTCGCAAGGAAAGAAAGAAATATTTTTCTTACTGATATTACTGAAAGTAATTCCACCCTTGTGAAAACTGAAAAATTGCAAAATTCTTTCCTAGTGAGATAAATATTTGCTTGAGCTAAATATCATTTCAAATTAGTATTATCAACAACAAAATAACTATACAAACTCTATATCAGCGTTACTTGATGAAAAAGAAATAACGTAAAAATAGTTTTTCAAGAAACTGCATTCATTTTTAAATACTTTATTTTTGCAGAGTAGGAATTTGTATTTTAGGTTTAAGTTATAGCATTACGCGTCAAAAATAGGTTACGTGCTGCAGAAAACTGTTTTAGTTTGGCTTGTAATTCGTTAAACATGATTATTTTGCAAATACCGCGCTTCAATCGGTTCAGTGTTTTTTTAGTCTTAAAAAAAATATATTCGAGTATTGTCTTATACTATATTTATAGGTAAACCATTCAATCGATTTTTGTCAGGGCATAAGTTTTAAAATGTCTGGTCCATGGTCCCGCATTGTTGCAAGGGAAATTTGCATTATCGCTCCTTGTTGTAAGAGGAAAGTGCAAACATGGAGCAAGAATGTTGCAACATCTAATTGCGCTCTTTCCTTTATTGACTGCTGTCGACTGAACAATTCATGGACAGGGTCACTTAAAATCTTTCGGTACATTAAAATCTATGCGAGTGTCATTGCTTTATCCGAATTTCGAGGTTGTATAGCTGTTTCAAAGGAACTTCTTTTCTACTCTAATATTTCAAATAAGATTGTTGAATTAACAGTTTTATTAATATTTGATGTTTAAAATCTAATTTTCTAGTAGTTGGGTATAAAAAATTGAAGTATTGTACTTCGCTTTCAAGTAAAATAAAGTCCAAATGTCGTATATGTATGATTTAATCGACGTAAAAGGGAAGTCATGTGGTGTACGCATAAAATGCAAATCGAATTTCTTGGTTTTATAGGAATAACCCTTAAAAATTTTTAACATTTAAATGCATTGTAAAATAGAAAAAAAAGAATGTTTTCAAGAGTTCTTTCTTCAAATACAAAGCATTATCTATAAATTGAAATAAAAAGTGTAAAGAGAGAAAAATATATCATCCAGTATCTTGGCGCATGTCAGTATTTCAGAGACTATCTGATTTCGCCTTTACTCTTTTCGTTTGCATTTATTTATTTCAGCATGAATATCCCGTCAACATTAAAAAGAAAATAATAATCAATAAACAGCTGTAACTTTGCTCTAGAAAACAAGTACGACTCTGTTTCGATGAGCGTAATTTTATGTGTGGCAAATCTGGATATCTTTCAAATTTCATCAACATGAACCAAGAGTTCTTATGAGGTAGTGTGTACCAAAAGTTTTGAGACATTTCAGCGTTTAAGGAAGGCTATAGGTCGACAGGCGCGACAGGGAAGTACACCATTTCATTAAGGTGGCTTAGTACATAGCTATAGGCATTCTCCCTCTCTCCTTTCTTAACACTTTCTAATTGAGAGATATCTATCATTTCGGATTATTTGTCTGTTAGATGCGACATACAAACAAACCGAAATAATGGACACTTTTCAATTTTGCGGGAAAGTATTTAAAAAAGAGAGAGCGAATGCCTACAGCTAATTTTATAATTGAAAAATATTTTCAATGTCTGATAAATTCCATCGAATAATTAGAGTTTTCTCCAAATTAACAAAATAAATAAATAAATAAATAAACTCCTATTTATTTTTTTAATGATTAAAAGTGATAAATTTCAAGGAAACTTATAAAAGCAGTAAAATTAAACACACCACAGGAGAATGAAGTTTCTCCGGACATATAAAAGCCCGTTTTTATTCATCGGAATTAAGCTACTGCCGTACCGTCGCTCCTTTTAGCTGCTGTTACAGTAGTTTGGAGGCGCCTTAATTTCCGAATTATCTGAAAGGCGCCAGTGGATAGCTCAGTGATGGACTTTACACAAACTGCTTCTTTTATTTTCTGAAACCTCTAATGTTAAGGAAAGAGCTCCCGAAGAATTAAGTTGCTGACATGTTCTTTAAAAAAAATTCATGGTTATTAGTGAAAGGGAATAAACAATCTTCATACCGTAGATAAATTTTAATTTTATTCTTTTATTTTCTAGTATAAAATTAAAAAAAAAACATTAAAATCGAGAAAATGGTGAAATGAAGTGCTAAAAACCTGTTACTTTGAGTGATTACCAGTTTCAATTTGATTTACATTTTAAAATAACACCGGTCAACACGATTTTTGGGTCTGACTTCTACATGTTAAATTTTAGTTTCTCCTACGCCAAAACTAAGGAAAGTAATTTTTTTAATGGAAGTTTGCTTTTGTAGAAATTAAAGCAATTTTCAATTTTTTGGCAAAAATCACTGATTTTTATATTTTTTTTATAATTCCACTCTAAATTATGATCAGAAAAGTTTTTGCTGGATATAAAAGTCTTTTTTATTCAAGATTTATGATAAACAATAGCATATAAATGTAAAATAATAAGAAATTAAAGTCTAAAAATGAATATTTTTCGTATTTCTTTTATGCTCGTATGAGCAAATAATAATATCAACAAATAATAATATTACAAATAATACTACAAGCAATACTACAGAGTTACAAATAATAATACATTTTACTTTCGGGTTAATCAAAGTGCTGCCATATTTCGTTTATGAAATTAAGTAAAGTATACTTATCGACGTAAATCAGGAAAAAGCAAACTTTAAGAACTAAAAATGAAAATTTAAGTGTTTTTCAATGTCTAGAATCAGAATCTAAGCATGAGAACAGAACCCCCCCCCCCATTTTTTTTTTTTTTTTAATGTTGACGTTGACCGGTGTAATGCATTAAAGCTTGAATTGTGTACATATTTGTACCTCAACAAAATAACGTTTTAATTGTTTGATCTGTTGTCATTTTTGTATCTTTGGAGTCAAATACAAGATGTCTGCGAAAGAATGTACCCTTAAAATGTCTGCGAGCATTTTTTTAAAGTACTTGAAAAGGATTCGAACTTTTCCGTATAATATAAAAAAATACAGCATGGGTTAACCCTTATTCATCGAAACCCAGTTAAATTTCGAACTTCGTGTACCATTTATACTTACTCATCCTTCTTCGATTGATGAATGGCTTTAGTAATTCAATTTGAAATTAGCCCATCAAAAAAGAACTGTTTTAGAACTTTTGTACAACATATCCCATTTAGGGACTTCTTCGCATTTCAACAAGCCATTTAATGTTTCAATTTCATTTGGCAAAACTTCATCCAAATTCTTTTTGAATCCTTTATTTGCTTGAAGAAATGTAAGCGTACATAAATTTGGCTGGTTCGCTTCTTCTCTACCTTCTTTCAGCTTTTCGGTTACTTCCGTTTCTAGTTCCAAGAAGCACGAACGAAGTCTGAGGAACAGAAAAAAAAATATTTCAACTACTATAAATAAAGATAAAATATTTCTTTTGTGGCATTCATGAAAAGAAAATTCGAAGTTTTCTTAGCGATTCTCCATCCCTTTTCAGATGTGTGGTTTTCAGATATTTTTTTTAGAAAGTAAAAAGTTGACAGATCAACTGCCTCCCTCTGTCTCATTCCAATCCCCTTCATAAACTCTTAATAACGGAACTGAAAAATGTGAATGGTTTCAGGGTGTTGTTTTACGGGCCGTGAGTAATTTAAGGAATAGAAAATGAAAAAAACGACTTCACCTACACAGTAAAGAATTACTGAAACATTTCTTTTATGGCGTACTTGAAAGGACATTTTTGGTGAAGATTTTTCTTATATGTAGTCCTCCCCCTTGATTTTGGGTGTGGTTGCAAGTTTTTTTTCATCAAAAAGTGCTAAGTTGGTAGATTAGGTAAACTGCCCCTTCCTCTGTTACATTTCAATATCTTTCTTAACCCTTTGAGGCGCAACCCTTTCGCAATGCTGAAAAAAGGGCAGCCGTTGCCATCGCTCGACTTAACGACCAGCAAGATGGCGGAAGATTGAAACTTTTATCGCGTACCACAGATCTAGAGACTTTTTTTTGATGCAGCGTCAAAAAAGGGTCTCTAGATCTGTGGCACGCGATGAACGTTTCGATCGTCCACCATCTTGCTGGTAGTTAAGTCCAGCGATGGCAACGGATGCCCTTTTTTCAGCATTGGGCAATCTATCCAGCTGTTCTCGCATTCTTCCAGTTTTCAGCAGATGCCAGTGCTGTTAAAAATAATCATTAATTTTTTTACGGGAAATGACGTGCTAAAAAGTAAAGGATTCTAGTGGAGCTATATCACCCGCAACTATTTTTATAGAAATCAAATCTATTCTTCGTGACTGGCAACAGTCAAAACGTCAGAGTTTGGTGTTCCCAGAGCGGGAACACTGCACGTTAAAGGGTTATAAACACTTCACAACGAAATTAGAATGCGTGGGTGGTTGCAGTGTTTTGTTTTACAAAAACACGAGTAAAAAAATTTTGTCACAAAATTTAAGCATGACATGAACATTTAACTTTTACTTCCTTGCATGTAACTTTTACCTCGGATCTTCCTTGTTTTAGTAGTATTACTTCATTGTACGATAAAGGAAATACACATACTGTATCCAGAAAAAAATTCCGATTCAGAATGTCAGGGAAATATCCAGTTTGTCTATCCTTCAATCCATTTTAACAAGTTTCTACTTGACTTCTGTACGTACGTATGTATGATTCATTTTGACTAATTTTTTTTTGATGTCAGTACGTACTTATATGTTTCGCGTAACTGATAGGCGATTAGCTGTAGAATGTTTATTTTTTGTATTAATGACTGCTGTACATCTAGTTGTACATCGAGTAGTGCATCTCAATTTTACATGGCAATCTACTGAGTAGCTCATTACAGGGTAGTCCATGTACAACAAATATCTTGACGACAGCTTTCTGTGCGGCACAACCAGCTGTCGTCAAAAAAGGGTCTTTAGATCTGTGGCACGCGATGAACGTTTCGATCGTCCGCCATCTTGCTGGTAGTTAAGTCGAGCGATGGCAACGGCTCCCCTTTTTTCAGCATTGGGCAATCTATGCAGCTGTTCTCGCATTCTTCCATTTTTCAGCAGACGTCAGTGCTGTTAAAAATAATCGTGACAATGCTTTTACGGAAAATGACGTAAAAAGTAAAGGATTGTCGTGGAGCTATGTCACCCGCCTCTATTTTTATAGAAATCCAACCTATTCTTCGTGCCTGGCAACAGTCAAAACGTCAGAGTTGGGTGTTCCCAGAGCGGGAACACTGCGCGTTTAAGGGTTAAGTGATTAGCGCTGAGAAGAAAAGTCACAGGCTCCCTTTAAGCATACTTTTGCCTACTTCGTGAATAAAAACCATCAAATTCAAAACTTCTTTCACCTGAAGAAGTGTTCCGCTATTTTATTTCATCCCGAAACTATTGTTACCTCTTTTCGCATTAGGTGTTCTTTATTTGAAACATTCCTTTCTTCATGTACAATCTGTTGTTACGTATTCGAAACTTTAACATTACTTTTTACAGAATTCTATCGTTCTTTTTTAATAAAATTGAAGTATATTAAAATTCTGTCACTTTTAAGTAATTCCTGTTCCGGAATCTAATTTTCAGGAATATGATGTTCAAAAGCTGAGGGTGGCGGGTGGGATAAATTACACTTGGTTAATAATACTTAACGATGGAGGTATTATTAACCAAGGCAGCACTATAGATTTTTAAAATGACGGGGGAAATGTGATAAAACGGAAAATTTTGAGGGAAATATTTTGAGACGAGGTTACCATCACTGGTTTCAACTGCAGTCGGAGTTCTTCATTTACTTTAAAATGGTGACTTTTACTCATTCATATTTTTCCAGTATAATTTTTTGAATGAATATCTGCATAAATATTAATATTATAATTTTATGAATCTGCAAATTCTAAACTTTATGTTTTGTAATTGTTGTTAATTTAAAATAATGCCGAGCAGTACTTCAACTTTTAAAAACAGATTTGCTACATGTTCATAATGAGCTCAATGCTTCGTTGAAATGCAGTTAATTTCTTTACTTTTGTTATCATTGTATGCAAATGTACAAAATGCATGCAAATGTACAAAAAATTGACATTTCTTTTTAGCAGTTCAAGATCTTTTAATAAAGTGTTCAGGTATTTATCATTAAACATAATTTTTTATTTTTTACTGCTATTTAAATATTGACATCTGCTACTTATTTTCTTTCGGATTATGTCTAAGATGTACATAAAAAGTACAACTTTTTTTCAATTAGTCTTAGCAATTCAAATTCTCACTATTTTTCACTATATGTCACACGAACTGTAAAAATAAAAATTAAATCTTTAAAATTGTAGAATTTTTATTATTTTTAAGAATGTTTTATAGATTTTAGTATTCTTATTTTTATAAAAAGCAGAACAATAGAAAAATACCTTTATACAGAGTTTTCTTTGTCAGTTTAGCGTATAAGAAATTAACGCTTGAATTAGAGGCAAAGTTGTTTAAATTAAGAATCTCCTAAAATGTAAAGCAAACGCGCTTCATGATTGTAACTAATGTCCAAAATTCTGTTGCACACAAGTCTACCGAACTCAACTAATATAATATATCTCGCAGATCTTAATTAAGAGATCATGCAATACAACTACACACCTGCAAAACTGGGATAATTAAATGGAGAGTACTCTAAAGTGCAGTTACCTGCTGAAATGCTATATTCATAAAAGCTTGGTCATTTCGCTACTGCATTCCTGCCCAAACAATAGGCTATTATATCTAATATTTTTGTTTCGCATTTATTATTATTTCATTTTTCTGTAAAAGTATCCCCCAGTGTTTAATTTATCATAGTTTTATACTGCAGTTAGATACATTTACAGAATTTAAATTTTAATAATAGGAGATTGATTCTGTGGTCAGTGTTTTTCTTCATAAATTTCTTTCAGAATCATTTTTTTAATGTACTGTTTCACTGTGATATGTGCAGGTGAATATAGAATTTTCTGATATTGTGAATGTTTCTCAAAATATCAAGGATAAAATTTTAAAGTAATCCCGCTGATTTCGAGAAAATCCGATTGATTTCACGAGAAATCGGCAAATAATTTTTCTTTTCTTTTAAAAGGCTTTATCTCTGCACTGTTTCAAGTGTAGATTTTTCTACAACAAACGAAACAGATGACCTCCTTAGTAAAAAACCGACATAATTTTATTACCGACCGCACTCAAAGTCATCAGGTGAACATAAATTCTCAGCTTAATCGCTTTGAAAAACCCTGAATTATTCTGGAGAATATTTTTCAAGAAGGGAGGTTTCGTCCTGGGCCAAATGCTTTTTACACACAGAAAATTGTTCCAATTCAAGGGAACATAACTTTTCTCTAGATATCTAATAATCTCTCTAATTTTTAATGATAGAACTGAGAAGAGATCTTTTTCGATAAACGAGATAATTGAACTTAAGAATTGGTAACTTTTCAGAAAAATACTAATTTATGTATCTTCTGAATAGATTACTATGATTCATATTTAAAAAATAACTTTTTGAAAATGTAATTTAAAGTTTTCTCTATCTTCTATAAACGTCAGATATTTCTTAAAATGCTTTCTAATTTAATAACCCCCCCCCCCCGTCCTTCACTTGTTTAAATTATTTGTTTGCTAACTTTTATTTACGTTATGATTATCGATGTTAAAAGTAGCATGATCAGTTTATTTAATCTTAAAAGGACAAATATTATTTTTCTACTCAAAAATATTTTATGGGTAATTCGCAGTTTTATGCATTATTAAAAATGCTGTCATTGGAAAAAAAACTTTTATCAGTTTGATTGTTTAAAACATAATCATGCGTTCAAAATAAAATCGTCCTCTTTTACTCACAAAAGTAGATTTTTATAAAGCTATGGATATAAACTGTGATTCACTGAACTTTTGCACACAGAAAAGACTTTTAGTGTGAATTACGACGAAAAGTAAAACTAAATACATGTACATGATGAATTCAAACAGGACACATGAAAATCTCGAAAAACTTTAAAAAGGATGAAATAATGAGCATGACTACTGAACTGAAATTTAACAACTTTTAAAATTATGAAATAATGAAAGACTATTGAACTGAGCATCAACAACTTTTAAAATGATGAAATAATTTTTCGATCATACTTTCGACCTTCAAAGGCTTATGCATCATTCAGCTTCCGTACTGCAATCTGTTAATACATATTATTTTCAAAAGAATCTGATATTCATTGACTAGCATATCTTACACAACTTTAAGAGAAAATTACATATAAATATTTATGACTTACCGCAATTTTCACAAAGATAATACATCCGCAAAAATAATTTAAACTGTCAAGTTTTCTCGAAAAATTAACGCGGACTCTCATGTGATTATCATTCAGTAGCTGTAGAATACCTAGTAACCGAGTAAAGTCTATGCATCTCTAATGATAGTTTAAATTAGTGAAATATTTTCCAATAGAAAATGTATCGGCATTGAAAACGAAAAATCTGAGGTGCTTTAAAATTTAAAATTCTATCCATAACTTAATTTTGTCAATTTTTTTCGGATAGTTTCAATTCCTGCAAGAATTCTCTGACACTGTTAGAATTTTCTCTTTGAAATCCTGCAGATTCAGTATATATAGGTTAAAAAGAACTCCCCTTACTTTAAAATTCTAAAATGGTCCTCATTTTCTAATTTTTAGCGATTTTTCGAGTAAAATTCGGCTTTAAAAAATGACACCGTTAAAAAAAGTAGCCAGTAAAAATGTGGGGGAAAATTTTATTAGTTGAAAAAAAAAAAGAAAATAACTAAAATTTTTCAAAAATATTAGGTGGAGCTAGTTGTCACCCAAAATAACTTTGAAATCTTTATATATATAAAGTAAAGGAACACGCATTTGTGAACATAAACAGTATCGGGGAATCTTTCAGAAATAGAAAAGGGAAATTTTTCAAAAAAATATACAAAATTCAAAACTCAAAATGAAGTTCAACCTTTTAAGCTGGAAAATAGATTTTCTATGACAGTTCAAAATGTGTATACTGTTCATTTTTATGACGCAACCTGGGTACATACGTTAGTGATTCAAAAATAAGGTAATAACTCACTACAAAAAAAAGTCTGTTAAACTGACAGAAAAACAAACTGTCAGCTAGGAGGCCAGTTTATTTCCGTATACGGAAAATTTCTGTAAAATCAAGTGAGAATCTGTACAATTTACGGAAGACTTCTGTTAAAAAAACGACAATAAACTGGCGTCCTGGCTGAGAATTTTTTTCTGTAAATTTGACAGACTTTTTTGCAGTGTGGCCAGAGAGCGGGAGAGATTGGAGTGCGAAGAGTAATTCGATTTTCATGATTAAAGAAAACCTCCGCAACAGAAATTTATCGTGAACTAGTGGAAATGTCTCCTTGTTGTATGACAACGCCCGCTCTCATATAAAATCGGTTACATGTGATTGGCTTCTGCGCTATCAATGGAACGTAGTGGAACATCCTCCCTACAGACTGGATTCCGTACCCATTGATTTCCATGTCTTCGAACCATTGATGAAGCACCTGGCAGGACGGTATTTTCAAGCCAATGAAGTAGTTTAGGAAGCCGTCGTTAAGTGGCTCAGTGACCAGGGTGACATGCTTTGTTCCATGCCGGATTTGATACACTGGTATACAGGTGGAACAAATTCTTTGATGCCCATAAAGACCGTGTTGAAAAATAACCTGTATCAAACACCTAGCTACGCCTGTATATTTCTTTTATTTCGTAACTAAACATTTTGGTTAAAGGACTTGTTATCTTACTTTTTGAAACACTCTCGCATATAAAAGTTTTTGAACTTTAAAGCTTGAAGGGAGTTATCAGAACTTATTTACTCTAGTAGCCTTTATGAAAACACATTCATTTTTGTGTTATTAAAAGTCCCTGAACTTGGTAAAGATACAGCAGCGAAAATTTCCCTTCTGTTTCCTGTATTGCTTCCCCTGACATTATTTATTGAATGCGCATCCATCAGTCACAAAGCTGAGCCACTTGAGTCATTCAAAGACACAAGAAAGAAAGCTCAGAAAAGGAACTTTACAGTTGTGCCTTCGGATCGATGAATGCGAAAAATATTTTGCATGAGTGTACGATTAGAAATGACCAGAAATCGAAAATTGATCAACGCTGTAAAAAATTCCCTTTACGTGCCTCAGTTGAGATATTTTTAAGAACACAAAAATTAATAGATTTTGATAAAAGCTGTCATGGTTGGAAGAAATAAGTTCTAAGTATTTTCTATAATCTTTACAATGGTTAAAAATAGTCTATGGTGTAGACATACATATTAATAGGTCAAAAAAAGGGGGGAGAGAGAGTGAGAGAGAGAAAGATGTACTGCGAAAACAGGAGTTCTGCTTATACATAATTTTACTTCACAGCCGCTAATTATGTAGAAATAGCGTATAGGAGAAAAATTGATAGCAAATTTTATTTTTATTAGATTAGATAAACGACTATTAACCGCTTAAATATTAATCAAAAGCCATTACAATTGCATAAAATATTTTTTTTTTCAAAACATGGAATACAACTGGAACCATTTTATTCTTCAAAGCCGAGAATTTACTGATTCCAATAAATGTACGTATTACTTACGAGTTTTTAAAATTCGTAATCGACATGAAAATAAATAAATAAATAAATAATGCACTATTATTTCCTATGAACTTAGACAATATATAAAATAAATCGCTATGTCTCAGGGTTTGACAATTATATTTAAACAATAAACGAAGCATTTTCTTTGATCATGAGAAATTGTGTTCTTGGTATGCCACCCAGGTAGTGTAGGGGCTTAAAAACCATTCTATCACGCCTTGTGTCCGGGTTCAAATCACGCCTTGGGCACGGATGTTATCTTGTCCATCCCTTCATAGAGGGTAATGCTGGCCGCCCATTGGGTGCTCCCTTAGTAAAATATCCAGTATTTCCGGCCTTAGTTGTGGTGAAATGTTTGATGGGCAAATGTCCGCCCATTGGGAAAAATTTTTTGACAATGTTTGACTGCTGTGCATTTGGAGGAATGCTCTGCATTATTGTCCTGTAGCTCTGTTGTTCAAAAATATTCGAGAGGACGAAGCCTCATCACCTGATGGTCAATGGCTGGAATTTGCTTAGTAAATATTCTTGGGATGAAGCGTTCAAATATAAAGTGGAAGCTTTCATTAGAACTTTTTAAATATGTTGATGACCCTATAAGAAAAATTTACTATATGCATACTACAGACGGCTCTCGTTTTTAAAAAACTCGCAGTAAGTGACCACTGAAATACTTCGTAAAATCGTCTGCAGGAAGTTATTCGGGACTACGCGCTTGTTCGTAAAATCAAAAGTGTTCGTAAAAAAAAAAAATTCGTGAAAATGAGTGCGGACTGTAATCAGAAATATTTACCACAGTTCTAGTGCTTTTTACTCGACTGGGTCTGATCTATCTTGTGATGTGCTTTCTATTCGAACATATTTTGTAATCAATTCCTATTATTGGAATAAAAGCAATAATCGATTAAACCACTAGGGAATGAATATTGAATGATTTATTTGAACGGCAGCCAAAAAGTAGTACTAATTAATCTTTGCAATTTCTATTTGAGTATTGTTCGAATGTTATTCGTGATTTCGAATGATTTATGTTATTCGAAATCTGAGCGATTGCAATCGATGATCTCAATAATCGAATTAATTTGAATAACTTCATTTACTAATGCTCGTCACTAGATCTGACATTCGTAAAAAAAAAATATCAGATCTAAGTTTTTGAAGGTATGGGATTTGAATATTTCGTTAATGTTTTACTTGAATGAGCAACTCTTGGCTGGTTCACAAAGCTTAACCTTTATATATCAGCAACAGACGTTTTAAAAATTATTCGCTGTAATGTGCAAAAATACACCATAAATACGATGAAATTTAATTCATTTTACAGTTTTGTAATTTATAAAACGGTTAATATATCAAAACGTGTTTGTTGTAGATTTCAATAAAACGGTTTTTTTTCCTATTATTGGATCGCTTATGGATAGATATATTTGTAACATACCAAACTGATAAGTGTTTTTGGAGTCATTTAATAAGCTGAGAATAAAAAAAATATATCTGAAGTGATTGTGATTCCATTCGACTTTCCCAACACTTGATTTTTACTAATAAATTTCATTCAACTCAATCGAATGCAGAGTACAGACACTATTGCACTTCAAATAATATGAGTGTAAAAGCCGCAATGTATAAGAGTATTTTTTCTGTAAAATACTGTACTGTTTCTGTAAGGACAACACGCACTAAAATCTACACAGTATGAAGAGAGTGACCTATAATATGGCTACCAAATTTGAGCAGAATCGAACGCTAGGGCACTTTCAAGAATTGAGACTATAGGCTTTAATGTATAAGAATTCTTTTTTGAAGGCCACTACAAAACCTATAAGCTCAAACTGAATCACCAAAATCTATGCACGTTGTGTGACAGTGGCTTATAATATACATACAGAATTTGAACTTATTCACATGCACCATTTATAAATGATTGTCGTCCGTGATGTTCGTCCGTCTTGTGTTCTAGGATTTCGGCCCAGTTACAAATCTCTAAACACATACTAATCTAAATAGGGAAAAGGTGAGCTTTATTTACAGTTGGGTAATCTAGTTTGGGATCAAACTGGTCAAACCAGACCAAACCAGTCATATTCATCAAACCAGATCATGAGATCAAACCAGTTGATCCCAAATGGGTAATAAATTGGGATCAACTGTTGTTTTGTATATGTTTCTAAACACGGACATATCCCAGGAAGTACAATGAACAATTATTCCATTTGTAAAATCTCAGATTTACTAGTAATTATATTTTTAATGAACATTTGGAACTCACCCAAACGATATTGGATTACAACCGTTTCGCATTGTTCTGTTCTCTTGTCATATAACCAAAAAAGAATGTGTTAGAACACTCACAAAAAATATCTTAATTACAAGTATCATTTTTAAACGTGAAATAACTAAGTTCTGTTTAAAAAACAAAGGCGAAATTATTATCTCTTTTACATGACACTTAAAAGCAATGCTTTGAAAAAATTAGGAAGCCTTCTTAGAGTATTAAATTACTGTAATTATTCTTTAATTTTACTATACGATTAAAATCTTAAGAAATTACTATTCCAGGATTTCATCCAAATGCAAAACTTTAATGCAAATTGCTTTTTTCCTTTTTTTTAAGGAATGGGAAGTGTTATGTAATCAGTAAAATGGAAGCAACTTATTTAGATATTTATTAAAATTTTTTTCTTTTAAGCATAATTTTCCATTTCAATGGACTCATCCTCTGTTTAATTTTATGTAAATTACATTTACACATAAAATTGTATAATTAAAGATTGATTTTATCCAGGACATTAACATTTTTCAAGATGTCTGGAGAGAATATATTTTCAAGAAATTAAAAAAACTCAGGGTTTAATTTTGAGAAATGGGGGTTGTAAAATCTTCTGATTATAGTATTTACAGAAAACTGAAAATTTTATACAGAGGAAATTAATAGGTATAAATAAAAATAATACAAAGTTTGAAATTATAGATTAAAAAAAAAAATTGTATAGGAAAAACAAAAACCTTTGTTTAATCTTACTCAACTAGAAAAAATAATTACCTATTTTCAGTGGCATAGCCGGAGGGGGGGAAGAAATATGGAGGTGGATGGGGGGGATATGGAGGGGGTTAAAGGAATGCTATAGCGGAATGTTTTGAGACCCTCAAGTAGTAAATTTCAAAAAGACACTCTTTTAAGTACGCTGAGGCTCCCTTTTCAGGGAAGTAGTTTTCATGGCTCTTTTAAAATTTTGCCCGACTTAATGGATCTGGTATCCTGAAACTTTTTACCAGGTAATGTTTTAAAATATTATTGTTGCTGATATTGCAAATAGTGCCACTGTACAGGGATGTAAAATATCAGGTTCCGTTCTCTTCAATATTTTCTTCGCTAAAAAATGTTTACTTGTCTGTTTTATTCATATTGAAACGTTGTAAAAATTCACATGCAGGTAGCTTTTTTCTTATATAACTTATATTTTTTCTAGCAAATCTCTCTCCCAAGGTCTCATTAAGGCTTCCTGCACATTTGGTATCATTCTGATGAGTAATTATCGTTGTACACCGCTTTGAATAGAGATACTTTAATTATGATCGGCCTGCATATCGTTATACTATATCACTATAATTTCTGGAAACCCTAAGATATCGCAGAGAATTTTATGTTCCCCAGAAATGTAACACCATGATGATTTGGCTCTCGGCCAAACGAAGGCATCGTTCTTGTCGAAAATTTTGCCACAATACTTTACTATCTTTGAAATCGAATAACATTATGTTCTCACATTTCTTTTCGAAAAGGTTGAAAATTAAATTATATAGGTTGCTTACAGCAAAGACCATCTGTTGTGCCTAAGAAATCCGAGTTTGTATGTGCAGTTAAATTACTTTTTTTTGAGGAAAACGTCCTTAAAACTATGTTGAGTACAATTGTGCGTAAAAGCATTATTTTAATAAAAGATTAATTTAGAAAAAAATTCAAAGCAAATCGCATTTTTTTCATAACCCAATGAATAATTTGTTGAAATGTATGGATTTAGAATGCGTTTCTGGAATGTAAATATCTTGGCAGTATTTGAATGTAAAAAGTAATTTCAATTTCTTTAATGTCACTAAAAGTGCAGAATAGAAGTTACTTTTTTATAAAACAACTAGCTGAAGTACCCGTTCTTCGCACGGGAATGAAGACTTTTTGATATTACGATTTGTGGTGATTACTATTGATTGTAATAAACAGATATAGCAAAGTGGATATCGCGTTATATTGTGTCCAATAATCATGCATACCGAATTGCAAGGCAATCATTTGTACGGTGCAGAAGGCCATGCAAATAGCGCAATCTAGTGGCGAGTTTTAGCAAAACGGATACGGCGAAAATATTTTTCGCATTCAGATATCGATGTATACGAATTTTCATGACTATCGGCTGGACAGTCCTGAAGTTCATGTGTTGACGCGACATCTAGTGGCAAGTTATAGGAAAATGGATAGCGCCAAACTCTTCCCCGTGTTCAAATATCTATGTATACCTATTTTCATAGCGATCATTTGCACAGTCAAGAAGTGATACACTGCAGGGCCATCTAGTAGTTCAATAAAGTAATGATTTGCTAAAGCGCCGTCAAGTGGCGAGTTATAGCAAAATGGATAACGCCAAAATATTCTCATTGTTCAAATAGCTATGTGTACTGATTTTCATAGCGACCGTGTTCAACAATCTATGTATACCAATTTTCATAACGATCATTTGCACAGTCAAGAAGTGATACACTGCAGGGCCATCTGGTAGTTAATTAAAGTAATGATTGGCTACAGCGCCGTCAAGTGGCGAGTTATAGAAAAATGGATAACGCCAAAATATTCTCATTGTTCAAATAGCTATGTATACTGATTTTCATAGCGACCGTTTGAATGGTCAAGAATTTGGCCTGCTGCAGCGTCATCTAGTGGCGAGTTAAAATAATAATGCATTGCAGAGTCATCTAATGGTGAGTAACATCAAAAGGAACGCAGTTAGAATATATTCTTCGTGTTCAAATGTGTAAGTATAAAAAATTTTATGCCGTTCAGTCGAACGGTATAGAAGTTGATGCTTTGCAGCGCCATTTAGCGGCAAGTTACAGCAAAATGGACAGTGAAAAATATTCTCCGTGTTCTAATATTCGCGTGTACCAAATTTCATCGAAATCGGTTGGACGATATTCGCATAGCAAACGGCTAAACGGAATAGAATTCAACGTTGTGCTGCGGCACCAAGTGGCAAGTTAAGGAAAACGGATAGCATAAAAACCTTCTCCATCATAAAAGACTTAGGTGAACCAAATTTCATCGTGCAACGGTGCTCAACGGTGCTGGAGTTTTTCAACCTCATAAACACATACCAACATTCATTTTTATCTATAGCCAGTGTCATTATATATACCAGTCTCATATAAAATCCAGTTTCAAATCTAAGCCTCGCCAAAGTGCCAACATACGCCATTTTGCAAGAGTTTTTTCAGGGAATCATTCGAAGCATTGAAGCAATCAATATGGGAAATGGTTGGACCGCCAAAGAGTAGCACGCATTTATTTGAAAATTGGAATCCCTTAATACAGCCTATTTTTTTAAAATTATCAACTATAATGTGTTTTATTCATCGTTATTTCAATGTACTAAATGAGAAGATTTCAATTTTCTGAAACTTGGCGGAATTCCCCCAACTTAAGTCAATGTACTCAATTGCCGAGAATTCTGAAGTTAGATCGCTTGAAATACCTTAATAACTGCATTATTTCTTCACAGATCATTAAAATTTAACACTGTATTCTAATAAAACTTTTGCACTTGTTTTCAAAAATCTATTTCCTTAAGCTCTCAATAAATTGCGCCAAGCCGAAAACTGTGCAAACCGCTAGAGCTCACTCAAAATCCATATTTCAGCCATTTTACTTTTTCGCCAAACTAAAAAAATTTACACATTAGCCTCGGAAATCTTCAATTCTTATTCTTTTGCGTGTAAAGCATTACATTCCTGCTCTGATTTCCCATGCACACGATATTATAATTTTAAAAAAAATAACCTTACGAATATAAACTAACAAAAAAAAAAATCATTATTATTCTTTTATTTTTACTTTTAGAATTTAAAACATTTTATTCGGCAAAATCGCCACACATGGCAACCACGATCCTTATTTCACACTTTTTTCACTACAGGGGTTACAATTACGGAAAGATTTTTGCGTGAAGAGCATAAAAAATCTCTTAAATTCCGGGAACGGGTGGACTTTCAAAGTTTTACTGTATCTCGGGCAAAAAACCACATGTCTCTAACTTAATAAGTAAAAAAGTTATAAGCGTTTAAAAAATAAAGGTATCTCTTAAATGGCCATTTAAAAGTCCGAAAAAATGCCTTCTGTGTAAAATGAATATTTTTCGTAGTTCTGTGTCTTTAAAATGCCCCCCCCCCCCACATCTTATAAAATTCATTATAAAGACTCATATAAAAATAAATTTTCTTATCAACAAAACAAATTTTTAATTGTGGTGGCCATTAAGATTATAAACATTCAAAATAAGTTTATAAAACATCAAATTTTGGGAAAAATTCAGTTTTAACGCATAAAAAGTGCTTCCTAAAATTTCACTTTTCAATGAATCTCTAAATTATAAAAAAAAATTGTTTGAAATACATTTTTGAGTAATAACAACTTAAAATTGAAGGTAAAAAAATTAGCGCGCAAGTGACATTTTAGAAATTCAAATTTTTAAAAATTTAAATTAAGAAAAAGTAACTCTTTTGATTTTTTAAAAATATTTACTATTGTCATACTTTAACGCATATATATATATATATATATATATATAAATTCATAAGTTTTGGTCAAAAAAAAAAAAAAATTATAATGTGTACCGTCCCCTTAAGCGCATCGCTATTTAATTTTAATTTTAAAATTTGTTCAAAAAGAAAAAAATAAAACAACTATGTTCATATGAAAATGTGAAGTCTGCTGATGCTCATCCATTATATGTACAATATCTCTTTAGTCTTTATATATATATATATATATATATATATATATATATATATATATATATATATATATATATATATAAATATATATATATATATATATATATATACATATATATACATATATATATATATATATATATATATATATATATATATATATATATATATATATATATATAAATATATATATATATATATATATATATATACATATATATACATATATATATATATATATATATATATATATATATATATATATATATATATATATATATATATATATATATATATATACAAAGTCTAATTTTAATTACATAGACAAAAGTCTTGACAAAAGTCTAATTTTATTTACATAGATATACTAGCTGAAGTACCTGTTCTTCGCACGGGAGTGAATGGACTTTTTGATATTACGATTTGTGGTGATTACTATTTTTTGTAATAAAGAGATATAGCAAAATGGATATCGCGTTATATTGTGTTCAATAATTATGCAATACTTTTTTTGTTCAATAATACTTTTTTTTGAGGGTCGCACCGGATTCCCAGATGCTTGAAACGGATAAAGATCGCAAAATTTTTGAATTCCAAGAAATGTACAGACAAAAGTCTAATTTTATTTACATAGATATACTAGCTGAAGTACCTGTTCTTCGCACGGGAGTGAATGGACTTTTTGATATTAAGATTTGTGGTGATTACTATTCATTGTAATAAACAGATATAGCAAAATGGATATCGCGTTTCATTGTGTCCAATAATCATGCACACCGAAGTGCAAGGCAATCGTTTGTACGGTGCAGAAGGCCATGCGGCGTAGCGCAATCTAGTGGCGAGTGTTAGCAAAACGGATACGGCGAAAATATTCTTCGCATTCAGATATCGATGTATACGAATTTTCATGACGATCGGCTGGACAGTCCTGAAGTTCATGTGTTGACGCGACATCTAGTGGCAAGTTATAGGAAAATGGATAGCGCCAAACTTTTCCTCGTGTTCAAATATCTATGTATACCTATTTTCATTGCGATCTGTTGCACAGTCAAGAAGTGATACACTGCAGCGCCATCTAGTGGTTAATTAAAGTAATGATTTGCTACAGCGCCGTCAAGTGGTGAGTTATAGTAAAATGGATAACGCCAAAATATTCTGATTGTTCAAATAGCTATGCATACTGATTTTCTTAGCGACCGTTTGAATGGTCAAGAATTTGGCCTGCTGCAGCGTCATCTAGTGGCGAGTTAAAATAATAATGCATTGCAGTGTCATCTAGCGGTGAGTAACATCAAAAGGAACGCTGTTAGAATATATTCTTCGTGCTCAAATGTGTAAGTATAAAAAATTTTATGCCGTCCGGTCGAACGGTATAGAAGTTGATGCATTGCAGCGCCATTTAGCGGCAAGTTACAGCAAAATGGATAGTGAAAAATATTCTCCGTGTTCTAATATTCGCGTGTACCAAATTTCATTGAAATCGGTTGGACGATATTCGCATAGCAAACGGCTAAATGGAATAGAATTCGACGTTGTGCTGCGGCACCAAGTGGCAAGTTAAGGAAAACGGGTAGCATAAAAACGTTCTCCATGATAAAAGACTTAGGGAACAAAATTTCATGGTGCAACGGTGCTCAATAGTGCTGGAGTTTTTCAACCTCATACACATGTACCAACATTCATTTTTATCTATAACCAGTATCATTATATATACCAGTCTCAAATAAAATCCAGTTTCAAATTTAAGCATCCCCAAAGTGCCAACATACGCCATTTTGCAAGCGTTTTCTCAGGGAATCATTCGAAGCATTGACTTAGCAGCAATCAATATGGGAAATGGTTCGACCGCCAAAAAGTAAAGCACGAATTTATATGAAAAGTGGAATCCCTTAATACAGCCGAATTTTTTAAAATTATCAACTATAACGTGTTTTATTCATCGTTACTCCGATGTACTAAATGAGAAGATTTCAATTTTCTGAAATTTGGCGGAATTCCCCCAACTTAAATCAATGTACTCAATTGGCGAGAATTCTGAAGATAGATCGTTTGAAATCCCTGAATAACTGCATTATTTCTTCACGGATCATTAAACTTCACGGATCATAGCTGTATTCTAATAAAACCTTTGCACTTGCTTTCAAAAATCTATTTCCTTAAGCTCTCAATAAATTGCGCCAAGCCGAAAACTGTGCGAACCGCTAGAACTCACTTTCTAAAAATCGGCATTTCGGCCATTTTATTTTTTCGCCAAACTAAAAAATTTTACATATTATCCTCGGAAATCTTCAATTCTTATTGTTTTGCGTATAAAACATTTCATTCCTGCTCCGATTTCCCATGCACACGATATTATAATAAAAAAATAATAATCTTACAAATATAAACTAACAAAAAAAAATCATTATTATTCTTTTATTTTTACTTTGAGAATTTAAAACATCTTATTCGGCAAAATCGCCACACACGGCAACCACGATCCTTATTTCACACTTTTTTCACTACAGGGGTTACAATTACGGAAAGCTTTTTGCGTGGAGAACATAAAAAATCTCTTAAATTCCGGGAACGGGTGGACTTTCAAAGTTTTAAAGTGGACTATGATTTATTCTATATTATTTTACATATCTGTGCAAAATTTCAGGCTGATTGGTCCATTTTTGGGGATTTGTATACAAATCAAATCCACAAACAAACAGAATTTCATTTTTATTTATAAGATATATATATACAAGCTGAAGTGCCCGTCGTTGACGGGTTAGTACTGAATGCAAATTTCCAAAAAGCAAGAACTTTCGTCAGCATTGTAGGAGTACACAGAATGGGTGTATTATACTGCCAAAAGTAAAGAAAATGAAGTTATAATTTTTATGTATTGTTAAAATATTGCAGGTTAGAGAGTAACTAAGTAATATCATTTCATGCGCTTTAGTCGTAATTATGTGATGCGCGAACGAATATTTCCGCATATTGAAATAATTTTCGCAATATCTCAAAATCTAATCAATATTTTTGAAAAATTGGCAGCCTAGAATTTAAGTTGAGTGACAACCTATCATGTCACCATATTTCGTTTCATTCCCAGCAGTCTTTATTTCGTGATGCTGGAACAAAATTTCAGCATTTTAAAACGATTTTCACATAATCTCAAAATGTAATCAAAATATTTAAAAAATTCAACGCCTATAAATTAAGATTAGCAACTACCTATCATATCACCAAATTTCGTATCATTCGTATTAGTCGTTATTACGTGATGCTCAAACACAAATTTGCGCAGTTTGAAAAGATTTTCGCAAAATCTCAAAATCCAATCAAGATTTTTTAAAAATTCGACGCCTATGTTTTAAGTTGAGTGACCACCTATCATGATACGAAATTTCATTTCAATCGCTTCAGTCATTTTTACCTGATGTTCGAACACGAATTTATGCAGTTTAAAACGATTTTCGCAAAATCTCAAAATCTAATCAAGGTTTTTTTTAAATCGGCACCTATGTTTTAAGTTGAGTGACCACCAATCGTGATACCAAATTTCATTTCAACTGCTTCAGTCGTTTATACGTGATGCTCGAACACAAATTTACGCAGTTTAAAAGGATTTTCGCAAAATCTGAAAATCTAATCAAGGTTTTTTTTTAAATCGGCACCTATGTTTTAAGTTGAGTGACCACCAATCGTGATACCAAATTTCATTTCAACTGCTTCAGTCGTTTATACGTGATGCTCGAACACAAATTTACGCAGTTTAAAAGGATTTTCGCAAAATCTGAAAATCTAATCAAGATTTTTTAAAAATTCGACGCGTATGTTTCAAGTTGAGTGACCACCTATCATGACACCCAATTTCATATTATTTGCTTTAGTCGTTTTTACGTGATGCTTGAACAAAAAAAGTGTCACGGACAGAATGACAGAACGACAGAATGGCAGAATGACAGAAAGACAGAATAATAGACAGACAAACTTTTTTTTGAGGGTCGCACCGGATTCCCAGATGCTTGAAACGGATAAAGATCGCAAAATTTTTGAATTCCAAGAAATGTACAGACAAAAGTCTAATTTTATTTACATAGATATACTAGCTGAAGTACCTGTTCTTCGCACGGGAGTGAATGGACTTTTTGATATTACGATTTGTGGTGATTACTATTTTTTGTAATAAAGAGATATAGCAAAATGGATATCGCGTTATATTGTGTTCAATAATTATGCAATACTTTTTTTGTTCAATAATACTTTTTTTTGAGGGTCGCACCGGATTCCCAGATGCTTGAAACGGATAAAGATCGCAAAATTTTTGAATTCCAAGAAATGTACAGACAAAAGTCTAATTTTATTTACATAGATATACTAGCTGAAGTACCCGTTCTTCGCACGGGAGTGAATGGACTTTTTGATATTAAGATTTGTGGTGATTACTATTCATTGTAATAAACAGATATAGCAAAATGGATATCGCGTTATATTGTGTCCAATAATCATGCACACCGAAGTGCAAGGCAATCGTTTGTACGGTGCAGAAGGCCATGCGGCGTAGCGCAATCTAGCGGCGAGTTTTAGCAAAACGGATTCGGGGAAAGTATTCTTCGCATTCAGAAATCGATGTATACGAATTTTCATGACGATCGGCTGGACAGTCCTGAAGTTCATGTTTTGACGCGAGATCTAGTAGCAAGTTATAGGAAAATAAATAGCGCCAAACTTTTCCTCGTGTTCAAATATCTATGTATACCTATTTTCATTGCGATCTGTTGCACAGTCAAGAAGTGATACACTGCAGCGCCATCTAGTGGTTAATTAAAGTAATGATTTGCTACAGCGCCGTCAAGTGGTGAGTTATAGTAAAATGGATAACGCCAAAATATTCTCATTGTTCAAATAGCTATGCATACTGATTTTCATAGCGACCGTTTGAATGGTCAAGAATTTGGCCTGCTGCAGCGTCATCTAGTGGCGAGTTAAAATAATAATGCATTGCAGTGTCATCTAGTGGTGAGTAACATCAAAAGGAACGCAGTTAGAATATATTCTTCGTGCTCAAATGTGTAAGTATAAAAAATTTTATGCCGTCCGGTCGAACGGTATAGAAGTTGATGCTTTGCAGCGCCATTTAGCGGCAAGTTACAGCAAAATGGATAGTGAAAAATATTCTCCGTGTTCTAATATTCGCGTGTACCAAATTTCATTGAAATCGGTTGGACGATATTCGCATAGCAAACGGCTAAATGGAATAGAATTCGACGTTGTGCTGCGGCACCAAGTGGCAAGTTAAAACGGGTAGCATAAAAACGTTCTCCATGATAAAAGACTTAGGTGAACCAAATTTCATGGTGCAACGGTGCTCAACAGTGCTGGAGTTTTTCAACCTCATAACATGTACCAACATTCATTTTTATCTATAACCAGTATCATTATATATACCAGTCTCAAATAAAATCCAGTTTCAAATTTAAGCATCCCCAAAGTGCCAACATACGCCATTTTGCAAGCGTTTTCTCAGGGAATCATTCGAAGCATTGACTTAGCAGCAATCAATATGGGAAATGGTTCGACCGCCAAAAAGTAAAGCACGCATTTATTTGAAAAGTGGAATCCCTTAATACAGCCGAATTTTTTAAAATTATCAACTATAACGTGTTTTATTCATCGTTACTCCGATGTACTAAATGAGAAGATTTCAATTTTCTGAAATTTGGCGGAATTCCCCCAACTTAAATCAATGTACTCAATTGGCGAGAATTCTGAAGATAGATCGCTTGAAATCCCTGAATAACTGCATTATTTCTTCACGGATCATAGCTGTATTCTAATAAAACCTTTGCACTTGTTTTCAAAAATCTATTTCCTTAAGCTCTCAATAAATTGCGCCAAGCCGAAAACTGTGCGAACCGCTAGAACTCACTTTCTAAAAATCGGCATTTGGGCCATTTTATTTTTTCGCCAAACTAAAAAATTTTACATATTATCCTAGGAAATCTTCAATTCTTATTGTTTTGCGTATAAAACATTTCATTCCTGCTCCGATTTCCCATGCACACGATATTATAATAAAAAAATACTAATCTTACAAATATAAACTAACAAAAAAAAATCATTATTATTCTTTTATTTTTACTTTGAGAATTTAAAACATTTTATTCGGCAAAATCGCCACACACAGCAACCACGATCCTTATTTCACACTTTTTTCACTACAGGGGTTACAATTACGGAAAGCTTTTTGCGTGGAGAACATAAAAAATCTCTTAAATTCCGGGAACGGGTGGACTTTCAAAGTTTTAAATTGGACTATGATTTATTCTATATTATTTTACATATCTGTGCAAAATTTCAGGCTGTTTGGTCCATTTTTGTGGATTTGTATACAAATCAAATCCACAAACAAAGAGAATTTCATTTTTATTTATAAGATATATATATACAAGCTGAAGTGCCCGTCGTTGACGGGTTAGTACTGAATGCAAATTTCCAAAAAGCAAGAACTTTCGTCAGCATTGTAGGAGTACACAGAATGGGTGTATTATACTGCCAAAAGTAAAGAAATGAAGTTATAATTTTTATGTATTGTTAAAATATTGCAGGTTAGAGAGTAACTAAGTAATATCATTTCATGCGCTTTAGTCGTAATTATGTGATGCGCGAACGAATATTTCCGCATATTGAAATAATTTTCGCAATATCTCAAAATCTAATCAATATTTTTGAAAAATTGGCAGCCTAGAATTTAAGTTGAGTGACAACCTATCATGTCACCATATTTCGTTTCATTCCCTGCAGTCTTTATTTCGTGATGCTGGAACAAAATTTCAGCATTTTAAAACGATTTTCACATAATCTCAAAATGTAATCAAAATATTTAAAAAATTCAACGCCTATAAATTAAGATTAGCAACTACCTATCATTTCACCAAATTTCGTATCATTCGTAATTACGTGATGCTCAAACACAAATTTGCGCAGTTTGAAAAGGATTTCGCAAAATCTCAAAATCCAATCAAGATTTTTTAAAAATTCGACGCCTATGTTTTAAGTTGAGTGACCACCTATCATGATACGAAATTTCATTTCAATCGCTTCAGTCATTTTTACCTGATGTTCGAACACGAATTTACGCAGTTTAAAACGATTTTCGCAAAATCTCAACATCTAATCAAGGTTTTTTTTAAAATCGGCACCTATGTTTTAAGTTGAGTGACCACCAATCGTGATACCAAATTTCATTTCAACTGCTTCAGTCGTTTATACGTGATGCTCGAACACAAATTTACGCAGTTTAAAAGGATTTTCGCAAAATCTGAAAATCTAATCAAGGTTTTTTTTAAATCGGCACCTATATTTTAAGTTGAGTGACCACCAATCGTGATACCAAATTTCATTTCAACTGCTTCAGTCGTTTATACGTGATGCTCGAACACAAATTTACGCAGTTTAAAAGGATTTTCGTAAAATCTGAAAATCTAATCAAGATTTTTTAAAAATTCGACGCCTATGTTTCAAGTTGAGTGACCGCCTATCATGACACCCAATTTCATATTATTCGCTTTAGTCGTTTTTACGTGATGCTTGAACAAAAAAAGTGTCACGGACAGAATGACAGAACGACAGAATGACAGAATGACAGAAAGACAGAATAACAGACAGACAAACTTTTTTTTGAGGGTCGCACCGGATTCCCAGATGCTTGAAACGGATAAAGATCGCAAAATTTTTGAATTCCAAGAAATGTACAGACAAAAGTCTAATTTTATTTACATAGATATACTAGCTGAAGTACCTGTTCTTCGCACGGGAGTGAATGGACTTTTTGATATTACGATTTGTGGTGATTACTATTCATTGTAATAAACAGATATAGCAAAATGGATATCGCGTTTCATTGTATCCAATAATCATGCACACCGAAGTGCAAGGCAATCGTTTGTACGGTGCAGAAGGCCATGCGGCGTAGCGCAATCTAGCGGCGAGTTTTAGCGAAACGGATACGGCGAAAATATTCTTCGCATTCAGATATCGATGTATACGAATTTTCATGACTATCGGCTGGACAGTCCTGAAGTTCATGTGTTGACGCGACATCTAGTGGTAAGTTATAGGAAAATGGATAGCGCCAAACTCTTCCCCGTGTTCAAATATCTATGTATACCTATTTTCATAGCGATCATTTGCACAGTCAAGAAGTGATACACTGCAGGGCCATCTAGTGGTTAATTAACCTTCCTACCCTGTTGAAAAAAAGTTATGTTTTACCTGGGTGGGTCTAATCGACCCAGTTCGTATAGATTTACTCAAGTCTTTTACAATAGTCCCCGTTTAGCTCATTTTGGATGCTATTATTTGTTAATGATTAAGTATGTATATTTTACCTCATTTATACCCTCTTTTAACTGTTTCCCCCCCTCCTCCCCCGGTTCGGCCGATTCCTTGATTGCGTATGTGGCTTGTTAAAATATTTAAATGCACGAAATAATTACTTACTGTTTTACTTATTTCTACATATTTTACTTACATATTAAATATTATTGCACATTACGTATTATTTTACCTTTTAATACAAGATTTACAATAAGTATTTGCATGCTCTTGACAAGGAAATAACAGGCAAGATCCACATCTTGTCTGAGTTTTTCTATCCTTCTTAGGGCCGCATTCTTTTCACCTTCCTCGTTTAGGTGTTTTCAAATTATCTGCATCGCCTTTTTTTACAGCTAGTAACTTCTTGTTTATAGCTACCGACACATTCGTTTTTTCCCGGAGATTTCTTTGAGAGTCTGTCAGCTGTTTTCCGAGTTCTTTCAAAAAAAGCCGTCTCTTGAAAAGTTTGCTTTCATTATACGACGGATTTATGTGCATGAAAACAACAAAAGCATTAATTGCAGATAGATCAATCATATTATAAAACAAACAAACCGGCCACCCCCTTGTTCCTCTCTTACATGTATAGGTGGAAGCTAGTTAATCTGTGTCCATCCACCTATAGTTTCATTATAATATAAGATTATATCTGGTTTCTTTTCATTTTTCTGTGACACTCTTGCGTCTTGATGCATAGTGGAAAGAAAAATCACTCACTTATTTCTTTTTGGAATACACGATACTAGAGTCTTATCCTGTTGAAATCCAAACACTGAGGAGAATACAGCCCTATCAGGTGATGCTTGATATTCAGGAGGAATAAACAGTTTATTTTTTCTGAGAGTCCCAACAACTGTTAGTTTTCTCTTTAACAATTTTTCTGAAAGGATATAATCGGTGAAAAAATTATCCACCGTTCCGAGCAGTGTCCTTAACTGCCTTTACCAGGCGCAAAACAACATTTCTTCCTTGGTTTATATCACGCTCACCATGAAGAGGCTTTCCAGTATACGCTTCAGTGTTGTACACGTATGCTGTTTTTACATCCGACATCAACCATAATTTAATTCCACACTTCCGTCTTGGCTTTGTTGGTAAATATTGCCTAAATGGGCACTTACCTTGAAATAATGATCTTATTGGTGCTAATTTATCTAGGCGTCGATGACTTGTTCTGCTTTTTTTGTTGTCAAACCTAAGGAACTGCCTAATTGTTTCAAAGCGTTGTAAAGACACAGAAAAATAACTATAAATTGAAATTAGATTACTTATCGATCTTTGCATGAAGTAAGAGCAACTTTACACCATTCAGTTTTGTTTCTACTAACAAACGTAGATGCTGGTTGAATGCTTTCTTCCATATCTACGTATCTAGCTCTTCATCAGAAATATCTTCATTCGATATGTGATCTGATTCATCTGTTTCAACTCATTCATCTTCACCTATATCAGATAGATCTGAAAGCTCTTGATCAGAAAGCCCTTGAAAGAGTTTTCTGATCTCTTCTTCAGAAAGTTTACGCTTGCGATTTGCTATGTTATTGAACTAAAAAAGAAATGGCTAAGCATACCAGACAGATAATAGATCATATTTATCCTTCAATATACTGCCCCATCTATTGACCACACAAGAAAATAAAGTCTATTCAAAATATGAATGGGTTTTCTATGTATTTCTACGCATAGTAATAACATGGGTCGATTCGACCCAGACAGGTAAAATGTCACTTTTTTTTCAGGGTGATCAAAGAAAACTCTTACGACTCTGAAAAACTCACATATTAAACGAGTGCACATTTTTGAGGAATACATGAAGTTTGAAAGATCTATACTATTAAAATCTGTGCGCGTCTGTCTGTGTGTGTGTTGCATCATCTCCTCCTAAACGGCTGGGAGTTGAGTTTCGAATGAGGTATCCACGAATTCGGAAAATTTCGAGAAAGAACCTCCGCTAATTTAAATTTCGAAATTCGAATTAGTTTAGGAGATATTGATAAAAAAAACCATCAAAAACGCTAATTTTTGCTCTCCGCAATTCCGTAAATTGTAACCCCTGTAGTCAAAAAAGTGAGAAATAAGCATCGAGGTTGCCATGTTTGGCTATTTTATTAAATTATTTAGACTCCTGCAGTAAATATAAAAGAATAATGATTTTTTCTGTTTAGATTATTTACAAAGTTATTTTTTAATTAAAATATTGCGTTCATGTTAAATCAGACCTGGAATTCAATGTTTTTTATGTGTAAAAGAATAAGGGATTGAGAGATTTCCGAGACTAATATGTATATTTTTTAGTTTGGCCGAAAAAAAATGGCTCATTTGGCGATTTTGAGAAAATAAGAGGTTCTACGGATTTGTACAGTTTTGGGCTTGGCGCAAATTACTGAGAGCGTAACGAAATAGTATTTTTAATAACAAGTATAAATTTTACGTCGCTATACTTCGATTTTTCATACAGAAATAATGCAGTTATTAAGGCGATTTTAAACGATCTATAGAATTTTCACCAAATTAAGTAAACTGATTTAAGTTAGAGGAATTCCACCAAATTTCAGAAAATTGAAATTCTCGCATTTTGTACATGGTAGTTAACAGTGATTAAAACCCGCTATAGTTAATAATTTAAATAAAATAATATGCCTGCTATATTAGGCAAGTTAAGGAAAACAGATAGCATAACAACCTTCTCCATCATAAAAGACTTAAGTGAACCAAATTTCATGGTGCTACGGTGCTCAACGGTGCTGGAGTTTTTTAACCTCATAAACACATACCAACATTCATTTTTATCTATAACCAGTGTTATTATATATACCAGTCTCAAATAAAATCCAGTTTCAAATCTAAGCCTCGCCAAAGTGCCAACATACGCCATTTTGCAAGAGTTCTTTCAGGGAATCATTCGAAGCATTGACTTAGCAGCAATCAATATGGGCAATGGTTCCACATCCAAAGAGTAAAGCACGCATTTATTTGAAAAGTGGAATCCCTTAATACAGCCGAATTTTTTTAAATTATCAACTATAATGTGTTTTATTAATCGTTACTCCGATGTACTAAATGAGAAGATTTCAATTTTCTGAAATTTGCGAAATTCCCCCAACTTAAATGAATGTACTCAATTGGCGAGAATTCTGAAGTTAGATAGCCTGAAATCCCTTAATAACTGCATTATTTCTTCACGGATCATTAAAATTTAACGCTGTATTCTAATAAAACCTTTGCACTTGTTTTTAATAATCTATTTCCTTAAGCTCTCAATAAATTGCGCCAAGCCGAAAACTGTGCAAACCGCTAGAACTCACTTACTCAAAATCCATATTTCAGCCACTTTATTTTTTCGCCAAACTAAAAAATTTTTCACATTAGCCTCGGAAATCTTCAATTCTTATTGTTTTGCGTATAAAACATTTCATTCCTTCTCTGATTTCCCATGCACACGATATTATAATTTAAAAAAAAATAACCTTACGAATATAAACTAACAAAAAAAAAATCATTATTATTCTTTTATTTTTACTTTGAGAATTTAAAACATTTTATTCGGCAAAATCGCCACACATGGCAACCACGATCCTTATTTCACACTTTTTTCACTACAGGGGTTACAATTACGGAAAGCTTTTTGCGTGGAGAGCATAAAAAAATCTCTTAAATTCCGGGAATGGGTGGACTTTCAAAGTTTTAAAGTGGACTACGATTTATTCTATATTATTTTACATATCTGTGCTAAATTTCAGGCCGATAGGTCCATTTTTGTGGATTTGTATACGAATCAAATCCACAAACAAACAAACAGAATTTCAATTTTATTTATAAGACTAGCTGAAGTACCCGTTCTTCGCACGGTAATGAATGGACTTTTTGATATTACGATTTGTGGTGATTACTATTCATTGTAATAAACAGATATAGCAAATGGATATCGCGTTACATTGCGTCCAATAATCATGCATACCGAATTTCAAGGCAATCGCTTCTACGGTGCAGAAGTCCATGCGGCGTAGCGCAATCTAGTGGCGAGTTTTAGCAAAACGGATACGGCGAAAATATTCTTCGCATTCAGATATCGATGTATACGAATTTTCATGACGATCGGCTGGACAGTCCTGAAGTTCATGTGTCGACGCGACATCTAGTGGCAAGTTATAGGAAAATGGATAGCGCCAAACTCTTCCCCGTGTTCATATATCATGTATACCTATTTTCATAGCGATCATTTGCACAGTCAAGAAGTGATACACTGCAGGTCCATCTAGTGGTTAATAAAAGTAATGATTTGCTACAGCGCCGTCAAGTGGAGAGTTATAGCAAAATGGATAACGCCAAAATACTCTCATTGTTCAAATAGATATGTAACTGATTTTCAAAGCGACCGTTTGAATGGTTAAGAATTTGGCCTGCTGCAGTATTTTTTTGACTCGCCATCTAGTGGCGAGTCAAAATAATAATGCATTGCAGTGTCATCTAGTGGTGAGTAACATCAAATGGAACGCAGTTAGAATATATTCTTCGTGCTCAATTGTGTAAGTATAAAAAATTTTACGCCGACCGGTCGAACGGTATAGAAGTTGATGCGTTGCAACGCCATTTAGTGGCAAGTTACAACAAAATGGATAGTGAAAAATATTCTCCGTGTTCTAATATTCGCGTGTACCAAATTTCATCGAAATCGGTTGGACGATATTCGCATAGCAAACGGCTAAGTGGAATGGAATTCGACGTTGTGCTGCGCCACCTAGTGGCAAGTTAGAGGAAAACGGATAGAAAAAAACTTTCTCCATGATAAAAGACTTAGGTGAACCAAATTTCATGGTGATCGGTCAAACGGTGCTGGAGTTTTTCAACCTCATAACATGTACCAACATTCATTTTTATCTATAGCCAGTGTCATTATATATACCAGTCTGAAATAAAATCCAGTTTCAAATCTAAGGCTCGCCAAAGTGCCAACATAGGCCACTTTACAAGAGTTTTTTCAGGGAATCATTCGAAGCATTGACTTAGCAGCAATCAATATGGGAAATGTTTCAACCGCCAAAAAGTAAAGCAGGCATTTATTTGAAAAGTGGAATCCCTTAATACAGCCGAATTTTTTTAAATTATCAACTATAACGTGTTTTATTCATCGTTACTCCGATGTACTAAATGAGAAGATTTCAATTTTCTGAACTTTGGCGGAATTCCCCCAACTTAAATGAATGTACTCAATTGGCGAGAATTCTGAAGATAGATCGCTTGAAATCCTTTAATAACTGCATTATTTCTTCATGGATCATTAAAATTTAACGCTGTATTCTAATAAAACCTTTTCACTTGTTTTCAAAAATCTATTTGCTTAAGCTCTCAATAAATTGCGCCAAGCCGAAAACTGTGCAAACCGCTAGAACTCACTTTCTGGGCATTTGAGCCATTTTATTTTTTCGCCAAACTAAAAAAAAATTACATATTAGCCTCGGAAATCTTCAATTCTTATTGTTTTGCGTATAAAACATTTCATTCCTGCTCGGATTTCCCATGCACACGATATTATAATAAAAAAAATAATAATCTTACAAAAATAAACTAACAAAAAAAATCATTATTATTCTTTTATTTTTACTTTGAGATTTTAAAACATTTTATTCGGCAAAATCGCCACACATGGCAACCCGGATGCTTATTTCAGACATTTTTGACTACAGGGGTTGCAATTACGGAAAGCTTTTTGCGTGGAGAACATAAATAATCTCTTAAATTCCGGGAACGGGTGGACTTTCAAAGTTTTAAACTGGACTACGATTTATTCTATATTATTTTACATATCTGTGCAAAATTTCAGGCCGATAGGTCCATTTTTGTGGATTTGTATACGAATCAAACAAACAAACAAACAAACAGAATTTCATTTTTATTTATAAGGATATAATGCACAGATTTCATATTTTAATAACGGTTATGTGAATAACTCATGTATACTTCTAATATTTTACATTTTAAATACTAGAGTTTAATAAATGTCTGATGAAAGTATATTACAATTCATTTTTCATATTCTAATAAAAGGTAAGTGATAGTTTAATCCTAGAATAGACAGTAGAGTACTAAAGACAATATACGTGTTTCATGTGCCAACACTGCCACATGAATGCATTATTTATCGAGAACAGTTACGGTGGTCCTGGAATTCTCGTGGTGAACGAGCCGACTGAGCTCCACGTTTTTGACAGAGGTTCTGAACCGGAGAGCACTATTGTCAGGGGGTGATTCTTCGCCATTTGCGTCTGTTCCGAGGTGCCATTGGAGCAGGCTTCGTTTTCATGGATGACAATGCACAGCCACACCGGACTCCTGCTGTTCAGAAGCTACTGGAAAGTGAAGATATCACTCGAATGGATTGGCCGGCGTACTCACCTGATTAATATCCCATAGAAAATATGTGAGATGCTTTGTGGAAACGCTTTGCGGCACGATCACATCCTCCGGGAAACACCCAACAACTTAAACAGATACTGATTGAGGAAGGGGCACTCTTACCTCAATTACTGTTGAACTATCTGGTAATGAGTATGGAGAGACGTTGCAAAGCAGCCAATGCAGTAAGGGGAAGGCATATCCCTGACAAAGGAACATCTGCTTGTTGGTCTTCCTCTTGTACAGACAATTAATTATATGTAACGATACTATGAGTTCAATAAAGCCTTTTTTCGTTTGATTCCGTACTGCATGCATCAGAGCATATTTTAAGAGATTTTCACTAGGTAGCACTAAAGCTATGAGCTAGACCTAATACACACATACGTATACATTCTTGTAAGATTTCCCTCTTTTCGCATTAAGCGTCAAACCACATTTTAAAAAAAGTTTATATATATATATGTTCAAATATTTCTTTAAGTAGAAAAGATATTAGAGACTGACATTAACAGTTGTAAACTCTCTTACAGGGTCGACCCAAAGGGTTCTTCAGGGTCCTCCATGAACCTAAATCATGTGTTTTGGACGATATTTTTTAGATGTAACGTAAATATATGTTATAATCCCTTAAAAAGTTCTCCGATCAACCCCCAAATGCAGAGTCATACTCAGTTACACTTTTGTAGCATAAACTCGCTTATAATGTTAAAATAATCTGTACATTCACTCGGCTATAGCTTTCAATGCTGTAAAAACTCCCTCTTGTCAAGTGGTTATATCACCATAAGTAATTTGGTTACTTGAATGACATTATAAACTAATTTAACTCCATATTCAGTGCCAGGTAATATCCGTAACCCTATTTTTGTCACTTAATTTCTGAACTACTGCATCATAATTAAATCGCAAACCATCCCACCATAATTATCCGAAGCCTTTGATAGAAATGTTTCCTCGGAGCATTTCCAGGTCGAACTGGAAACGAACATTTCGACTTCTTTCGTATCAAAGTTCTGAAAGCGTGCTCCCCCTCATTAATTGTAACCTTGCAATCCTCATCTCGAACGCCCCGAGTTCATTTGAGAAATGATCTCACATTTTGCGAACGAAGTGAAATCTTGGAAAGAGAAAGTGAGGGAAAGAGAGTCTTAACATCTGTAGGCGGAAGCGGAAATTGAGAGAACGTAACGCTGGAGGCGTTACGTTCTCTGGTGTGTATAAATCAGGAAGTTTCTTAACTTTTGATTGAAATCTCTGTGAATTTGAATGCAGTTATTCAGAGATCTCAAAATAGTTAGCCAGATGAACAATACAAGATCAACATTCTACCAGGAATAAATAGCAGTAACTGATCAGAATATTCTTTGCGTAGCAAAACTTCATGCACTGAGTTAGCAGTGATTATAAAAACAAACATTAATCAGCATGTAATAGATCTGATGGACCGAATCTGAGAATTTTTTAACTCTCTTTCATCAGGAAATTGTCATCGTATTTTGCAATTTGTGGTGATGTGATCAGTGATCAATTATTTTTTCCACATCAATGATATAATAAATTGATAATTTTTTCGATAAGCAATATACCTATAAAGAATTGAAAGACCATTCCATGTCATCTCTAGGACATTTTTTTTTTTTCCTTTTTAACTGTTTTATCGTGAAAAAATTTTAAGTAGTCTTTTTGTTATAACTACTGCGGGATATATAATGTTCGTAGACTTACTTCTCGTTCAGTTAGTTATACGGCGCCCATTAAAAAATTATGAATACGACAAACACTTTTACTTTAATATAAGGTAATTCCGGGAAAGTCGCCGCATCCGGTACAGATGCCGCACCCCTTGTATTTCTGGTAATTGTCGATAGGTAGCAGTCACACGCGCAGTATAGGCGTGCAGTGAGATTTCCTTAACTAATGTATAGTGGAAATCCGTTTCAATGCATTAGCTGTAACTATACAATCCTTATTTTGAGATAAGCGAAATCTAATTTCGCGGTGTCCCGAAATGTTGCCCAGGGAGTTGTAAAGAAGGTTATTTGGTTGGGCTGTTTTAAAATTACTTAGTTGCGTTGTGAGATGAAAATCCAGGTTCGATATGCACTTAGTTGCAGTAAAGAAAAAGACATTGAATGCTTAAAAATATTTATTTAAAAGATACTATTGAAACATTATTATAACGGGCGGTGGTGGCTCAGCGAAAATAAAATGACGTCCTATATGGACAGTGAAATTAAGGTGGAATGATTTAAAAATTACGCCAGAACAGAATTACATATTGGCGAGACCAATAACTTGGCCGAGATTAATAACGCCAATTCCAGAGCAACCCTACAAGTTAATCCAATAAAATTAAAAATGACGTAATCGCGAGCGAATAATTTTAAAGTCGTCGCAGGGGAACAACTAAATAACTTACGCCAGCAGGATGCCAAGAGGAAACTCAAAAAGGCCGTTGATTTTGCAAACGGGCGCAATATAATCTATTTTTAGCACACCGGTCTGAAGAGACGAAACAATAAGAACAAAAAGAATAGTGCACACAGGGAAAAGTAAATATACAGATTTAAAAGCCGAAATGGCAGAAAATATGAGAACAGAAGTGATTTAGAATTCTTGAATTTTGGATAGATTACATTAAAGAAAGCCAAAGTAAATGATTGTTAAGTTAGATATGTGATCTTCATCACATATATACTCCCCTCAACCAGGAAAAAATTTTGAAAAAAATTTTTTTTTTATTAGTTACAATTAATGTCTTTAAAAATTTTAATTAAATGCTCTGTTTGGCTGGCTTAAACAATTAAGAAAATCACAAACATATTCAGACAAAATTATACAATTGCAGAATTACTGCTGACCACCACCTAATAAATGTTTAGAGAAGAAAAAAAATGTCATGACACAATAAAAATAATAACTGCTAGCAATACAAATGTAAATGTCGACAAAATAAAAAGGGAGCATTTAGCTCACAATACAAAGGGGCATTTTCGATCATCCTTTCTGTCAAACAAGGGGCATTTTAGCATACCCTTTTTTTTAAATAAGGGGCATTTCAGCACACCCCTTTTTTTTTTAATTGAGCATTTCAAGCTCATGTGCACATCAAAGATATACTGCTTAAACTTGCAGTGAGTACTCAAAATTATAATTATAAACCAGCGCTGTTGAATAGTTTGCATATCTCTAATATATAAAATTCTCCTGTCACAGTGTTAGTCACCTAACTCCTCCGAAACCACTCGACCAATTTTAATGAAATTTTCTATGTATATTCGTTAGGTCTGAGAATAGGTTTTTAACTATGTCTCATACCCCTAAGTCATAAGGGCGGTCCAACCCAAAATGTTTAGCCCCAAGAGTGCTATTAATTTCAATCAGGATTTCTGTGTAGACTTAGCGTGTCGAGTCACTTTTCAAATGTGTTTGCCAGATAATGTGGAGAGGGGGGGGGGCGTTAATAAAATGTTGAAAGTCGCACAAGGTTTGCAATTTTTGATAATTTACCGCTAAATGTGGTGCCAAAACGTGACAATTTATTATAAATATATTTCGCGTATAGTTAGAAAACGCCTGGCGTATATTGTAAAAGAGTTTTATTAGGCGATTTTAATATAGATTTGTATTCCGAAGAAGTGCTCTGTGGAACAAGAAAGGAAAACACGGTACACTCATGGATTATGATGCCCATTCCAAACAGCATTTAAAATGTCTTTGCGGTATAGTTGGAATATGCCTACAGGAAGAATATGCCTGACGAAGATTGTAAAACAGTTTCAGTAGGCGATTTTAAGATAGATTTCGATTCCAAAGATGTATTTTATGGTACAAGAAAGAGTTGATTTCTATTTTAACGCCCCCACTCTCGCCAACCTAAAAAATCCCCATACTTTTTCGAGCTTTGCAGTCATGGGTATCTGGTAAATGCCGGACACATGAAATTGTTGATGGTTTGGTATACGATTGGCTACGTATTTAAAATTTACGAAGAAGTAGTTTGAAGAAGTGACCGCCAAGATAATAAGTAAGTACCGTTTCAACGCACCCAAAAGGTGATAACTAAAGTAAACAAACTAGCGATAAACGCGCCAGTTAAGGAATTTGAAGACATTTAATTATTAAAACTACATTAATTGGTAATCCAAAATAAATAAAAATGTAACGGCATGCTGTACTTCCATGTTGTTCCAAATCGCCATTTTAATTCTAAATTACGATTTCTACATAAATGCAAAAAATCGTCATGGTAACTGCATATGTTTAATTATCGCCTCCTTGGCGAGAGTCGAGGCGTTAAAGTAGGAAACAATATATAAAACGGAGAAGTATAGTTGTGATATACTTGGCGAAGATTGTAAAAAAGTTTTAGTAGGCGATTTTAAGATTGATTTCGATTCCAAAGATGGGTTTTATGAAATAAGAAAGAAAAATACAGCACAGTCATGAATAATGTTAACACTTTCCAACTTAATGGAATAAGGACGACAAATAGGGACGACGCATAAATTATGATACGATTTTAATATATAGCACTATAGTGCGTATTTAAAATCTGAAAGTGTTTCAGATTTTCATCCTTTTTTTTTGGGGGGGGGGGCAAAATTTTTTATGGAATGGCTATGAATAAGTCTCAAGGCCAAACTATGTCTGTTTGTGGATTAGATTTGAGCACACTATGTTTTTCACACGAACAGTTATACGTGGCATGCTCTCGAGTGGGCAAACCATACAGTGGGCATCCAGTTTGTTTGTGTTATCTAAAGATGGGAATAACAAAAAATATTGTATACTCTGTTGCGTTAAGAGATTGATATTATTTTTTAGTAAAATTATTGTAATTAGCGATATATATAAATTTAAAGAATAAATTACAATGAATTAAAAATATAAATGTTTGGTATTGTGTTATTTTTATATTCCAGCATCGTTCACAGTGCTCCATGCCTCTTCCACTCATATACCTCATCCTCAAAAACTTACAATAAGTTAGTCATTTCTTTCTACTAAAATAATCCTAGGAATAATTTATATGGCAAAACAACGTTTGCCGGGTCAGCTAGTATATATATATATCAATAAGGCCTTTAAATATCAGAATTGTGCATCAAAAATACTTCACTCAATTGACAAAATAAAACAATATATTTAAATTATAATATGATATGATAAAAAAAATTTTTTTTTGGTTTGATGGTAATTTTTCACACAGTTCTGTACCATCAGAATTGTAATAATGTTTTAAATAGTACATGACATACTAGTATCTTGACATACATATCTGTATATCAGAAGAAAAATAAACACATTCAATTAAAAAAAAATTATACTTACACAAAATGCCAATGAAAAAACTTTAAGGAAATTGAATATCAATCTGTACAATACAATCAACGAACATCAATCTAAGTACAATTAAAAAAGATCTCAGTAAAAGGTTTAAGTGTTATTGGACACTCACAAATTTATTTATTTTAAATTTTCAAGTTAGAGATAATACTAAATGAATCATTTTATTTTATTATAAATTATTATTTTATGTCTGTGTAATTATTTACTTTAGAAGTCATAATTTATTAAGTGTTAATTTTTAACTTTAAAAAACAAAGATATATTAACAGACAGCAAAAATTCCTCATACACATGTGATAGCTGCTGGTCCAGCCAGACAGTACACAGAAACAAACAGACATCCAAGTAAGTGCGGCCGTCACAAACTTAGGAAGCAAACATACAACACAAGCATACACTAATATATCAGTGTCTGACAAGGAAGTTTTTACGTATGTGAAAGTTGGAAAAGTAAAATGAAATTAATCTCAAAAATAGCAGGACAGTTAATTTTGAAGTGTATAATCTTAAAATATAGCTCAAAATTGAAGGTATTTGAGGTCATATGGTGGAAAAATCAACTAAATTATTTTGAAAAATTGAAGAAAAGAATGTGTCATTTAAGTCACCACATTAAAAAAATTTTTAAAGTGACAAAATTGTGAAAGAAAAACACAAAAGTACAAATAAAATGCACTAAAATAAAATTACAAAACAATACAATATACCCTAAAATTTCACTTATTAAATGTCTTAAATCTGATCAATACATAAACATTTTATTAATAAAATATATGAAGAAACAACAGTTCACAAAAATAACTACAAATAAGCATATATACTGGAGAAGTAGGCCGATGATCGTAAAGAGACGAAAGGTAGGTTGGTCTATATTGTTGTCACATATTATGGAGAAACCAACATTGCGTTGTGTAGAATCAAAACAAGGCATCGAGCTCCGTAGAGAGAATCAAGATTTACCTGTGAATGCAGCGCAGTTAAAAAGATTTTTGTTTAATCGACATCGTAATTATTTCACTTTGAATACGAGCAAACTAAATCCGATTCCATAGGAATGAAAGAATCATAGCTGTTTACTAAGCACCACAAAATGAAGATCCACACACTTGAAGGAGTGGGCCAACAAAGTTTTTGACCCATACTACTGTTGTGGCGAGAGACATCCATCTTTTCGCTCGTCGATTCTCCTACAGTGATGGAAGGAACACTGAACCACACCACAAAAAAGATGAGACCGCATATCACTTTTTTTTTGGACGTAATTTTTTTATTTGCTCAGAACATCAGATTCATTTGACTATTGAAAACTTGAGAAAAATACACACATAAAAACATGATGACTTGGGGGGAGCATCTTCATAAAAAATTACAGTGTTGATGCATGTCGGCGGGCAAAGCCTCCTCACGTGAAGTGAGCGGCTTGCCCCACCGAAAATTACTCTCCAACTGCTAAAGAAAAAACCGTTAAAACATGTGTCGATAGAAAGAGCCCGAACTTTCTGGAACAATTTTAGCAGATTTTTTTCGAGCAATATGCTTCTTGTGCCGCAGAGAAAAACCGCAAACACATCTGCTTCAGCTGGAGCAAAGATATATGCGATGAAGGGATGTTATGATTATTCTTTTAGCCGGCGTCAACTGTTATTTTATTTCAAAGGAGCTGATAAGAGGGAAATGCTTTAGAAGTACGTTAATGCGCTGTAATTGAGAAGGCCAAGAGGAAAATTGAAAGCTTTAAAAGATAGTTATTATTAAAAACTTTTAAATTAAATTTAGAATAGATTATTAGTTTAAATTTAGACAATATTAATCAGGTTTTGCATTTATAATTTTTCATTAAAGAATATGCACGTTGTGTCAACGTGACAGCATATAACTAAGTAATCAGATAAATGTAAATACTCTGAAAATATATTTCAACTAATGTGGTATTTTATAACACTGTGAATACTTGTCAATTAAAGATGTATTAATTTACAGAAAGGTACACAAGAGATGTAAATAGTTCACATTGTAGAAAGTGAAAAAAATGAGATATCAAAATAAGATGTTATCTTTGTGTATGTAAACAAAAGAGGGACAAGAGACAAATACAATGTGTTTAAAAGAATGCAATGTACTACAGTACATCATAGTGAAAATGTTTGAGAAAAAGTAACAACTATTCAAAAATTTTGTGTATAGCAAAATGTGGAAGGACAAGCACAATGAACTCAAAATGAGCAGCACATCAGTGTGAACATGTTTGTGTGTGTGTAACATGTAAGACATAAACACAAGTGTGATGAAAAAAAAATCAAGTGTGTGAAAAGGTTGAGAGTCAGCAAGTGTAAGCAATGTAAATAAAAAAAACAACATGGAAAATGTAAGTAAATGTGAAAAAGTGTAATTGTGGACAAACACAAACTTCAAAGATCAGTGACTATTCAAGTATGAATCTTATTTGAAGTATAACAAACAATGTGTCATATTGTGTAATTGAAAAGAAAAAAAAGGTAATCAAATGAATACCACTATACTCTTCCAAAGAATGCATGTATTAAACAGAGGCATATCAATGGCAGGAAAACAATAAAACAGTGTATCGAAAAAATGTAAAAAAGTGTGAACCGTACAACTTATGGTAAACATGTAACATTGTATTAAAAAGCCAAAAATAGAGTGAAACAAAAATATAAATGTACTCTTTAAAAATAAGTGTTCAAAACAAATAATGTGTAAAAAAAAATCAGTCAGCATGGTGACTGTAAATAATAGCATGTTCAAAGAAAAACAAAATGTGTAAAAATCTTATAAAAACGAAATTCTGTTTGTGTGTTTGTTTGTTTGACTGAAAAAACTGAAAAAACACTCAAAATACTGGTGTTAAACGATAAAGTAATTAAAAAACTTTGTAAAAAACACACATAAGAAGTAAAAGGAAAAAGGATACGCGTTTCGTTCAAAAATTGTTTTGAACTTCTTCAGTCCAAGCCCTTCGACGTAAAGCTTTACGTCGAAGGGCTTGGACTGAAGAAGTTCAAAACAATTTTTGAACGAAACGCGTATCCTTTTTCCTTTTACTTCTTATGTGTGTTTTTTACAAAGTTTTTTAATTACTTTATTGTTTGTTTGTTTGTTTGTTTGTGGATTTGATTCGTATACAAATTCACAAAAATGTACCTATCGGCCTGAAATTTAGCACAGATATGTAAAATAATATAGAATAAATCACAGTCCACTTTAAAACTTTGAAAGTCCACCCGTTCCCTAAATTTAAGAGATTTTTTATGCTCTTCACGCAAAAATCTTTCCGTAATTGTAACCCCTGTAGTGAAAAAAGTGTGAAATAAGGATCGTGGTTGCCATGTGTGGCGATTTTGCCGAATAAAATGTCGTTCGTATACAAATCCACAAAAATGAACCTATCGGCCTGAAATTTAGCACAGATATGTAAAATAATATAGAATAAATCGTAGTCCACTTTAAAACTTTGAAAGTCCACCCGTTCCCGGAATTTAAGAGATTTTTTATGCTCTTCACGCAAAAAGCTTTCCGTAATTGTAACCCCTGTAGTGAAAAAAGTGTGAAATAAGGATCGTGGTTGCCATGTGTGGCGATTTTGCCGAATAAAATGTTTTAAATTCTCAAAGTAAAAATAAAAGAATAATAATGATTTTTTTTGTTAGTTTATATTCGTAAGGTTATTTTTTTTTAAATGATAATATCGTGTGCATCAGAGCAGGAATGTAATGCTTTATATGCAAAACAATAAGGATTGAAGATTTCCGAGGCTAATGTGTAATTTTTTTTAGTTTGGCGAAAAAATAAAATGGCTGAAATATGGATTTTGAGTAAGTGAGTTCTAGCGGTTTGCACAGTTTTCGGCTTTGCGCAATTTATTGAGAGCTTAAGGAAATAGATTTTTGAAAACAAGTGCAAAGGTTTTATTAGAATACAGCGTTAAATTTTAATGATCCGTGAAGAAATAATGCAGTTATTAAGGGATTTTAAGCGATCTAACTTCAGAATTCTCGCCAATTGAGTACATTGATTTAAGTTGGGCGAATTCCGCTAAATTTCAGAAAATTGAAATCTTCTCATTTAGTACATCGGAGTAACGATGAATAAAACACATTATAGTTGATAATTAAAAAAAAATAAGCTGTATTAAGGAATTCCAATTTTCAAATAAATGCGTGCTACTCTTTGGCGGTCGAACCATTTCCCATATTGATTGCTGCTAAGTCAATGCTTCGAATGATTCCCTGAAAAAACTCTTGCAAAATGGCGTATGTTGGCACTTTGGCGAGGCTTAGATTTGAAACTGGATTTTATTTGAGACTGGTATATATAATAACACTGGTTATAGATAAAAATGAATGTTGGTATGTGTTTATGAGGTTGAAAAACTCCAGCACCGTTGCACGATGAAATTTGGTTCACCTAAGTCTTTTATGATGGAGAAGTTTTTTATGCTATTCCTTAACTTGCCACTTGGTGCCGCAGCACAACGTTGAATTCTATTCCGTTTAGCTGTTTGCTATGCGAATATCGTCCAACCGATTTCAATGAAATTTGGTACACGCGAATATTAGAACACGGAGAATATTTTTCACTATCCATTTTGCTGTAACTTGCCGCTAAATGGCGCTGCAAAGCATCAACTTCTATACCGTTCGACCGAACAGCATGAAATTTTTTATACTTACACATTTGAGCACGAAGAATTTATTCTAACTGCGTTCTTTTTGATGTTACTCACCGCTAGATGACACTGCAATGCATTATTATTTTAACTCGCCACTAGATGACGCTGCAGCAAGCCAAATTCTTGACCATTCAAACGGTCGCTATGAAAATCAGTATACATAGCTATTTGAACAATGAGAATATTTTGGCGTTATCCATTTTGCTATAACTCGCCACTTGACGGCGCTGTAGCAAATCATTACTTTAATTAACTACTAGATGGCCCTGCAGTGTATCACTTCTTGACTGTGCAAAGATCGTTATGAAAATTGGTATGCATAGATATTTGAACACTGTCGCTATGAAAATCAGTATACATAGCTATTTGAACAATGAGAATATTTTGGCGTTATCCATTTAGCTATAACTCGCCACTTGACGGCGCTGTAGCAAATCATTACTTTACTGAACCACTAGATGGCCCTGCAGTGTATCACTTCTTGACTGTGCAAATAATCGCTATGAAAATAGGTATACATAGATATTTGAACACGGGGAAGAGTTTGGCGCTATCCATTTTCCTATAACTTGCCACTAGATGTCGCGTCAACACATGAACTTCAGGACTGTCCAGCCGATAGTCATGAAAATTCGTATACATCGATATCTGAATGCGAAAAATATTTTCGACGTATCCGTTTTGCTAAAACTCGCCACTAGATTGCGCTACGCCGCATGGCCTTCTGCACCGTACAAACGATTGCCTTGCAATTCGGTATGCATGATTATTGGACACAATATAACGCGATATTCACTTAGCTATATCTGTTTATTACAATGAATAGTAATCACCACAAATCGTAATATCAAAAAGTCCATTCATTCCCGTGCGAAGAACGGGTACTTCAGCTAGTATATGATAAAAAAAGAAACAGTATATTGTGAGGTAAAGAAAAAAAAACTGAAAGAATATGTATGCTGTGTCATGGACTTTAATATACAAAAAGTGCGTAAGAGTGAGTAAAAGTGTGTGCCTTGGAAAGGCCTTGCCATGGGCTTAAGTAATGGAAGAGTGTGGAAAGAAATATAATTGAAGTCTTTCATGATTATAAAAAGAGTAAAGAAAAAATTAACGAAGTATGTGTACCTCATAGAAACTGTACAACGAGCATAGTAACGTAAAATATAGCACTAGAAAAAGTTCAAACATTATAAAGATCACTAGGAGGAATATGTAAGCAAATAAAAATTAAACAAATAAAAAGATATATACACAAAACATATAAATAATAAGTAAAACTTATATTAATCTTAAATCAAAGAAGTGGAAAAGCTAGTCGAGAAAAATCCGAGAAATTAGAGCACCAGCCGTAGTTCTCAAGAGAACGTAATTATTATAATCAAGTTAGAAGTATGCCAACTACGAAAATTATGGCATAATATTTTGTAAAAAAGAATAGGTAATTGTAAGTAACACCATGTACTGAAACGTCAAATAATGATACTTTTACTCTATTTAATACTTAGGTATAAATAATAAAATAAAAGTCACTTGTCAGGATGGAACACAAACTTTATTGCTTCTAGAACTTCGTAGAACAATCAGCTGTACACAATTCACAAGCACAATCTAGCAGTAATGTGCTTTTAACAGTTCGCTTAGATAAGAAGCTCTCAGAAATGCTGTATTTCTCACACAAAATAGAACACTTTCACTGGCAAGACTTTGGCGAAAATATACGAGAAATAACACTAACAGTCTCTCAAGACTCAGCGATGAAGAATTTACACACAGCACTTAAATTCAAAGCTCCACAAACAGCCCGAAACACAGCTTCCTTCACAAAGCAAGCGTATTCACTCTCTCAAAGCTTGATCAACACTGATCTGTCGGGGGAACGCACGCTTCTATAAATAGCCGACGCAGGAGGTACAAGAGGTTTCCAGAAAAGTCCATTTCTCGAGGGTTCTACATAAAGCGTGAATTTTGATTACGTCATAGAAGAGAAATGTTAGGTTATTATGCGTTTTCAATGCAGGAAAAACAACTTCCAGGCCCCATTGGGAAAATCGCGCCAAATGACCAAAAAGTCGCCAAGCTTGGCGACTTTTGGCGAAATATCGCCAAATTTGGCGCCAAAAATAAGTCCTCAAAAGTGAAGAGATCTAAGCTCTAGGACTAATATTTCTCGAGTTTTCTAGAAATCCCATATATTTGAATGGGAAACCGAAACCTCCGTATCTCCGGTTCTAATTGGCCGATTTTGATGCAACATTTATCTATTTGAAGCGTAGAATACGAATTTTAAACCATTTTAAGCCCCAGAGCAGAGTGTTGCCCCGAAAATTCGTAACATTGCCCCCTTCCCAAGGACTGCACGTCCCGGGCAGTACAATCCCCAGTTAGGAGGAACCACAAATATCTACAGTGTCCAACCTTTAACCAAATCTTAACAACATAATTTTCAGCAAATAATCAGCAAATGCACTCTAATTAATAAATAATAGACATAATCAACAATTTCACTAATAAGCAATAAATGTAATAAACAAATACACATTAATAAAAACCAATATATTACAAATATGTACACTAAACATGGCATAAGTAATGAGTGAAAGAGAGTTGACGAAAGAGGAAGAGAAGAGAAAGACAGGAAAGAAATGAGAGTTGAAAGAAAGGAGGAATTACGCCATAGTGACCATGGTCTGAGCTAATTACAACCGCGGTAGATGGCAAGCCGATCGTAATGTACAACTCTTGGCTTCGAGTTTGATGACTTACGAATCCGTACGATGACGTCATTCAGCCGGTTTAGGACTGTGTAAGGACCGTCCCACGGCGATTGCAGCTTGGGAGACAGGCCTTTCCGTCGAGTAGGATTCCATAGCCAAACTTTGTCACCTGCGTTGAACTCGTGTCCCGTAGCCTTCGTGTCGTAGCGAGTCTTCATCTTTTCCGTGTTCAGGTTGATCCACTCCCGAGCAAAATGATGCACATCTTCAAACCGTGCCCGAAGGTTTTCCACGTACTCCTCTGGCGATGAAGGGGCATCTGGAGGGCGGCCGAACACTAGATCGGCGGGAAGACGAAGATCTCTGCCGAACAGCATCTGGGAAGGTGTGAAGCCGGTAGTCTCATGGACGGCGCTCCTATAGGCCAGCAGGAAGAGGGGGAGTTTCTTATCCCAGTCCTCTTGATTCCTAGATACCAGAAGCGAGAGGTTGTTTAAAATTGTGCGATTGAACTTCTCCACCATGCCGTCGGATTGTGGGTGTAAAGGCGAAGTCTGGGTTTTGTCCATTCCGAGAAGTTGGCATAGACCTTTAACCCTCTGAGCGTCTTGGAAATGGGCAAAAAATGTAAAGTTGTTTTCACTGAAAAATTTTCATGCAGCTTTAAAATTATTTAAAAAATAAAATTTTGATAGGAAGATTTGTAATTATTAAAAAGTTAACTCCTAAAATACCCATAAGCTTTAATATCGAAATATATTTTATGATGCCTTGGTGTTATAAATAATTTAAATTATAGATGCATTGCAGTGAAAACTGGAATGAAGTGAACGGGATTTTACGTCTCAGTCGCTTGGAGGGTTAAAGACTGCAGAGGTAAAGTTCGTTCCTTGGTCGGAATGAAGTTGCAGAGGGGTTCCATATCTGGAAATCCATTCTTGCACCAGTACCTCTGCTACGGTCGTAGCTTCTTGATCGGGAATAGGAAACGCTTCGGGCCATTTAGAGAAGTAGTCAATGACAACTAGGATGTATTTGTTGCCATCCGAAGTTCGCGGAATAGGTCCCAGGATGTCGAGTGCAATCCTCTCAAAAGGCGCTCCTACATTATAACGATGTAGTCTTCCACGGCTTCGTTTCTTCGGGCCTTTACGGGCGGCACAGGCGTCACAAGCTTGACACCACTTTTCAACGTCGCCTCGAGCCCTAACCCAGTAGAAGCGCTCGCGAACTTTCTGCAGGGTCTTCATCACGCCAAAATGGCCTCCAGTGTAGCCATTATGAAGTTCTTCTAGAACCTTCGGAATCCTCGAACGAGGGAGTACTAACTGCCATCGGAGCATCTTGCCGTCGTCCGACTCCCATTTACGATACAGGACTCCATTTCTCAGGCGAAGCGAATCCCATAAAGCCCAGTACTGTTTTGTCGCCGGACTGTAAGATGATATTTCTTGCCAACTGGGCTTAGCGCTGGATTTTTCCATAAATTCCACAATAGGTTTGATGTCGCTGTCTGCTAATTGGTCCGCCCGAACATTTTCGTCACTCCAGGGATCTTGAGATGGTGCCGATGATGTAACTTGGCGGACAACGGGATGTTTCAGATGGTAATTTTTCTCTGCCCTGGAGCAATAGCGACAACTGTCTATGCAGGGCCTTCTCGACAAAGCATCTGCATTTCCATGAGATGACCCTTTCCGATGACGTATCTCGAAGTCATATTCTTGTAATCGCTGTATCCACCTGGCTATTTGGCCCTCTGGATTCTTGAAATTTAGAAGCCAGGTTAAAGAGGCATGGTCCGTTCGGAGCAGGAACTTTCGGCCGTACAGGTAATGATGGAAGTGCTCCACGGCTTTAATGATAGCAAGAAGTTCCTTTCTCGTAACACAATAGTTACGTTCTGCCTTTGAAAGGCATTTGCTCCAGTAAGCAATGACGTGCTCTTGGCCATCTATCTCCTGGGACAAAACTGCTCCAACATTCTCCTTACTTGCGTCTGTGTCCAGGATAAATGGCTTGTCAGGGTGAGGATACGACAGGATCGGCGAAGATGTTAAGGCCGTCTTCAGTTCGTTGAATGCGTCCTCACATTCCTCAGTCCAGAGAAATTTCTGTCCAGTCTCGGTCAATTTGTGAAGAGGTCTTGCAATTTGAGAAAAGCCCTTCACGAATTTTCGATAGTAAGTACACAGACCGAGAAAACTTCTTAAGCCATGGATATTCTCGGGACGACTCCAGTTCTGGAGTGCGGACGTCTTTTCGGGATCGGTTCGGACTCCGTGGGCGGATATTATATGCCCGAGGTAACGTACTTCCCGACGAAACAAATTGCACTTCGATGGCCTTAGTTTCAAGTTTGCCTCTTTTAATTTCTGCAGTACCTTTCGAATGTTCTCGAGATGCTCTTCGAAAGTCCTTCCGACGATGATGATATCATCCAAATAAACGAGACATGCTTCGTAGGAAAGTCCTCTCAACACTGTCTCCAAGAGACGCTCGAATGTAGCAGGTGCGTTGCAGAGTCCAAAAGGCATGACTTTGAACTGCCATAATCCTTGTCCCGTGGTGAATGCAGTCTTTTCACGGTCGTCGGGATGAATTTCCACTTGTCAGTAACCACTTTTCAGATCCAGAGTGGAAAACTATTCGTTTCCCGATAAAGTGTCCAAAGTGTCGTCTATCCTGGGAAGAGGGTAGCTGTCTTTCTTGGTAATGTCATTCAGACGTCTGTAGTCAACACAGAACCGGGTGGAACCATCCTTCTTTCGGACCAAAACAATTGGCGAGGCCCAGGGACTAGTCGATGGCTCGATGACGTCATCACGCTGCATCTCCTCTAAAAGTCTGCTCACCTCTTCTTGCTTAGCAAACGGCAGCCGCCTAGCATGTTGCTTGATGGGAGAATGTCTGCCTGTATCTATCCTATGTTGAGTTAAGCTCGTACGGCCAAAGTCACCCAAAGTACGGGAGAAGAGGTCTTCAAATTCGGCTATTACTTTCTCCGCAGCGCTTCTCTGTTCTGCCGTTAACTCCACGTCTTGTATTAATTCCTTCGTCAGGCACTCGGAAGATTTAGCTGTCGTTTGGCTGATGTTCTTATTAATGCAGGTAACAGGAGTGCATGTCGCCAACACTTCATTTTTCTTTATCACCTTCGACTTGTCCGTCACATTTACTACTCTAACTGGAATTTCTGTTCTCGACAAGTCCACAAGTGTTGCTCCTACCAGTACTCCTCTGACGGAATCACTATTGTTTGGTTGTTCTATTAATCCAAAACGGAATTTATTGCTTTCTTTTACTGTTCCAGAAATTATTGAATCAGTTCTGGGAGGTAGAATGATATCAGTCTGGGCTATTATTTGCTGTACAGGTAAAATAGTTTCATTTTTAATATCGAACGCAGCTATTTCTTCTGAGTCTGAACGAAGCTCATTATTCTTAAAGTCCAAGTTAAATTTGTGCGATTTTAAAAAGTTGAGTCCGAGAATAAAACAGTCTGTAATATTGGCGACAAATACCACATGGTCGTATCTGGCATTCCCAAACGTGATTTCTACTTGCGCTTTTCCGCCCACTTCGATCTTGTCACCTGTCACAGTCTGGAGGGTCTGCGAGGACGGAGTCCAGATAATATTCAAATTTAATTTCTTGGCCAGATCCGTCCTTATGATGGTTACGTTCGCTCCAGTATCAATCACCATGTGGCATGGGGAACCATTAACGTATCCCTGTACGAAGAGTCCATTACTGCCACCATTCACTGATGAAATCTGCAAGACTTTTAGGTGGGGCTTTTGACTATATGGCAACCTCCGCCCCGCGAGATGGCCACCTCCTAGTTTCCCTCTTTCATGTTCTTAGATTTCTCTTGCTGGTCATAAGACTTTCGACCACAATGCTTTTGTACATGGCCTTCAACGCCACACTTCCAGCATTTCACTTTCTTTCGGCCATCTCTCGTTCTATCGGATCTTAATTTTCGTTCTATGAGATCTTCAATTCTCTTCAACCTGTTCTCGACGCTCTCTGTGTCTTTGTCAGCTGCCTCTTGGACCGTGACAGCTCTAACAGCATGCCGATCTTTCCTGACGGCCCGCTGAGCCGCTTCTAGCTTCATTGCGAAGACGAGAGCAGATTTCAAATCCTGATAATCCTCCAACATGAGTGCCTTTTGGGTTTCTGGATCACGGATGGCTTCAATAAAATGACGCACCGCCATTTCTTCTCGGACATTATCAAGGTGGTCCATGTAGGCTAGATGACACAGCCTATCTATGTCCGAAGCCAGCTCTTGAAGGGTCTCGCCAGATCTCTGCATCCTTGACTTAAGTTGGATCCTACTATATTCTTTCTGGCACTTCTCTCCGAATTTCATCTCCAAGGCACTGGCAAGGGCGTCAAAATCTCCTATCTTCGTCGCTCCGATAGTTTGCAATACATTAATTGCATCTCCGCTAAGGGAAGCGGCCAGTTGATTAGCTTTCTCGGACTCGCTCCAATCATTGGCTCTGGCGACGATCGAAAATTGGGTCTTGTAAGCTTCCCAGGGAGTCTTTCCGTCATAGGCAGTAAGTTTCACTGCTGGGCGGTGTGAAGATAACCTGATGTTTTCGAGTAACTTTCCCAGCTTTACGAGAGAGTCCAATTTTTCTTCAATTTTAGCTTCACATTCTTCATGTATTTTCGAAACTATATTTTCTTTCCAGTCTAGTTTCTCCTCAATTTTATTCTTAAATTCTTCCCGCATTCTGCAAATATCTTGCTGCAATTCTTTAACATTTTCTTCTATTTTTCCTTCAATTCTTTGTTCATATTTCGTTTGAGTTTCTTCTATGAGCGACATTCTTTTCTCCATTATCTCTTGATTTTCCTGCACACTCTTTTCGAATTTCTCTAATTTTCCCAAAGCAGTCTCCATTTTCTCCAATCCCAATTTCATTCCTTCTTGTCCGACTTCAATTTTCTTCTCTAAATCCGCTTTCATCTGTTCTTGTCCGGCTTCGATTTTCTTTTCTAAATCGGTCTGTCCTGCTTCAATTTTCTTCTCTAAATCCGCCTTTATCTGTTCTTGTCCAGCTTTCATCTCGTCTTGTCCAGCTTTCATCTCTTTTTTTTATCTCATCTTGACCGAATTTCATCTCGTCTTGTCCGGATTTCATCTCGTCTTGTCCGGATTTCATTTCCTGCATCATATTCATCAGCTTTTGAAGTTGTTCTTCCATTTTTTTGTCTAGTCAAAACCATAAGCTGGAAAATTAAAGTCTTTCTTTAGAACCCCACTCCTGACACCAAATGTTGCGGAATTACTCTGCTACTCTTGGGGTTCGTCGTTCTAAAGTCCAGTTGGTGTAAAAAGTTCAAGTAAAAAGTCACTTGTCAGGATGGAACACAAACTTTATTGCTTCTAGAACTTCGTAGAACAATCAGCTGTACACAATTCACAAGCACAATCTAGCAGTAATGTGCTTTTAACAGTTCGCTTAGATCAGAAGCTCTCACAAATGCTGTATTTCTCACAAAAAATAGAACACTTTCACTGGCAAGAATTCAGCGAAAATATACGAGAAATAACACTAACAGTCTCTCAAGACTCAGCGATGAAGAATTTACACACAGCACTTAAATTCAAAGCTCCACAAACAGCCCGAAACACAGCTTCCTTCACAAAGCAAGCGTATTCACTCTCTCAAAGCTTGATCAACACTGATCTGTCGGGGCGACGCACGCTTCTATAAATAGCCGACGCAGGAGGTACAAGAGGTTTCCAGAAAAGTGCATTTCTCGAGGGTTCTACATAAAGCGTGAATTTTGATTACGTCATAGAAGAGAAATAAAGTAATTAAAAAACTTTGTAAAAAACACACATAAGAAGTAAAAGGAAAAAGGATACGCGTTTCGTTCAAAAATTGTTTTGAACTTCTTCAGTCCAAGCCCTTCGACGTAAAGAACACAGGGAACTGAAAAGAGAAAAAAACAGTTTTTTTCTCTTTTCAGTTCCCTGTGTTCTTTACGTCGAAGGGCTTGGACTGAAGAAGTTCAAAACAATTTTTGAACGAAACGCGTATCCTTTTTCCTTTTACTTCTTATGTGTGTTTTTTACAAAGTTTTTTAATTACTTTATCGTTTAACACCAGTTTTTTGAGTGTTTTTTCAATAGAAGAGAAATGTTAGGTTATTATGCGTTTTCAATGCAGGAAAAACAACTTCCAGGCCCCATTGGGAAAATCGCGCCAAATGACCAAAAAGTCGCCAAGCTTGGCGACTTTTGGCGAAATATCGCCAAATTTGGCGCCAAAAATAAGTCCTCAAAAGTGAAGAGATCTAAGCTCTAGGACTAATATTTCTCGAGATTTCTAGAAGCCCATAGAAAAACATATGGGAAAGCGAAACCTCCGTATCTCCGGTTCTAATTGGCCGATTTTGATGCAACAAAAAGCAAAATTTATCTATTTGAAGCGTAGAATACGAATTTTAAACCATTTTAAGCCCCGGAGCAGCGGGTTGCCCCGAAAATTCGTAAAAATAGTTTCATACGCGCAGAGTTCATCTTCCGTCCAAAAATCAGCCTCATACCGAATGGTGGGTAGTAAAATATCCAGTGGCATGCGTTTTATACACATCTTTAGGAGACGAAGCTCGATAAAGTATCGAAAAAAAATCCGCACAATTCACTAAAGCGATGTACTGTCGGGATTGGGTATCATTCAGGATATGAGTTATACGAAAATCCATGGTCGGCAGAAACACTCCATAGCTGCAAGCGAAGATGAAGCAAAACGAATCGAGCATCAGATTACCAAAATGTTATCCAGCAGTATATCCACGAAAACGGAAGTCATGCCATGCTGAAGGAGTTTAATCGGTAGATAACGGTGAACAACGGTGGCGAGAGACGCGAGCATTTTCTAATCCACCCGAGAATGCTGTGGCAGATGTCTTTTCGCCTGAGCTTTAACTTCCGACTGTCCGAAATGATTCCATCCGAGCGCCGTTTGCTAAGCCACCACCGAAAAATGCAACACAAGTGCCTGGGTAGGCACCAATTTATGTAAAGAAGGTTATTTGGTTGGGCTGTTTTAAAATTACTTAGTTGCGTTGTGAGATGAAAATCCAGGTTCGATATGCACTTAGTTGCAGTAAAGAAAAAGACATTGAATGCTTAAAAATATTTATTTAAAAGATACTATTGAAACATTATTATAACGGGCGGTGGTGGCTCAGCGAAAATAAAATGACGTCCTATATGGACAGTGAAATTAAGGTGGATTGATTTAAAAATTACGCCAGCACAGAATTACATATTGGCGAGAACAATAACTTGGCCGAGATTAATAACGCCAATTCCAGAGCAACCCTACAAGTTAATCCAATAAAATTAAAAATGACGTAATCGCGAGCGAATAATTTTAAAGTCGTTGCAGGGGAACAACTAAATAACTTACGCCAGCAGGATGCCAAGAGGAAACTCAAAAAGGCCGTTGATTTTGCAAACGGACGCAATATAATCTATTTTTAGCACACCGGTCTGAAGAGACGAAACAATAAGAACAAAAAGAATAGTGCACACAGGGAAAAGTAAAAATACAGATTTAAAAGCCGAAATGGCAGAAAATATGAGAACAGAAGTGATTTAAAATTCTTGAATTTTGGATAGATTACATTAAAGAAAGCCAAAGTAAATGATTGTTAAGTTAGATATGTGATCTTCATCACAGGAGTACTACGTGGAGATGGACTGCTTATCTAAAAATCTGGAGTGACTCCACTCGACTTTCCGAACACTTACGATTAAGATCATTACCAAGCACTTAAATAAATTTCAATCGATGAATAATTCAAACATATATACCAAATTGAAACTCAATCGAATGCACCGTTTAAACGCTTGCGCACTTTTAAGAATTTCTCCCCATATGCCATTATGCCATAACATAAAAGAAAGTTTTGTCGTAGCCCTTTAGGAGAACTATAAGTCCTATACACACCAAAATCAATACCGGTCTTGCAACGGTGGTTTATAACATATATACCCAATTTGAGCTCAATCGAATCTACCGTTTAAACGCTAGCGCACTTTCAAGAAATTCCCCCCATAGGCCATAATGTAAAAGAAATCTTTGTCGTAGCCCTGTAGAAAAACTATAAGTCCTATACACACCAAAATCAATGCCGGTCTTGCGACGGTGGTTTATGACATATATTTCCAATTTGAGCTCAATCGAATGCTCCGTTCAGGAGCTATCGTGTTCACTCACATACACACACACACACACATACACACACACACATACACACATACATACATACATCTCGTAAAAATAGCATAAATGGATTCAGAAGCCCTCAAAACGTGTAAAAACACCAAAATCTCGAAGTCGAATTTTTTCATGATTACAATACTTTCCTTACATGGTACATGTTCGGAAAGTAAAAATTCAAACAATTATCGCAATCCGTGTATTATTCATGCATATTCTTCTTTAGTTGATGAATGGCTTTAGTAATACAATTCGCAAAGTTGGCCCACCTAACAATAATTTTTTAGAGCATTTGTCCAATACATTCCATTCAGGGATTTCTTCAAATTTCAACAAAAGGCCATCCAAACTTTCAATTTCATTTGATAAAATTCTATCCAAATTCTTTTTAAGTTCTTTATTTGCTTGAAGAAGTGCAAAGAAAACGTACATATATTTAGCTGGTTCGCTTCTTATATCTTCCTTCAATTTTTTGATAACTTCTTTTTCCAACTCCAAGAAGGACGGGCGAAATCTAAATAATAGAAAGAAAAGGAACTACTTCTGTACTACTTCTGTAAATAGTTAATAAAATACCTCTTTGTGGCATACTGGAAAGGAAAATTCAGTTGAGTTATCTAAGCACCCCTCCATCCCTTTTCTGAAGTGTGATAAATATTAGGTTGTAACGAAAGTTTCCCGCCACCGCAAACATCGTCAGAACACAGTTCGCATTGGCGTATTTGCTCATATTTTGTCGAACTATTTTTGACATTTGAAAGAAAGACATATACAGACATTACTTTATAACACTGTGTTGTGAAATCTCTGAAAAATATAGTTATCATTAAGTACAAGGTGTCTCCAAATGGAACCATAGCTCTAGAGGATTAGAACCATCATTAACTTACAGTTGTGTTGCAAAAAGTCAGCTCTAGAATATCAACAAATTATGAGTACAGCTTTAAGTACTATTGTTTTATAATGTGACACTGTGCAGGTGGGGTACCGAAAGTTCAAATACAGTTATCTAAGGTGTTAGAAGTTAGTTTTTCAGGCAGATATGGCGGAAAACTTTCGTTACAACCTGATACTTTTTTTACAATGAGATTTGAACGTGCACGTCTACTGCAGCACCATATTACTTCTTGTACGATGTAAAGGAAGCACTGTAACAAACTTTGAATTTCTTTCAAATGTTTGTACTTGGATGTCTCACGATTATATTTTCGTTTTTTGATAATAAACTTTTGTGCAACTTGTAAACCTAAATTGATATTTTTTTTTTCTTATTTGAAGCATCTAACAAACTAGGAACACTAGTATTTTTAATAGAGAAAAAAGTGTGTAATGTACAAAAATACCTTGAAAAAGAAAGGATAAATAAATGAAATAAGAATCACTGTACAAAATATACATAAAAAAGTAAAATCAGCTAGCTCTACCTATGTTGCAACAGTGCTCTATTATTTTTTTTTCTGTTATCTTGTGGTTGGACGAATATTGTAAATTTTTTAAAGCATAAAAGCAGAAGCCTCATAGTAATACTGAGGAAAATTATTTCTTTGATTTTCCTTTTAAAGGATTTTGAGGATTGAATTACATGCAAAATCAAATTCTTCAGCTCAACAGATGGCATTTTCTGCAAGCAACCGACTAAATTTAATTTTCTGCCACTTCAGTAGCAATGTGTGAACAGAATGCTCCACTTATTCGTCTTCAAAAATGGAAAACTATTCCGGCGAAAATTTCAACAAGCAAGATATCCCCGTTTGGACCACGGCCAAATCATCACGTCACATTTCTGGGGAACATTAATTTCCTTGCGATGTCATAGGCTTTCTATGTTGTTATGATATAGTTTAAAGATGAATTTAATAATGAACTTTATTAATGAATTTTTCCCTAAATGAAATGCAGAGCAAACTTTAAGCTTCTACTCTCCTTTTTGTGTGTTCAAGTTGATTTAGAGTTATGTAGTATCGTAACGCGTAAATTCTGAATTGGTATCGTTTATCATAAATGAATCTAATTTTTACTCCTGAATTGGAACTGTTATGTAAAAGTCTCATAGTGCAGTGGAATATTCAGTAATATTAGAGATGCTTAAGCATGTTTCGGATGAGAACTGAATCATTGGACTGCTTGTGTCACTTAAATAACAGAAACACTCATGAAACAGCATAAAACATAAATTAAAAGTTTGGGGGTGGAAATGTTGATTCCACATTGTCTAAGAATTAAAATTATCAAACAGGAAAAGGCTAATTTTTTGTAATGTTGTTGTGAATGGAATTTATGATTCGGTGGTAAGCACTATAAATCTCTTGTCTACTTAATGTGAAAGAAGATGTCTGTGTGTGCCTGTCTGCGTGTCGGTGGGATTTCGGACAAATGGTTACACATGGAAAAATAGATTTTTTCAAAATCTGCATAGCAAAATTTTTCGAGATCACTGTACCACCTTGTACTTAGTGCAAGGATGGAAAAGTACTTCGTAACACTATACGATCACTCCATTCTCTCTGTCGAAATATTTAACTCTATTATAATACTTTCAATTGCAAAAATGATCAAAATTAGATGCAGAGTGCAGCTATTAAAAGTTATAAGCGGCAAATATTCGAGAAAAAATGCGCATTAAAAATATGCACGCATTCCCTAAGTTCCTACATTCATATTTTGTGAAATCTTGTCCTTACAGAAACATTTCAAAGACATAAAGTTTGATATTGATATTGGTTCGACAAATATTCTGGAAGAAATTTTACTTCAAAGGTTTAACTTACAGAATGGGGGCAGTACACAAATACAGATGGGAATATATCGCCCTGTCAGAAGAAGAACGAGCTTTCAGAGTACGTCTATATGTATGTACATAACTAGCATATCTCAAAAACTATTTGTCGTCGAATGTTAAAGTTTTATATTTAGGAATGCTGTAACATCTAGTTGTGCATCTCCTTTATTCGTTCCAACTTACTGGATAGTTTATTTGCAGGGCCAACCGAAAGAATTTTAAAACATCAAAATGCATAGACATCTTCAGAATCATAAGCAAGTAGAGAAGTCAGGTCGGAACCAGTCAAAATGGTTATTTAAAATGGATATTTTTGTCAAAAATTGAAAAAAAAAAAATTCACGTCATTTCCTTTAATTTGTAAGATTAAATAATAAATAAAGTATATGATATTTACAACTAAACCAACTTTTCAGAATCGGCAAATCTTAGGTATCTTTTACGAGTCACATATTTGCAGAAACAGCCCCCAAAGTACAAAGGTTCCCGTCTCGTAACTAATTCAGTGCCGAACAGTGAACATTGTATTTAATCCGTTGAAGATATGGCTGAGACAATGGCTGCAATTAGTTTCTCTGCTGCAAATTAAATTTCACTGAGCGAAGTATAAGTGCTTGTAAATTTAAAAGCCCCGGCTGTAAAATGCAACACGTGTGGAGCAGCACCGGATAATAGATTCCGAGATTACCGACATTTCCGGGTTGTAATGGTGCCGGAGGGATGGCTGAAAACTTAGATTAACGGTCAGCAAGTCGTGCGAAGTGTTGCATCCGTAAGTTGTTTCAAGTTCACTCTTCAAGGGGTTAACATGGCTAATTGAATTCATATATAAAATGCGAAAATACTTCATTGGAATGTTTGTGCAAACATTCGAAACAAGTTTATTTCATTTTTACCCGCACCATCGTAAAAAAAGGAAACTTTTCTATTCAACAGGGTGGTATTCGATGAATGTCTTCTAATATCCAATAAAAAAAAAAAAAAAAAAAAAAAAAAAAAAAAAAAAACCTTCGTTCTGAGCCTTCTATAATATAAATCGAAATCAGAAAAAGAAGGAATTTCAGAATATTAGCATATTTCGGAAACTGCTAAAGACTGCGAAGGAAACATTATAACTTTTAATAAATCCAGGGATAGCTTATTAATTTGAATTAGCGGGCAGCATGTAGTACGTAGAGTTAGAAGATAAAGTTGTATTGTTGCAGAATACTCTGCTTGTTTCCGGGGTTCGTCGTTCTAAAGTCCAGTTAGTGTAGAAAGTTTTAGTAAAAAGTCCACTTGTCCGGATGGAAATCGAACTTTATCGCTTCTAGAACTTCGCCGAACAATCAGCTATACAAAATTCACAAGCACAATCAAACAGTAATGTGCTTTTAACAGTCCGCTTAGATCTGAAGCTCTCAACAATGCTGTATTTCTCGCACAAAATAAAACACTTTCACCGGCAAAAATTTAGTGAAGACGAGAGATAACACTAACAGTTTCTCAAGACTCAGCAATCAAGAATTTACACACAGCGCTTTAAAAACAGCTTCGAAAAGCAAGCTAAAACACTGCTTCTATCGCAGAGCATAGCAAGCATACTCACTCAGAGAGCTCTACTCACACACTACGGGTGCTTTACTCACACTGAACTGAGGCCGATGAAAAACTCATATATATAGGTGGCGCAGAAGCTACGAGAAACTTCCCGAAGAGTCTATTTCTCGAGGATTCTAGATAAAGCGGGAATTTTGATTACGTTATATAAGAGAAATGTTAGGTTATTATGTGATTTTAATGCAGCAAAAGCAGCTTTACAGGCCCCATAGGGAAAATCGCGCCAAATGACCAAAATATCGCCAAGGTTGGCGACTTTTGGCGAAATATCACCAAATTTGGCGCCAAAAACAAGTCCCCGAAAGTGAAGTCGCCGAACTCCTAGGACGAATATTTCCCGAGATTTCTAGAAACCCCATAGTAAAACAAGGGGAAACCGAAACCTCCGTATCTCCGGTTCTAGTGGACCGATTTTGATGCAACAAAAAGCAAAATTTAACTTTTTGAAACGTAGAATACGAATTTTAAACTATTTCAAGCCCCAGAACAGCGGGTTGCCCCGAAAATCCGTAACAGCATGAAGGGCACCCTCAAAGCAGTTATTTGAAATAGATGTAAAAAGGAATCTTCTATGTTATTAATAACAGTAGAAGTCAAAGCCCGTTATGGAGGCAATTACAAAGGGCGCTAGAAAAAACATTTGACGAAAATACGTCTACATTCATTGTATTTCATCTTCGTCCCCCTAAAATAACAAAACTTCTCATATTCAACTTTTATTATATACCCAAATCGAATTTAATGCTCTTCTGGAAACGCGCAGAAACTTTTCGCATTCGAACGATTTCGTTTTGTTGAAACAGACAAGAATAGCAGAATATCTGTCACGTCACTCTTTTTTACGAATTCTGCGTTTTTTATAGCATTATTTATGCCTTCATATTTTGTATTTGTAAGTACCTAAAAGTGCGTTATCTCCTAAACGGGGCTTTCGATTGGGCTCACCTTTGGTACATATATTAAAAACCACCGTCATACGATCGGTATTGATTTTGGTGTATGTAGGACTTAAAGTTTTTTTCTAGGGCTGAAAAAAATATTTCTCACACATCACGGCCTGTACAGATAAATGCTTAAAAGCGACAGATAGCGCGGGAGAGAAGGGGGAGAGAATAAAATCTTAAAAGCCGCCATGTCTTACAATTTTTTATGATTTACTGCCAAGTTTGTTGCCAAAAGTAAGCCCTCAAAAATTGAGCCTAGCTTGATGATATCTACAACATTTGGCTAGAAACTGGCAAACGCTACAATTTATTTATCTGCAGCAAAGGAGAAGTATAGTTAGAATACGCTTGGTGAAGATTGTAAAATAGTTTTGGTAGGCGATTTTAGTTAGAAGTCAAGTTTAAGAAAGTATTTTATGGAACAAGGAAGGCAAATATGGTTTACTCATGGATTATGGTACAATTTCCAAACAGTATTGATAAAGGTGAAGTATATCTATATAAATAAAATTAGACTTTTGTCTGTACATTTCTTGGAATTCAAAAATTTGGCGATTTCTATCCGTTTCAAGCACCTGGGAATCCGGTGCGACCCTCAAAAAAAAGTTTGTCTATCTGTCGTTCTGACATTCTGTCATTCTGTCATTCTGTCCGTGACGCTTTTTTGTTTAAGCATCACGTAAAGACTTTGGTTTCATGATAGGTGATCACTCAACTTAAAACATAGGCGTCAAATTTTTAAAATATTTTGATTACATTTTGAGATTTTGTGAAAATCGTTTTAAAATGCTGAAATTTTGTTGCAGCTTCACGAAATAAAGACTGCAGGGAATGAAACGAAATTTGGTTACATGGATAGGTTGCCACTCAACTTAAATTCTAGGCTTCCAATTTTTCAAAAATATTGATTAGATTTTGAGATTTTGCAAAAATTATTTCAATATGCGGAAATATTCGTTCGCGCATCCCATAATTACGACTAAAGCGAATGAAATGATATTACTTAGTGACTCTCTAACCTGTAATATTTTAACAATACATAAAAATTATAACTTCGCTTTCGTTACTTTGGCAACATACAACATCCATTCTGTGTAATCCTACAATGCTGGCGAAAGTTCTTGCTTTTTGGAAATTTGCATTTAGTACTAACCCGTGAACGACGGGTACTTCCGCTAGTTTAGAATATAATCCCAGTGGTGTACGGTTAGCGCATTCTGCTGCCGTGCCTCAGGTCCGGGGTGCGATTCTCGGGCTGGGCGAGGTTGACTCGGCCTTTCATCTTTTGAGTGGGTCGATGAAATGAGTACCAAACCTGGCTTGCTTGGGAGTTAAAAACTAGCAGCTTCGCTTCTGGCTGAGGCATATGCTTCCGCACCTCAGAGCCCGTAATCGCGAAGGCGTGGTTGAGCCGCGCAAGTCTTGGCCACGTAAGGGGGCTGTTGCGACAATGTTTAACTGTTTATAGTTCGAATATGCCTGACCAAGATTGTTAAACACTTTTGGTAGGCGATTGTAATATAGATTTCAATTCTGAAAGTGTTTTATGGAACAAAGAAGGCAAACACTGCACACTCATGCATTATGATACACATTCAAAACAGTATTTATAAAGATGAAGTATATGTTAGAATGTGCTTGGTGAAAATTGTAAAACAGTTCCAGTAGGACGGCGATTTTAATATAGGTTTCGATTCCAAAGAAGTGTTTCATGGATTAAGGAATTAAAATACGACACACTCATGAATAATGATACACTTTTCAACTTAATTAAATAAAGAAGAAAATAGGGATATGCGAATGCGCATGCATTATGGTACGCTTTTAATATAAAGCACATTAGTGCGTATTCAAAATATGAAAGTTTTCCAGATTCTTTTTATTTTCAAATTTTTACATTGTGGTTTATTAACCACATTGTTGGCAGTTATAAACTCCTTCTTTATTTTGACGCTTTATCTCTTATTTCTTTAATTTTTCGGTTCTCTATCTGATATTGGATCTTCACCATCGAGGGTAGCGTGAGAAAAGGTAAATAAAGCAGGGAGCGCGCCATCACCATTTGTCTTTCGCAGAATTCCGACATTTTTTGGTATTTTCATTTCATACTGTTTGCATTTACCTTCCTGAACCTATATTTTCTCATGGAATCTTGAATGTTGCTTTTTACAGGGTTAGATCAAAGAATGTCGTGGCAGTATAGATCACTCACGAGGATTTATCTGGACGTTCCATGGTCGATGTCTGGACCCAAAATATCATCTTCAGCGAAATTCTCAATTAGATTCTATATAACTGCACTAGCCGCGGAAGCGGCCAACTTCGCCGCCCTATACCTTACTGTTCTTTTTACTCAGTGCAGTGTTGGCCAAATTATTATTGGACTCATTTCAACGAAAATCATGCTTCTTTGTTTTAACAGTATTTGTCATAGCAGTACTTATTTAGGTTAGAGTTGCTACAAATTTTGAGTATTATCATAAAAGCTGATGTTGGCCATGGTAACGATACCAAGTACTAACATTACAAAATGTATGGAAAGACATAATTGGTGACATTTCTATTCATAAAATGATTATGAAAATATTGAATGACTAAAATGTGCTTGAACCCACAACATGACGACTTTTTCTTCTTTTTTTTTTGGGGGGGGATGTACGATAAACCAGGGCCTTCTCTATTGTACTGCTCGGGCCTGCTACAGTGCTTTCCCCCCACTGTCCTACGTCACGAAACCGGTCTTGCTTTCTCACCACGTGCAGCTTACTTTACCTAGGATTCAAGAATGTACTAGTCGGAAGTTCAGTGCAGTTAGGTATGTGTTAAAAGCATGTGATTAAAAGCTTCTAGAGTGTGAATATGAATAATATTTATAAGTGAAGTGCATTAAAGTGTGGATAATTTTGCTTTAATATTACAAGGTAAGTGATCTTTACCTTTTTTTTAAATTTAGTATAGCCTTTCTTTGACTTACTCAAGCTATCCTCAAAAGAAGAGCCACTTTTCAACGTATCGAGTTACAAGTCTAGGGGAATCTTAAATATTTTAAAACTAGGTACTTTAAAATAGAAATAATAGAGAGGATGTAATGTCTTTCCCTGTGCTTCATAATTTATTTCTTTCAATATATGTGTTTGTACGTTAATTTTTCGTAAAAGTAAAACTAAAAGGGTTATAATTTGATGCAGAGTCAATCATATATCTTTTAGTGTTATTTAATTAGAGCATATGGTGAAAAATGTTATGTATTCCTATAATTTCTAATTGAAGGCTATATGCAACATTCAAATATAGCTCTCATACACAAAAATTGTATTGTAACACGTGAAAATTATTATAAAATACTACTCATTTAAGATTTTACCTCATTATTTTATGCTTTGTTACTTTATTCTTAAACGTATCATGAGTATTTAATCATTTTTATACGCTTAATGTTAGCAACATTGCAAAGAAAACACCGGGAAAAGGCATTCTGAATGTTCCATTCTCTCTCATACATTTTGATTCGTTAATATACTGCTTTAAAAATTCTTCATTTTTTAAATGAAAGAATTGGGACTACCTTTTGAAGGGGAAAAAATTGTTTCATGCGACTTGTTTAGGAAAGAAAATAAATCTCTTAAGTGACTTGAAATTTTTCAGGATGTCTCTTCACAAGCTATACTACACACAATAATTAGCGATAAATTATGCCAGTTATAGAACTCTGGGAAAATTCTTAAACGTAGAATTTCATTGGAATATTTTCTGAAGCATGACATATTTAGTATATACGTAATATAATAAGGTCACTACATAAAGGTTTCGATTTTTGCAGATGCCTCGTAGATTATTGCAAGCAGAGAAACTACCAAAATAAAGAAAAAAATGCTAAAAAGATGCAGAAAAAACTTTCAACTGTCAACTCTGGGTGATTCATTTTCCTTTAAAAAAAAAATCCATGTATAACTTTAACACTGTACAATTTTACAAATGCTTTTTTTGAAATTATTGATTAATAATATGCCAATGTAACTGAAAGAGAGTAAGTCAAATTTTTACTTTATTTTGCTGCCTTAATCTAGAGTATTTGAAAACAGTTTAAGCTGAAAGCTTTTTAAAGAATGACTGCTCAAGGATAAAATACATTTTTGTGTTACAATATTAATCAAATGTCACAAACTTTTCACCTTTTTCCAATTATTTTATGCTCACGTTATTCTAGAAAAATACAGTCATATGAATATTTTTTAATACACTATGATTAAAAAAAATGTGTATGAAAAATGTTAATGCCACGCTTAAATTTGCTAAGTTGCCTCAAAATATTGTTGAATAAACATTGTATTTTCATATTTTGTATTGTTTCTTCAACACATATACATATGCAACATTTCTATGTTATTATACTATTAACTTTGTTCAAAAAGGTTTTCTTAAAATAGGAAAATAGAAGGTTTGCACTTAAATAAATGTGTTCAACAACCAGTTAGGAACTATAGTAAAATAATATTTTTGTTAAAAATTCTCTGCTATCGTCAGTCTGATATCAGCGTTTCAGAGTTGGATTTCCAATATGAACTTTTTGAAGAAAAATTATGCTAATGTTCACTTTTAATAATTTCTTTAAAGGCAATGCATTTATACTTACTCAAATCGCTTTACTCGGTTAGCTTTTTTCAGAATTGGTATATTTATTAAAGAGTTTGCAATGAAAAATTACATTTAGCGAGTTGGAAACATGATCAATAGCAAAGATTTCATACCATCCATTTCGGTTATCTATACATGATTATTAAATTATTCTGAATTTAATTTAATAATGGTGAGCAATAAATATATTGTCAGAAGAAAGAAAACTATTTTCAAATCAAAAGGTTTCGCTAACGATTTCCATCATGTTTCTAAAAGAAAGTTGAAATAAACAAATAAAGCGATTACAAAATTATAATAATAACATTTTTCCTTTTAGTCAATAAATGTGCTACTGCTTTAAAAAGGCTATTTTACCATTTTTTTTTTCGTAATTAAACACTTTGAATTATCCCTCCGTTAAAGGTATTTGCTCATTATTCCTTATCTCCAGCGGAACAAACCGGACTCATTTCTAGACCCCTTCTTTTCAAGGAGCAGGCCCGGTGAATAGAATAGAGAAGGCCCTGGATAAACGCGCCAATTATTGTAAATTAGAATTAAAGCTGTGAAAATATCCGAAAGACCTTGCATTTTCGTGAGTCCATTATTGTTATTTTGTAATTTAGCTAATACGCGACTTAAGTAAAAGCAACCAGTAACGAATATGCTTGGTTCATTCGACGTCACTGAACTGTAAATGTTAATTTTTGCGCATGTGTCATTGTTATTAAACTCATATTTACATGTAGTTGCTGCCATTCGCAGCTTAGAAATATAGTCTATTTTGGTACCGCATAGGTTAATGTATTATAATAGGTTAATGTATAAGTAGAAGGTTCGTACACATTCGTCATTTAATATCTTCTTTTTTCTTGCCTCAGTAAAGATAGTTAAAAACAAATTTTAAAGTTTTCTATCATTTCACCGCCATCGTACTGTTGTTAAAGTAAGACCTGACGCAAACTTTTCGTTTACTTTTTGTCACACGTCATGTCACGTCCAAGTCGCTCTTCCATTTTTCCTGTGCGTTTTGCCCAACACCTCGGTGACATTCCTGATTTTTCACATTTATTTTTGAAACAATACGGTCAATAAAGTGGCCGTCGGATTCGACGGATTCCAGCTAGTTGCTTTTAAAGCTTGTGGATTCAAAACTGCACTCCATCTTCTTAAACTCTTCTCAATTTTGTTAGAAAGTATTAAAATTAATTGACTATCACTATATGTCATCATACTCGTATAAATAAACTCTGCGATAATGGCGTTTTAACCCTTTAACGCGTAGTGTTCCCGCTCTGGGACACCCAACACCTCTGGAACACCCAACTCTGACGTTTTGACTGTTGCCAGTCACGAAGAATAGATTTGATTTCTATAAAACTAGTTGCGGGTGACATAGCTCCACGAGAATCCTTTACTTTTTACAACGTCATTTCCCGTAAAAAAATGGTCACGATTATTTTTAACAGCACTGGCATCTGCTGAAAAAGGGAAGAATGCGCTGGATAGATTGCCCAATGCTGAAAAAAGGGCATCCGTTGCCATCGCTCGACTTAACTACCAGCAAGATGGCGGACAATCGAAACGTTCATCGCGTGCCACAGATCTAGACACCCTTTTTTGACGACAGCTGTGCCGTCATCAAAAAAGGGGTCTCTAGATCTGTGGCACGCGATGAACGTTCCGATCGTCCGCCATCTTGCTGGTAGTTAAGGCGATGGCAACGGCTGCCCTTTTTTCAGCATTGGGAAAGGATTGCGCCTCAAAGGGTTAATGAAGCTCAGAAGATGAATTTATTTAAGAAAAAATAATTCGGGGAATATCATAGACTGGTGCATTTTAAGTTTATCCTCTTTTAATAAAGTGAATGAGCAGTTACAATCGGATTATTAATCAAAAAATTTATGCAAGTCATTTTTAAAACGCTGCCTATCCACTTAAGTTTATTCGCTTTGACGATAGAGAATTTTAATCTTAAAAATGTCCAGAAGATTTCATAATTCAAAGCGCATTTTTAAATCGGAGTTCTCTAATTGTTTGGCTGTCCGTAACTGATATTGTTAATTGTTTTAAAGCAGAGGTATTCCATAAGACGTGCGATAATATGAAGAGAAATTAAGCCAGTAAAATGCTAATTAAGTGAAAAGTTTATTCCCAGAGAGATTATGCTGGCTTGCACTTATTTTCTCATTATTTAACATTCTAGTGTAACTTCCCCAGCTTTGAAACTTAAGCTGCTCGGATGATCATTAAAGTGTTTATAACAGGTAAGAATTGGTGAAGATATTTTTGTTTGCATTAAAATACAGGGTGTTCATAATTAAGGGGATGGTGGGCTATGGCATTACCAAAAATTCCCAAATTTTTTTTTAATGTATTGATATTCTATGATTTTTACTGTATCTGAAACAAAAAACTGCATGTCTCTAACTTAATTAGTAAATAAGTTATAAGCATTTAAAAATGTAAGTATCTCATAAATGGTCCTTTAAATGTCCGAAAAAATAATAATAGACCAAACATTCCTTATTATTGCCAATTTTTTTCTCTCATATTCGACAAATACTCAACACATTTATATTCATTACCAAAACTCCGCGAAAAAATCGGAAATTTAAAAAAAATGTAGTAATATTCTATAATTTTTACTGTATCTGAGGCAAAAAACCACATGTCTCTAACTTAATAAGTAAAAAAGTTATAAGCGTTTAAAAAATAAAGGTCATAAATGGCCCCTTAGTCCGAAAAATGCTTTTTGTGCAAAATGAATATTTTTCGCAGATCCGTGTCTTTAAAATGTCCCTTGCGACACAATTTTTGAAGAAGTCTTATAAAATTCATAATAGAGACTCAAGATACATATAAGAATAAATTTTCTTATCCGTTCTAATTTTGGTGATCTTTAAGATTATATAAATTCAATACAAGTTTATAAAAGCATTAAAATTTTGTGAAAATTCAGTGTTAACGTATAAAAATACTTCCTAAAATTTTACTTTTCAACGAATCTCTAAAGTAATAAGACAATTTGTTCGGAATACATTTTTGAATAATAACAAGAGAAAATTGAAGGAAAAAATTAAAAATTGGCGCTCAAGAGACATTTTTTCGAAATTCAAATTATTTTAATTTAAATTTCAAAAAAAGTAACTTTTTTTAAAAAGTTTTTTAAGTATTTAATTTTGTCATACTTAAGGCCATATCTATACAAAAATTCATAACTTTTGGTCAAAAATTTAAAAAAATCTTTGATAACGTCCACCGTCCCCTTAATGCTATCTTATTCAGAGGGGTATACAGTGCGAACTAACTATTCAGAACGCTACCGAATTAGCAAGAAACCATAATGAGACATGGGAGAGATATTTACGTGGGCTAAAAGTAGTTCAAAAAATCACCAATAGGTGGCTTTTTACAATGTTACAGCATTTGATATGCAAATTCTTCCACCGCACCTTGGCTCAAACCCAGATCGCGTCCGCCGACTTAGGCGTTCAGAGTTTTCTGTTGTTTTCTCCGAAACTTTGCGTAAAAACGGGTTAGGACGTCTTAGAAAGTCCGCCACGGAGAGCACCCCCTTCCCCTCTGTCTAAATCCCTCGAGCAGATAAGCGGCCTCAAATCAATTTCCCACAGCGCACATTAAAATGTCCTTCGTCCGAGGCATTTTCCCCTTAGGCAGATAGCCTTAGCATTGCCTTAAATAAGCCGCACACCTACAGTCTAGTTGGACAGGACAGACAGTCTTACGACTGACTCGTTAAGAAGCGATATTTATTACCCGAGGAAAGGAAGGTGACGCAATAAATTACTGATCTGTGACGGGAGAATCTGAAAGGGACGTATTTCGGTTGACGAACAGTCAAATCTAAAATCACAGTACTTACTATACGATAAACCGCAAAATAGAGAAATCCGCCCTTTTCTGACCGCAGGTCACAGACTGATGGCGACATCTCCCCGCGAAAGCTGTCGTCCGACAAATCTGTCCGACTAGACTGTAAGTGTAAACCTAACTTAACCAACGAGACGGACCTATCGCTCCGAGTTGCAAAATATCTATTACACAACTTCATTGTTTTCTTTTTTGAGAAATTTGGTCCCACCTGTCGTTGTCTGACAGCTACTACAGAGTGAGGCCAACTCTCCTTTCGCAGACGCTTCACAAACTTAGCGATAGTTACCGGAACATTCTAATTCATTAGTATTTCCTATTGGTTGAATAAATCGATTGCGTAGTACTAATGCAAGGAAGCAAACATTACAGACCAAGTTAATAAAATCATGCCAAATATCACCTTTTGCGGCTTTTTGGAGTAATATCTACAAATTTAGCCCAAAAAATAAATCTGCAAAATTTAAGTGAGCAAAGCAAATAGCTTTAGAAATTTCCGAGAAACCACTAAACCCATGTTTTGTTATAGTAAATACGAAGGTTTATTATAAAATTTAACTATTCACCACGTAAAACACGAATTTTGGTCTAAATTTAAACACTGAAGAGCAGATCATCCCGAAAATTTGTAACATTATAATATTATGTCTCGCAATTTTTAAAGGTGCGTAGCATAAGTTGATGATAAACAAGCAAGATTTTTCTTTTAAAAAAGGTAGCCAAAGATTTGCATCTTTAATGTGTTTATAAGAGTTAAAAGACTCCGTTATTTTGTTGTTGATCATATTATCAGAGCTTGGCCAATTTAATACTCTCTTAAGGTAACTCCTTTTTAATAAATAACGAATCATGGAAATGTGTGTATATCGTAAAATAAACTTCTGTTTGTAAAAAATGCAACACCATAAAGGAAACCTCAGAATCAAATGAAATTTAATTCACAAACGACTTATATTAGAACAAATAAACGATTAAATTTTTAAAGCTAAAAATGAATATTAAGTGTTCGAAATCAGTATTTAGTGTGGCCACCATGCACTGCAATAAGTTCTGCTATACGACGTGGCATAGAGTCAAACAGATTTGAATGTATGCTTCTGAAAGAGCGTTCCATATTTCTTGTAGGCGTACCCAAAGTTCATCTGTTGAAGCTGTAGGACGAGGATCACGAGCGAAACACCGACCAATGAAATTCCACACATGTTCAATAGGTGACATATCCGGTGAATAAGCAGGCCACGAAAGAAGCTGTATGTTTTCTGCTAAAAAGAAGTCTTGCACATTCCTTGCCACATGTGGGCGGGCATTATCCAGCTGAAAGATAGCTCCAGGAATGCCTTAAAGGAAATGTTCCGGTTCCAGAACTTCTCTGATGAACCTGCTGCTGTTCAGATTACCCAAAATCCGTAGCGGCTGAACATCCATGATATGCAATCGCACCCCAGACCATAACTCCGGGTGTTCGTCCACTATGACGTTCGATAATGCGTACTCCGGAAGATAGCATTCGCCAGTATAGCGTCTAACATGAATGCGGCCATCATGGTGCCACAAATTAAAGCGTGATTCGTCAGAAAACACCACTTGCTGCCAATCTGCACGCCAGTCTCTATGTTCATTAGCCCACTGCACCCGCAAGCGTCAATAGTTTCACGTGAGGGGGATCCTGTATAAAGGAATTCGTAAACGCAGTCCACGGCGCATTAGACGTCGGCGAATTGATGAAGCAGACAGTGATACACCTGTAGAGGTAGACCAATGTGCTGCCAGCTGTCTAGATGAAGCTATTCGTTCTATCAGCGCTATGCTGACCAGTGTCTATCATTGCACATTGGCGTCTTTTTTCGGTGTCCACTCCCTGTTTTTAGAGTTGTCCGGTTTGTAAAGTACTGGTTCCAAACTTGCATCACTGTGCTGCTGTTACGTTGCTGCTTTTGCGCAATAGGAAAATCCTCCTTTATGAAGGCCGATGATTCTTCCCCGTTCAAATTCATTAGAATGTTCAAATTTCGCCCTCTGCCGTCGACAAGGGCATAGTTACGTCTCACTTCACATTTACCACAAACAGATAAACACAGACTATTGGAAGCATGCTGCCGCAGCCCTTTATTTATACGATTTCAGGCACAGTACCGAGTGCGTTGCTCAGCCTACGCATGCGTAGTGGCTTTGAAATTTTAATCGTTTGCTTTGAACCAGTGGTCCCCAACCTCCGGTTGATTAACCCAGACAGCACAGCAAACTTGCAGCAAGCTTGATTTATCAAGTCAATAAACTTGAATTAAGCTTGAAAATTTGAAGCGTGTAAGCTTAATGCTAGCTTGAATGAAGTGTTCAAGTTTACACTCGCCCAGCTTGCATTAAGCTTGACATAGCAAGCTTGAATCAAGCTTGACATAGTAAGCTTAATTTCAAGCTTAAATTTAAAAAAAAAAAAAAAAAATTCTTAAATACATAGGGCGCCCGTCGGCGAACTCGCCCCACATGTATTATTCTTCCACGCATTTCCCCCTCTATGCTGAAATTTCAAGTTAATTTAATCTGTTTCCATCAAGCGTCCGCGGCTGGGATAGAACTCGGGACCTAAGGGTTGGGAGGCCAGCGTCCTAACCGTTCCGCCAATCTGCCTCGCGCCGGCACGACTAAAGTTTGAAGTGACTGTCATGGCTGTCACGCCGTTTACTGGCCAGATCGATCAGTACCGATGCCGATTTCTTTCTTTTATTTTTCCATGGGATGAATCAAAATTAAAATAATGTTATGTGTGATTTATAGACTCTTCTAATAGAGAAATAAGCATAATATCAACTTAAAAGCAGCACACGTTTTAAAACTTTCAATATTGCGACCCTCATGTTGGGCAATACTGGCCAAAATCGAGACAAACGACTGATTTTGAAATCAATTTCGTAGTATAATTGTATTTTATTTTGAAGAATTTCAATATTTGGAAATATAGAATCTTTTTCTTTTCTAATTCTATGGTCAAGTACATTTATGACTGATGATAAATTATTTCTTATACGGATGTGGCTTTCCAAATCAAGCAGTAGTCAAGTTGTATTCAAGCTTCACAGTTTAAATGACTTCTCCAAGTTTGCTGCATGCTTAAAATGAATTGAACTGTCAAGCTTGTATTAATACGTCAAATTCAAAGAAATTTCAAGCTTGATTTAAGCTTATGTGCTGTCTGGGAAATGGTACAGGGAAACCCAAGGAACCCTGAATACCACTCAACCACTATACGACATGTAAACCGGCCAATGGATTGTTTCTATATAGACCACCGGCATTTTCGCGATACCATATATATGGGGAGAATATCTCTTTTGATATGCCGCCTAACTAAAATCCGGCTATTTTTGTTCAGATTAATTATAATCTTCTGGTTGTGGCCCCTGACGAGTGTACCAGAGATTATTACTTCCATTCAATTCTGTTTTAATCATGGCTCCTGTTATTTCAATTTTCCACCTACTTGGACCTCTATATATGCTGTAATTGTCTGTTTTATTATTCAGTTTTCCTGTATTTCCACGTGTTATAAAACATTAAAATTTACATGTAAGTCTTACTGCATATTAAAATATTACTATAAATGAGGAATTTGCAAAATTCCTCCTTGCGTAACAATTTCGTTTAATTCCCTGAAACGTTTTACAACGAAATAGATATTAATCTAATTAGATCAATTATGAATTATTTAAACTGAGAGCAGAGAGTAAAATATTAAACAATTTTTGTTACTAAGTTAAAACTAGTTTCGAGTGCAAGTAAAAACACGCAGTGTAGCAGTGTAAAACCAGTTCAAAATATAAATTCTCAATTGAAGCTGACAAGTTCTTCAGAACGCCCTTCAAACAATGCATCTGGGTCATATCTATTCATGTCTTTTTTTTCAGGAGCAATCCGGAATACAAATTGCCTGTCACTTCCACAAAACAACTTCAAAAGTTTCATGAAATTTGACTTAAAAAGGGAGGTTTCGGGCAGTAAAAAGGCAGACAAAGCTCAGACTTGGATGAAAAAAGTCTCTATTATCTACTTTGAGGTAGATCAATCACAGGTGGTGCGTATGTGAATTAAATAAAACGTCAACATCATTTTAAAGACCAACAGTTAAATCATGATCAATGTATTAAATGTGAAACGTTTTTACATATTTAACAGCGTTGGATTACGTCATTTCAATGAATAACATACAATCACTGGCGTAAATTGTCATGTACTATTGGCGCGGAGGTGAGGGAGGCAAAATGTTTCAATTAGGTTATGCCTTTTCATATACGAGGGTTGCCTTTTAAGTTTTTACAAAAAGTAAGAAGAAAAATAATTTTTTGGGAACAAACTGTTTTATTGCTTTCAAAATATTCGCCTTTAAGATTTATACACTTTTCCACCCGTTCAAACCAATTCTTGAAGAAATTTTTTCACTCTGAAATTGATATCTCGATTTATGGTTTTGGAAGGTATCAACAGCTTCTTTAGGTGATGAAAATCTCGGCCCACGCATTTTTTGTTTGATATAAATGAACGAGAAAAAATCGTCAGGCGACAAATCAGGAGAACATAGGCAGTGAACATTAATTTGATATTTTTATCCTTCAAATAATCAATTATTTTACGTTCTGTGTGGGAGCTGGCGCTGTCATGATGAAGAATGATGCGTCGATTTTTGTTGTTGTTTCTGATTTCGTTGATGACTTTGGGCAAAAAAAAAAAATTGTTTACCATTTAGCGTCAACAGCTTTCTGATCCTCTAAAGGAATGGTTGCGATATGTCCTGTAAACCGAAGAAACAAGCAAGCATTTTCTTGGAAGTGCTTGATGAACGAACAATTTCGTGGGATTCGGTTCATCTGGATACACTCAAACAGTGGATTGTTGTTTAGTTTCCAGCTCATACGAATGTATACAAGTTTCGTCACCTGTAACGATGTTGTATACGGATTTTGCAGTTCCCATTTGGAATTTTTTTAGCATTTCCTTACGCCAATTTGCACGAGCCTCTTTTAGAGCTTCTGCCAAATTGTGCGGAATCCATCTGGAACAAATCTTTTTAACAGCTAAATGTTAGGGCAAAATCGAATGTATTGCAGTCTGTGATATGCCAAGGGATGCTTCTATCTCACGATATGTGACATGCCGATCTTCTTCAATCATGTTGCGAATAGCATCGATGTTGTCTGGAATCACTATCGATTTTGGTCGTTCTTAACGAGATTCATCACTGGCGGACGCACAACCACGACGAAATTCTGAAAAACAATTTTAAACAGTCTTCTCTGATGGTGCTTCATTACCAAAAGTTTCACGAAGTGATACTAAGCATTCTTTTCCAGTGAGGCCGTTCTTAAAATCATAAAAAATCATCCAACGGAAACCTTCACGAATTATTTCCATTTTTTTTCACTCACTGGCTCGTTTAGAACACCCGCGTAAACAAAATACGCAGGCAATTCCTATAATGCCACTGATTCCTAGATTTTAAAAATGTGCATTTTATGAATATCCTGAAGACAAGTTTCAGTAGCACCTCTTATTGGTCGTTTGTAAAAACATAAAAGGCAACTTATGTATTAGGTTATAGCTTTTTATATAGGCTGGCTTCCAAAAGTTAAGGAACAATCGGTTTTTTAGCCTAATTTGCAAATGAATGAAGGTAGAACAACCAATTTGGAAGACGTGCACAAAACTGCTATGTTTTGACTGCAACATAGAAGTTTACAAAAGAAAAACGCAAAAAGGATTTACTAAAATGATTAAAATAAAAAGAATTCTCGCTGGGAAAGTAAATTCTTGGGAAAAATAGTATATCACGGATTTATGTGGTAAAATATCATAGAAACATAACAAAAATTAGTTTTATTAAGGGATATGCCCATCCCTAGCTTGAATGCATTGGCGGCATTGACTTTCCATGGAGTAAGTTAATTTGTCGATTACTGAAATGGGAAGCGAAGAACAAACACGGAGTAAGCGTTGTTCCAGCTCTCCTAAAAACCTTGGAGGTGGATTTAAAGCAGCAACCTGTCTACCAAGATAGTCCCAAAGATGCTCTATCGGATTCATGTCTGGAGATTGAGTTAACCATTCTATTCACTCTAAACCAAGAGCCTTAAGATATTCCTCAACGACTGCAGCTCGGTGAGGTCGTACATTATCATCCATCAGAATGAAATCATTGCCGATTGCACCGGCATATGGGCGGACATATAGATCAAGGATCTCATTCCGATATCTCACACCCGTCAGAGTTCTCTCTAGAACACATGCAAGTCAGTGTGACCGCCGCACAGTGGAGTATTTGTGTCAAAATCCTGGCCAAAAATATTTTTCATGTGTTTTAACGTTAAAATCGTTACTGTTGACTTTTGACTTACTTTTTAGTATTATACACTTCTTAAATTATATAAAAAAAGCGTTTTGTTGCCAAATTTCGCGATATATCATCAAACGACTCGAAGTTGGTATATAGCAAATGTCTTGTCCGGGGAGTGTCCCGTACTGGGGAAGTACTGCTATTGTATAATACCACTTATAAATGTAATACCACGCGGCTGTCGATTTAACGGTCTGGAGTTTTGGGCGATTTTCTCCAGATGTCACGTGAATACGCATTAGAACCCCTTAAAAAGCCTTTCGCCCAAGGCAACCTTCCCGTTAGGCAAATAGCCGTGTAACTGTGCCTTAACCACAATAAAAATATATAAATGTAATACTTTAATAATACTTATAAATATAATACTACTTATCTATAAATGAATTTTTATCATAAAAATTTTTAGATTTTTTATTTATCTAACTGTAGTTACTATAGGGATCTTAGTTTTCTAATGACTTCAGAAGTTTAACTTTTTCATTCTGATTCTTTTAAACTCTGATATTCGTCTTCACTCAGAATAACTTTTTTTTCTTTTTTTTCAAGAGAGATAGATAGATAGATAGATAGAGAGAGAGAGGAGGAAGAAGTTGTTGTAGGGTCTCACTGTAATAAGGCTTGCTCTTTTTCCTTGGCCTTTGTCTAGAGCAGCTAAAAGGGCACTGCTTAAAGAAGCCTACTTGCAAACGAGAGATGAGTTCGGGCTCATTTTTTGAAGCCCGATTCCGAAATTTCAGCTAAAGATTTAAAAAAAATTTCAATTACTTCATTGATAGAATACAATAAATTTTTCCGTTTTTGCAAATTAAAGATAGTAGAGATAGTAGAGATTTTGCAATATCAAATATAGTTGCAAACGCCCAATGCATTTTCTAATTCTTTGTATCCATCCTTTATCAAAAATACTCGGATCCCATGACTAACTAAGGAATATAAACCGCCATTCTAAAATACCCAAAGAGCTTCACGCACCTTCTACGCACCAGTGCGCTATTTTTATTTATTTTTTATAAGTACTTTTATTTTTCTCATGAATCACTCTTTAAAATCTGTTTCAAGCAGCATGTTCAATAAAGGAGAAATTTTTCACGAACCCGAACACAATTGTGAATTACAGAGCCCGAGCCCGGTTCGGGCTTGGGCTTCGGGGGTCGGGCTGACCCGTCTCATCTCTATTGCAGACCCATAAAATCTCATTCCAAGCTGGAAGAGAAAGTAATTTATTTCAAGCCAGCACTTCAAAATGACTTATAGAGCTAGCACGTGTTTCTGTTTACACACTAACACTTCAATGACCCGAAGTCACAGTTTCCGACCTTTGAGATCCAAAAATGGGGAGTTTTTGTTTTGAACACAATTTACGACATAAATGAAAAACTAAGCTGTAAATAGATGGGACTATTTACAGGACTAAGAAAGGGCAATTTTGGAATATGTAGAAATTTTCTTCTTATAGCAAATTTACATCAGAAAAATAAGAAATTACATACTGAATTTAAAATACTGATGTTAAATCTTAACTGAAATGAAATTTTATATACCTTTATCCAAACACATGCACATAATTCATAGTTTATGAGAAGTACAAGCGCGTATGTTTGTATCCCTTTTTCGATCACCCGTCGAAACATTATCGAAAAAATAAAAATGGCGCTATATAAATAATTTTTTTTAAAGAAGTGGTGGATGTTGGGGGAACATTTTTTTCTTGGAATAGACACTCAATACTGTAATAATTACGATTATAGTTGAAATTAGGCGCGACAAGCCGCGACACCCCTTCAAAAAGCTTTTTGAAATGTGGATCTTTGAAAAAAAATTAGGAAAAAAAAGTTTGCAATTTTTTTAAATAAAGTCATATTATTTTTTCAAGCTAATAGATACATATAATCAAAATACATATATTTTACTACAATTAAACTTAGTATCAAATCAGTAAATTAATTTAAAGAGCCCGTAAAAAATGCAAGACGAAGTAATAGGAAACGCTGAAATCTCTTGCCGTAAATGAAGAAACTTGCTTTTAAACCGAGTGTTGCATCTTTTGGATATGAATTATGGTCGAAAAACATGCATTACATGATGCATCAGTTACTAGGCTATCCAAAAACATATATATTACTGTTTTAAAACAAATTTAAAATTTTCGACTTTTGGCCAGGATTTTGATACGAATACTCCACTGTGCGCCGAGTGAGATCCCTGCCCAAACCATTATTCCACCACCTCGGTAATTGTGCCTTTCAGCAGTGTTGTATTGATGTTATCTGGTGATTTGTTCCCTCCAGATCAGCAGACGTCCTGAATCGCTCTCCAGGGTGAACCTGGACTCGTCTGTAAAGAGTACAGAAGCCCGAAGCAGTCTGGTCCAGGAAACGTGTTCTGTTGCCCAAGATAAGCGGGCTCTTTTCTGTCGTCCGTTGAGGGGGGCACTCACAATCGGTCGCCTTGCATACAGACCTGTATTGGGAAGACCCCTACCGTACTAGCGGATGTTTTTCTCCTTGGTGCTACAGAGCAGTCTGCAACAAGCTGCGGCACAGAAATGCTTCTTCTCCTTCGGACTGAAAGAGCTATAAAAATGTCTTCTGCAGGTGTTGTAGCTCGTAATCGGTCTGGAACATGTTTTCCAATTACAGAAACTTCGGTTTAATATTGATACCAGAGACGGTGGACTATACTGCAAGACACAATAAGACGCCTAGCAGCATCAGTCTGTGTCAACACCATTTCCATCCCTCTGACCTCTCGCCACCTTAACGAATCAAGCAAACGGCTTTTCTCAGACATTGCGGGACCCTACTGCCTATTGTAACCGTATCTCCTAACAAAAGGTGTTAATCAACCAAAAGTTACACGCGTAATTACGAAAACCTGATATTTGCATAGTTTTCTCTAACTCATATATGCCTGTTCTTTGTTATAAAAAAATAAATTTAGGTACCGTCTTTGCATAAATTTGAGTAAAGTTCATGTTTTTCATTTATATAAACTTTAAATATTATTCTTAAGTGTCATTTTTTTTTATGCTGAGCTTCGTAAAACATGTTGTCCCTTAACTTTAGGAGGCCAGTGTATAATTAGGTTACATAATTACTTTTCAAATTGATTATATCCAAATTTTCTTTTGGGGTGGGGGGAGGGGGGGGAGGTCAGTTGTCCTTCCCACACTTGCCCCTAGTAAGTTACGCGTACGCCTATGACGGCAGCAATCTTGTTATGATCTCTTTGTTGTTTCCCAACTTGGGTGTTTGATGTTCCGTCTGTGGTCTGGCAGTTGAAGTTGATTTAAATTTTTGATTAAATTTTTTCTTCATCTACAAAAAATTAATCAATTAATAATATAATGTTACAATTGATAATTATAAACTGTCTTTTTTTTTAATGATGAAATTTTCCAAAACTGAATATTGTTCATAAAAATCCGATTTCAGGAATCTGATCTGACTGATATTTTTTCAAAGTTAACTACATTTGAATTCCACTACTTTTGTGACCGCACTGTTTGGTATGAAAATTGTTTCTCTTGTTGTCTTTATTCACCTCATAAAGTTATTCCACAATTTGTTTTATTTCCATGAAAGAGGAAAAATTGTACGGAAATTAAAATATCAATAAATAAAACACCGTGTTCAAATAGGAAGTGATTATCTACCACTTCTTTCCACTTCAGTTCCTTAGTTTTGCGAACTGTAATGGAGCTTAGGTTCGTAATAACGAAGCCTTAAATGTTTAGTGAGAAGCAGGTGTTGGGGGGACAGCATTATCTTAATGGTGCAATGGTGTGTAAATCATCCAAATGTCTGGCTTTCAGTTATTGAATAATGGTTAGGAAGGATCATTATTCCGCACAGTGATTTGCCACCGACAGCGCTAACTCTATTAAACGTTGAAACACAACCAAAAACTGTACCGTTTATACTAGAGAATATTTCTTGCTAAAAGAAATGAATTATGTGTAGATTTACTGCTGAGGAATTATTCAGTTAGTATATTAGTACTACCTGAATAAGTACTCAGCAATATTAGTATATAAACCGGGTGAATCATAAGTCCTTGCACATTTAAAAAGTCATTAATAAAGAAAAAATAATGATCAGGGCCTGATTAACACTCTTAGATACTATAGGCCTGCTATCATTTTGAGGACCCTCCCACTTACTCCTATTCCATTCTACAAGTATAAATGACAAGTATTGCAGTTTGAGGCACCCCATATTTTTTTTACTATAGGTCCAGACCTCATGGGCCTATTCGGTAATCAGGAAAGAGTTGAGATTCACAAATAAGATAAGAGGAGGGCCAGATTTTTACATTTATAATTTTAATTATCAATAGTTATATTTCAAAAATTTTCGAGAGATGGCGCTGACTTTCATAATATGAAAGAAGTTTTTTATCCAAGAAACTCCGACATCGCTCTAATCTTATGCAAACCGCAATTTTTTATCATGACTTGTTGTTTTTTAATGAAGTTTTAAACATCTTTTAACATAACCTGAATAGGTGAGTCAAAAAAAAAGAGTTCATTTTTAAAAGACTTAACTATACTCGATAGAAATTAAAATCTAATTAGCTCATGAGCAGTAGGTTGTAGCCAAGGGTGAGGAAGGGTTAGGGGATTAAAACCCCAAAATTTTTATACTTACTTTCAATTTTATGGTACAACAATAGAGTGGTGGAATACAATTTTTTTTATCGATTGCCATTATCTATTATCCACTGGATTTCACCGCGAACATAATTCAGATTTCTTCAAAATTCGCAAAATTAGTATTATTTATCGTAAAAAAAATATCTAGAGTATCCCCTTTAAAGAAAACCGAGTTCATGTTTTATTGAGAAGGGAGAGTTTATCTTGGTACTGCGTGATCTACAATCGGCAGAATACTTTGATTGATTACCACTGAAACAACCTTCAAAAATAAGTATAATATAGTTTTTTTTCTTTCTTTCTCCTTAAATGTAGCACATGAGCCATAATTAATTTATTTTAAAAGTATCCGTTTCGGATAGGTACATTGCAGTTCAGCATTTGTTGTGAAACTAGAGTTGAAAGCTTTTTTTATTTCTTACCTTACATGAAAGGAGTAAAATAAAACTATAATAAGCTATTTTGTGCACTAATAACAGGCTATTCTAATAATATTTTAGACAGAATCCTTAGATTTTAAAACATACACTTCGCGGCAGTATTTACTTAATTCTAAGCAACATTGAAAAGTCTTAAACTTTATTCAAAGGTAAAGAAGATGTGCTTTAACACGATTGCACACGATGTGCTTTAACACAGCGATTTTTTTTCTTTTTTAACACAAACATGGAGGTCGTTTGAAAATACACTGTCTGATCTATACTCTGTTTGCAAACATTCACTCTTTGAGAAATTTTAATGACATTTTTACAATAACATTTTGTAATTTGATTGCTGGCTGATTTCATGAATGGTAAGTCTTATTTCTGTGTTGTTGTTGTTTGTAGTCCCCCTGGCCTAGCGCAAGCTAGACCAGGTCCACGAGTTCATATACTCTCAGAAAATCCAAAAACTGGATGTTTTTGCGCAGGCAATCTTCTTTCGAAAAATCGAGAGTTGAGAATGTGAGAAGGAGTGGCTACGCAGGAGGAACATTTCTTAGTTGTTGGGAAAACTTTTTGATTAAATTCGTACTTTAAGCTTTTATTATGGCCACTAATAAATCTGGAGAATGTTGTCTGGTCGCCTCTACCTCCCCTGAAGGTCAGGTCTTGCCCCCGCTGATCTGCCGTGAACCAGTCGTGGGGAGTATGGGTCCCAGGTGTTATTAATGCTTCTTTTCCTTATTGGAAAAAGTTCTGAATAGGTAAGATCCCGCTTATTCAGTAAGGGTCCAGTTGTGCCCTGTTTCGCGTGGGAATCTGCTAATTCATTCCCGTGAAGGCCCACGTGGGATGGTATCCACTGCAAACAGGTGTTACATTTTGCAGAAAGTCAACAGAGATGTTGCAGGATTGCCACACCAGCTCTGTCTCCCACTTTTGACCATCCGCTTAGGTGTTGTATATAGCTCCTGCTGTCTGTAAGGATCCAAATAGAGCCAAACCTTGTATCTTCTTCCATTGCATTCAGTCCGTCCTCTATTGCCAATAGCTCTGACCGGAAAACGGAGCAAGAATCCGGATTTCTCAACAAGCTGTTGACAACGTTTTTAGGACCCTTTATGAACACCCTACTTCCAGTACAATTCCAATTATCTTTACTGCCATCTGCAAAATTCTGGAATCCGTTCTGTGGGATATTGTTCATTACCTGGAGAGCTAGTTGTAACAAAACAGGGATGTCTAAAGATTTATTTGTTTTAACAGGAGGATTCGGTTTGAAGGAAACTCTCGGCAATCGACGCAAAGGGTCAACACAGGACCTGACTAAGTGAGGCTGTATGTCTTGATGGAGCACATTCAAGGAAACTGCATGTGAAAAGGGGCTACCTCTTTTTAGCCTCTGGTTATTGCCTTATTTCTTACCTGAGCTATAGAAAGACCTTTGGGGTTTTCCGATAGGTAATAGGCATTTCCTTACAGAAAACCCCAACGAAAGAAGCCTAATGCACTAATTGCACTATTTTTGCCGTGCAATTTGTGCCGCGCAATTCACATCGTCGCTGACTGAGTTATGGCTCCTCCCTTTTGTAAAGGTTTCTTACAATTTTTCTATCTGTCCCTCGATCGTGCCATTCTGCACGACTAAATCTGTTTACGTGTTGATGTCAGCTGTCAAATATTAGTATAATGTCTCCACAAATTGTGGCACACAATTTAAAATGAAAGGTCATTCTGCGTTTGAAACTTTACTGTGTTTGAAACAAATGAAAGTCTCTGGAATTCACTTTACACAATTAATGACCATAGACAAATTTTTGCAATTACCTGTTTAAAAAAATGATATGTACACTATTTTCAATAGGTACCTAATTTGGTTCTTAACAACAGCGTATATAAATTTCGTATCAATAAATGACCGTTTTGTCAACTTGGACAGACAGACAAACAAACCGAAATCGTAAACAATTTTTTGATTTTGTTGACAACGCACCAACTAAATGTGAAAAAATAAAATTTTATGAAATGCGTTAAAAAATATTCAAAAAGAGGGAATCGAATTGTCACTGGCAATTATTTCAATAGAAGACGTCAAGGCTGAAATTATTTTTAAGTTTTTTTTTTTTTTAAATCTTGTTTCCACAAGTATGGCATCTAATAACAACTGATTTTCTGCGACACACTTACAATAAATAAATAAAATAAAATTAACGTCATCCGAAACAAACTGGAAAACAGATACTTTTTTTTCAGGAAGACGGATGGCTAGAATTTCCTCCAATTTTGGATAAGGCTCTGTTCTTTCCAGAAAAAATACAATCGCATATCTTTTTTTATTTTTTTTTTTCATTTTATAGCTATTTAAAGAGTGGGAAGAAAAGGAACAAACTGATATAAGATTTCGGTCTTTGTTTATAAAAAAAGAAAAAAAGAAAAAAAATCTAGAAGAATCAGCTTAGGGAATTGAAGTGATTTTCTTCCCCGAGGAAAGATATAAAGGAATACAATCCTGTGCAGATCAGGTTTAAATTTGAAAAAACGTACGTTTTGTAAACAATTCAATAAAGGACTTGTGTTTAATTTTTTAGTCCAATACCTAGTTTGTTAATTACATACCGTTTGCAAACAGCATGGTATAAGGACAAGAAATTCGCGATCATTATCAGTGATAAGTAGAAGCAAATCTACAGCAATATCAAAATGGTTATCCACAGCTTCGAATTGGATAAGCGTTCCTTTTGATACAATCTAAAGAGCATTGTAAAACATCTCTTTAAAAATGGAAATAGCCGTCCAGGAAAGTCTTCCAGTCGGAAACTAACGGAAGACTAGAAGGAAGTAGGTCTTCTGTTGACTGCCGTGAGAAGCACATGTCGTTCTGCTGAGAGCAGAAGGCTCTGTATTGGTGCTTATAGAAGTAATATTTTGCTTGTTTTGAGAAGCTTGCTTTTGAATGCTGTGCGTGAATTATTCGTTCCTGAATCATGAGGGACTGTTTATTTTTGTTCTTGTGAATATCAACTGAATTTAGCCTGTGGAATTATTTTGTTGTGCGTGAAATACAGCATCTGTGAAAGCTTATTCTGTACAAAGTGGACTGTTACTAGCAAGTTACAGGCTGTTAATGCATGTGCATTTTGTCCAGCAGATTGTACGACAAAGCTCTAGAAGCAATGAAATTTGTGTTACATACTGACAAGTGGACTGTTTTCTAGAACTTTCTACATACACAGGACTTTTAAACGACGAACCCAAGAAATAAGCAGTTTTCTGCAACAATATTCTTATGGAAACTCATATTCGTTGAGTACCGCAGCTAGTTCAGCTAATTCTCTGCTGAATACATTATCTGCTGATGTAGAAGGAATTAGGAATAACTTTTGGTTAGTTACTTTTTATTTTTTTTAATTTAACATTTACGATGGAAACAAAGATACATATATATATATATTTATTTATACAAGGTGTCCTAAAAAATGGTTACAAGCTTTGATTCTGTATTTTTTAGAGATAATTTGGCAATTTAAGTTGAAAAAGTGTTCAGTACAAGGTAGGAAAAGGGACTACGTCAAGAAAAATATTTTCTAGTTAATTTTCAAAAAGTGACACTTTTTAAATTTTTATATACGGCCTCGTTCAAAAAAAAAAAAATCCTCTGTTAGCAAGATGTGCCCCATGCACTGATGAGTTAATGTTAAAAATTTCAGCTTTTCAACATAATCTTTGACCTTGATGAATCTTAAAAATGGTCAGAGTCTATACATGAATTTGGCAGTAAACTATTGCTGGAGTCCAAAAAATTATTTTATTTCTTAATTTCTATGCAAAACTTCAAACGCTATCACACGATGCGACTTTTACCCTTCGAAAACCATTGAAAAGTGGTTTAAGTAGGCATATATTTATCATCATTGAAACTTTGTAGGGCACAATTCTCAAATTTAGTACATCACCTCAATAATGTATGGGACACATTTTACTAATGGGGAATTTTTTGTTCGGAGCTCGTATACAAATTTAAGAAGTGTAACGTTTTGAAAATTAACTAGAAGAATTTTTTCAAAATGTAGCCTTGTCCCAACCTTATTTTGGGAATTTTCTCTGTTTAAATTGCCCTGTTATCTCGAGTGGATAAAAAATTAAAGTGTGTCACCATCTTCTTGGAACACCTTCTATATTCGATTGATTTCTTGGGAAGCGAGTGTACTGAATTAAGCATTCGTAGTGATATTATTTAGAGCTTTTATTTAAGGATGCATAAAAGCTTTTACTTCTTTGGCAGTCATTTTCGTGCATCATTATTGTTTAGAGGGATAATACATGGAGAAGACTGCAAGCATCTGTTATTACAATTTCATTTTAAAAGAGTATTTGCAGTTATAAAAGCTGTTTGGCTCATTTCCAGCGTTTTACTTGATGGATGAGGTAGAATTGTTTCCGAAACCCTGGAAATGAATCTAATAAGTTTTTATTTCCGGCCCTTTTGCATAGACGATCTTAGTGCTATCAAATCTGCTCTGATCACGAATGTGAATCCCATTCATCATCTTGGAATGCATTCTTTGAAAATAAAATGAATTTGGAAACTTATTAAACTTCATATATTTTATGCTATAATGTTTCTTTAAGAGATATTAAGACATGCATACTAGACAGGAAAATATTAAAATTAATTTTATCATTGAAATTTCGTGTTAATACTATGTTTACGAATAAGTACAGTTGAACACTGTTATAATATCATTGAAGTGACCACCGGATTATTTATGATCCTACGACTAAGTGATGATATGAGCGAGTTTCTGATCCAATGGGCGAGTGGTTGCAGGGCACAGAAAACTCTAACGTCATAAGGATTTATCAGTATAAGCGAGTTCAACAGCGGTAACTTTTCTCAACGTTAATTATACACAAACGAATAACAGCAACCTTTAACATCCGATAATGAAACGGATATGTATACGTATTTTAATAACTTGTAAAAAAAATTTTACCATTCATATCTTTTTCATAGTAGCTTGCTTAAATTTACCATAAAAATCACCAAATTTAAAGAGAAGAAAAATTATCGCAGTTATATTTCCTTTTTAAGCACAAACACAGATTTTTATGTTATTTCAACATCTAAAGAAAATTTTAATATTTTAAAATAATTCGATCAACATTTTATATTTTTTATTACTTGTCACAGTTTGCGTTTTCTTTTTTATAGCAGGTGTCTTCCTGCGCTAATACATTTTCGTTGATAGTTTTGTTCTGTTTAGTACATGTAATTTATGTTTAATAGTTATTTTGTTAAAAATATTTTACAACTTTGTGGGGTAACCTAAAGAGAAATTAATAGGCGAATAAAACTTTTTACAAGCGTAAAATATTATTTTTTGTAAGCCACCACAGTGAGGAACTATAAATTCATTTTAAAAGAATTTAAAATGAGATAAATAATGATTTGTTTGAGAAAGCAAATAGCGGCTAGTAGCAATTTGTCAGAGAGAATTTCGTTGATGGTTCTACACTATCCGTTAGTCTATTAATGGTAATAATAGAAAAAAACGACATTTTTGAGTTGTGGTACTATTGCTGCATTGGTGAGATATATTATTTTTTTTTTTGTTCGAAATCTGCGTAAGTTTCCAAAATACACTTTAAAGAAAGGCTGCCTGTGCACTTTAAGGTATCAAAAGATTTTTGGGACTATCTGTAAAAGAATTAATGAGGTTGTACACACAACTTACAATAAGCTACTGGGTTTAGTGCATAACAATAAATGTGAATTTAGGACAGGAGAATAATAAGGTGGAAATATCGGTATGTATACCTCCCCCACTCACCCTAAGAAAAAATATTTTAATACTAGGCATAAGCTCTAAATCTGCAGAAATTTCGTTTATTTACTCACGATTTATTCCATATCGTCCGCGAAATATTTTCTTGGCTACGCCCTTATTTACAATAGACAGAGCACAGACAAACTGAACGTATAAGAACTTTTAATAAAAATCTTAAATATAAAATAAACTAAAACTTCATAATATCTAATGGCATGAGGTTGTCATAGTTATCATCACATATTAAACATATTACTACTTTGCATGACAAGAAGTTTATAAGCATCTGTTGTAATTTACATTTAATAAAATTGTGTTTGAGGATAAGCTAATTTGGCCCAGCTCCAAATTTTCACTTGATGTATAGTTTGTCGATTTTTTTTCCTTCCTCAAATGTTTGCTGATGGAGCGAACAATTCTGGTCCCTTTCTCTAGAGATGACTCCAGAATAATAACCAAAACTTACTTTCATCTTCGCAAGGTTGAGTTATCGTGTTTACGTTTTTTAAAAACAGATGATTCACTTAGACGTTCATTTCTTTTGTTCGACCGTTTAAAAGTAGAATTTAAATATATACGAATCTCTGGAAGAAGGATTGTTTAACTTTTTTTCGATTTCTTTTAAACTGTGCGATCGAGGTAATCTGGTTTCTCTAATTGATTTTAATTAGACTGTCAAGTGAACGTTCTAATTTTCTAACACCGATATACATATGTTTGAATTTACATTACTATATTTTATTAATTTTGCTAAACAGTTTTAATATTCACTGAAAATGTTTTAAGTTTATCCGCATTGTTTCCTGGGTTTTTCAGACAACAATAACGATAAATATGAATGAAATATTAGTAAGGGCAAAGGTGAAGTCTATGAGTTTGAATATGTAATCAACAAAACATATTAACCATACTTTTAATAACGATGAAATATCGTCGTGATATTTGGAACACGTATTATAGTGCTGCTCGTGTTCCAAATGCAGTTCCAAATACAGTGCCGCTCGTTCGTCGAACCATTCTGCCCTTCTACAGGTCCGGGTTTGACAGTCACTTCCGATAAACAAGGCCCACGCACTGAATACAGGAAGTGGCAAGATGGCGCATTCCGTAGTCCCAAGCTCCGTTGCTTTATTCACATGTTTACATCTAATTTTGATGTGCTCGTGAATATACTCTATCTAGTGTTGTCTTGTTAGTTATAAGCTCTGTGTTCAGGAGCTAATTTCTACAGGGAGAATGTAAGTGGGAGTGGTGGCTCATATATCATTTTAAAGATCTTTTCATTCCCAATATTTTGATACCAATTTTATTGTAAAAACATAAAAATTAACTAAGCTATGAATGTTCAAAATTCTGTTCAAATGCGCATAAAACTTTTATATCGTTATTCTATTATTGTTAATTGCATTATGACAATAGTCGCCAAGTTACGTGAATTCCAATGGCACAGTTACAATATTTAATGGAATTATGAGTTAAAACTTGACATGATTGGTTACTATGATACAGAAATATTGTTTGTCTGTACTTAAATAATATTTAATCCTGCTTTTAACATTTGCTCATGTGTTATTGAGTTATGTATAATAATGAGCCAAATGTAAATTTTCAATGTGGGATTTCCAATGGGGATTTCTTTCATTTCTAAAATGGAACAGGCTAATAGCACATTAAAATATTTTTAAATATCACAAACAATGCACTAAAAAGAGCTTTTTATGGTATATATAAATTTATTCGATCATATTAAATGGTTCAAGAGACATACAGCATTTAGGAATCTGGAATTTTGTCGCCAAATGCCCATAAATCTCAAATATAGAACTTCTGTTTTTCTAATGATTTCTATGCTCATAAGAATAGTAACCTATCTATAAATGCCCATGAAAAACGTTGAATTTGATAGAATAAATTTATGAAATGGATAATTTTTTTCAAATTAAAGTTGTAAGTTCTTATGTACAATTTTTCTATTTTGATAAAGGCAGTTTCATTTTAATGGATATTTTATTTACTGTTCAAAAAGAAAAGATTGAGCACTATTTCGCTCAAAACTCATTCAATTGAACGCAGAGCCCTGGACTTCGGAGTCGGTCATTTTTAATTGATGTGGAGGCCTTCATTATCAGAGGTGACGGTTTGATTCCCTGGATTGGCTTGGGTGTCATTTCGTTTATCCCTTCATATTAGGTAATGCTGGTCCACTTATTAGATACTTTCATAATAAAGTGACCAGTAATTCGTACTGTAGTACTGGTGAATGGCTGATGATCGAGTGCTTGCCCTTTAAAAAAAAAAGAGTATTATAGTTCACTTTTGGATGAGACGAAGTTTATATTATAGAAATACAGTATTATTGAATACGTAAAAGACACTCGTTTTATGCATCATAAAAATGGATAAGTATATAACAACCTGGAGATGTAAACTGTATTAACTACGTCCAGATATTTCCAAAATTATATTCTTTGCAAAAATATCCTATAAAACTTTAAAAGATTGCTTTGTTTAATTTTTCATTGCATCATAGCATTCATTATAGCTCAAGTTTCTGTGAAAAAATAGGATATTCATTGATTTAAAATGTTCAACTATTATAAACCAACGTTAAGCAACTGAATTCCTTTTCGCAAACTTTATATAGATTTTCTTTATAAGAAGGCTTTTTGTGTGTGTTCCCCTAAGTAATCATTAATAAGCTCATGGTCATTTACTGATGTTGTTGTTTATTTATATTTCTGTCGCTTGTTCCTCTTTTCAAAATATTTTTCCTTTGAAAAGTTTCTATTCATTGCGTTTTGGAACAGGTACAATAAAAACTGCTTGTTAACATGAATATCTGATATTAAACAAACTACAATACAAATTCGTAACGACTGACTAATCATATCTAGAAAAAAAGGCTATTTTTTTCAGCAGTTGTAGATAAAGTAAAACTTATTGGATTTTAATACTTTTTTCCCTTGACGACAGCAGCACGCAATAACGATTTCTCTCCTGTGAGGTAGATCTGCAATTTCATTCAATGTTTGCTTTTATATTTATGCTGTTTTTTATTTTACTGGTGATGAAATTGTGAAATTATTATAGAAATATTATTAGAAATACCGCATATTACAAAAATTTATTGGAAAATACGACTTTCTTTAGTGAAACCTATTCTTTGTTTTTATTATGCAAAGGGAAAATGTCTTAGAATTATTTCAGACAAGCATTACATGTAATCAGATGTTTTCTATCATTATTTATCAATAAATTAATGTTTAGAAAATTTGCATTGCATAATGTAGTAAATATTCATTCAACCACTGACGATAACATTTTTATGGAAGGTGAATTAATGCATTTTGTTGATAAAAAATACAAGTTTCTGCGTTTTATTGAGTGACATATATATATATATATATATATATATATATATATATATATATATATATATATACTGTTACGTTCCGTCTACGGCAAAGCCTCTCTATTTAGGCTACGACAAAGCCTCTCTCAGAGGTTTTATAATGAAAGGCGGAAATTTTGTATACCGTCTTATTACTGAAAGAGCTTATTTTACTAATTAAATATTTTTTAATTTAAAGGTGGTACAGAAGTTAAAAAGTATCACTTTTTGAAAATTAACGGGAGGAATTTTTTCTTAATGTAGTTTTTCCTAACATATTTTGAGCATTTTTTCAACATAAAATGCCTACTTACATCTAATGGATAAAGGATTGAAGCGATTAAAATCTTTCTGGGATAACCTGTATAAAGCTGAAAAATTGGTATGTGTGTTTGAATGTGTTAATCTCGGGAACTACCCGTCTGATTGGAAGAATTCATTTCGCTTTAGATGGTCCATTTACTGAGGAAGGTTGCAGGCTCTATAATATCACGATAGAATCCATGTATTATATAACGGAACAGGAATGAAGATAAGATTCGTTTCGTTCGGATCATTTAGTTACTCCGCTCATTCGTTCGAAAAGTCACGATCCGAATCGTCTCATGTTCGAATAGTGCTTGATTACGGTGTTTTTGGCACAGTAATTGTGTCGCTGAGCAGTCACATTTTTGTCCCGGGTTCAAACCCAGGATTAGCATAAAAAAAATTATTTAATGCCTCAAAGAAAACACAATCTCTTTCGACAGTCTTCCATGGCAAAGAGAATGGGTGTTTTGCTTAGTAAATGATAAGAAAGATGAAAATATAAATGGCTAGTTAATAAATGCCATTGCACTCGATTCTGTATTTCTCATATTTATGAAACAAGCATTTATAAATCTAAATTGAACTTGGGTGGTACCGCAGAGTATGTCTCTGCGGTGTGCTAGCACACCAGTGTACTAGTACACTAGAGTGCAAAAAATAAGCAACAAGTATTCTTTTTGCCATAACTCCACGGGAAGTCATTTGAGAGACATGAAATTCAGAAATGAGAGACAGCATTTTGTGTTCAAACGATGATGAAAGCATAGTTGAGCAAAAATAAATGCAATGCTTACAGGATGGAATCAAACAAAAGCCAACGCATGATGCCTGCACAATAGGAAGAACAGCAAGCAGATATTCCTTAGTATGGGATATGCCCTCCCCTTTCTGCAATGGTTGCTTCGCACCATCTTTCCATACTCAGAAACAGATTGCCCAATAGTTCTTGAGGTAAGAGTACCCATTCCTCAATCAGCATCTGTTTCAGTGGTTTGGTGTACCCCGGAGATGTAATTGTGCTGCAAGGCGTCTCCCCAAAGCATCCTACACATGTTCTATGGAATTTGAATTTGAAGCCACAGAAGCCTACCTTAAAGTCTTTTATGGCAGCTGCGGAGTTTATTTAAAACAAACTGAGGAGAAAAAATACATTTTATAGAAGCAAGCCGGCCAGACTTATCTCACGCAGGAGTGCCGGCTTACACAGGTCCCTTTACATATATATGCAAAAGATGATAGGAAAGTGGCTAGTTATTCGAATGTCAAAGAAACTGACTCAGTTACATCAGAAGTCCATAAATTTTACATAGTCTGTTACTTGCTAGTTGGCTCTCATTAGGATTCCCAGAAGCCATGCCTGCCAGTTGCTGGATGCTGGTCTTTTAAGATGGTATGCTGGTGCCAATCCATTCCAGTAATATGTTCACTTTTCAGTAGCTCTTGAACAGCAGGAGTCCGGTGTGGCCTTGCATTTGCCATCCATGAAAACGAAGTCTGCTCCAATGGCACCTCGGAACAGACGTACTTGAGGAAGGATCACCTCCTGACAATAGCGATCTCCGGCTACAGAATCTCTGTCGAAAACGTGGAGCTCAGAGCGCCCCATTCAGCATAATGACTCCCCAGACGAGATCTGCAGGACCATCATAATGGCCTCTTCCGTGTTACTGGGATGAAACCGTGTCCCGATCTCTCTCCAAATCAACTGGCGTTGAGAATCGCTTGTGGCACTGAAACGATTCTCATCCGTAAACAGGACACAATTCCATTGATGAGATGTCCGGATTTTGAGCTCCTTGCACCACTCTAAACACTGGCGCCGATGGCTAACTTTCAAAGGGATGCAGCATTCAAGACGACGGACGAATAGGCCACCTTTGTGAAGGCGTCTAGACACAATAAACCACGACACTTGTCGCCCCATTGCTGTACACAGTTGTTGAGCAATGGCACTTGCTGACTGGTTTCGAGCTCTTTTCGCCTACAGGAATATATATCGGTCATCCACTACAGTTTTTTTCTTGGGGCGGCTACCACCAACCTTCCTAACAGATGTACCTATGGTTTGGAAGGCTTTCCAAGCTCTGGAAATGACACTTTTGTTCATTTCGAACTCTTCAGCTACACTGGTCACGCTACGCCCCTCCTCCAGCTTTCCGATCATTCTTCCACGTGTGAAGTCGTCCAGGTGATTTCTTATAGCCATATATCACAAAATAACTCACTTTCACATATAGCGAATGTCCTTAATTGCGTCTCCGTCCTTCCTTTTATTGTAGCCTTGAGTTACGCCCCTCCTTGAATTACGCCCCTCCTCCAGCTTTCCGATCATTCTTCCACGGGTGAAGTCGTCCAGGTGATTTCTTATAGCTATATATCACAAAATAACTCACTTTCACATATAGCGAATGTCCTTAATTGCGTCTCCGTCCTTCCTTTTATTGTAGCCTTGAGTTGCGCGCGTCGCGTGCTCACATTTTCCGTACGCACACGTCGTCTGTGATGTTTTGTTCCTGACATTTGCATGCGCATAACCTTTCTACTGAATTGCATGTTCATTGCACTGATCGCAAGAACTGCTTTTCTACAATTTCCTGGCTATCTGATTAAAATCTACATTGTTGCTTAAGTTTTGCACACCAGTGTATATTCATAAACTAATTCATTTACGTTTTTCATTAAATATCCACTCACTCACCCCAGTTTTAGCATGAACACAAACAATCACTAATACAACCATCGTTAACTACTAATCACTTTCATAAATTCACGAAAACTGAAATTAATTATTCACGGTTTCGTGCCAATTAGTAATATGAATAATGATGCGCTTATTTCATTATGGCGTATTGCTGTCTAGTCTTTGTCACTGAATGTCCAGTGGCATTTGATAAATGAACTATCACAAAAGTACCCTGTGTTTTGATAGTATTCCATTGAATTAGCATTTGTAAGTAGTTAGCCATTCAACAGCAATGAACTAGAATATTCGGGAGGGAGGCTTTTCAGTAAATCAAAGACCCCATTTTAGTTTAGTCACTGAAGCTCATTCGTGTGAAAATTACTTATTACAGAATAATAAGTCATAAACGAGGCGATTTCAACGCTTTAAATCATTGGATCTGTTCGAGTACTAATAAATTAATGCATCAAATGTTAAATGATACATACATTGATTTTCATTAAGGTTCCTTTAAAACGCGTTCAATTACAAAATTATGTGCAAATATTTTCCTAATTTTCCATTTTACAAAAATTATTCAAATTTTAAGTCGCTTTTAAAGAATCAGACTACTAGACTGTACTGTATAACGTCTCTTCACGATCTGTGCTATATACTTTTCTGATGGTTAACAAATAAAGAGGAGGGTGATTAAAGAAAACCGGAAAACCGATCTTATATAAGGGTTTCAGTTTAAACTTTAGAAGAGCTTTTTAAGAATCCAGTTGTGTTAAGAATCCAGTTGGAAAAAATTAGAATATCTTTCATAAGCTTTAGGAAGGACCTTTATAAACTTACAAAGGTAATGAAACGCTTAAAGAAAAATTTTTAATATAAGGTATTTGCAATATTTCGCAGCTCGGATATCGTGTCAGCTCATTTCGTAAGGTGATAGTTGCGCTTTAGACAAAAATATGGAAACACCTTGTGAAATGCATGTTTGAAAAGATTGATTCTAGTGAAATATGTAGGTGGCGCTTGCGTTTTCGCCAACTGGCGTCACCTATATGACGTCGTAAATGAGCTGCGCAGTTCAGTCGTTGTCGGGGCACTGTTCTGTGAAGTTGTCATTGCATCATGTCAGAGCTAACAGACCTCGAACGTGGGCAAATTGTTGGAGCTCGTATGGTGGGTGCTTCCGTAAACAAGGTAGCCGAGGTGTTTAGTGTTGCAAGAGGTACCATATCGAAGATTTATTCCGCATATATAAAATACCGAACAACATCATCCGCTAAATCACAGCGCGGACGAAAGTGTGTGCTGAGTGATCGCAACAAACGATCATTAAGGAGGATTGTGACAAAAAATAAGAAGACCACAGCTGCAAAAGTTACTGCTGAAATGAATGTCGTGCTCACAAACCCTGTGAGTATCAAAACAATAAGAAGGGAGCCATAAGCAGGGTATTGCTGGCCGAGCTGCAATTCAAAAACCATTCATCAGTGATAATAATGCCCGTAACAGGGAAATATGGTGTTTAAGTCATAAAGCCTGCACTATACAGCATTGGAAGAAAGTAATATGGTCGGATGAGTCTGCTTTCACATTGCTTCCCACTTCTGCCGAGTTTACTTATGGAGAATGCCATCCCAAGCCTATATTACAGACTGCTTGTTGCCAAGAGTGAAACATGGCGGGGGTTCTGCGATGATTCGGGCAGCCATATCGGAGTTCTGTGTGGGCCTTATCATAACTCTGTCAGGCCACATTACCGCCAAGACTTGTGTGAACATTTTGGCCGATCAAGTCCATCCCATGGAACAAACTTTGCTTTCCAATGGTGATGGTGTCTTCCAAGACGACCCTGTTCACACAGCTCACATTGTCCAGGACTGGTTTTCTGAGATCGAGGATGAACTGTCACATCTCCTCTGGCCAATATTGAGGTCTGGCCACCACAGTCACCAGACCTCAATATTATTGAGCCTTTGTGGTCTACATTGGAGAGGAAAGTGCTTGGTCGCTATCCACCGCCAACATCATTATTTGAACTTGCCACTGTTTTGCAGTAAGAATGGCACCAGATTTCCTTGGCAAGTATACAGGAACTGTATTTATCCATTCCGAGAAGACTGCAAGCTGCTTTGAAAGCCAACGGGTTTCATACACCATATTAGGCAAAGAAACAGGATTTTTTTTTTAGGTGTTCCCATATTTTTGTCCTACTCCTGTAGATTTACTGTGTATTGGTGCAGCTTGCAAAGAAGGCTCTTCAAGTCACTGTGTGGTGCGGGTTAGTGGGAACGTTTATTTTTGTCTTATTATTTTTCTCGGAGACAGGTCTTTCGAGTCTTGTAAATGGTACCGTCACTGGGAAAGGCCATGAATTTCTTTTTCGGAACCAGCTCATTTCAGCACTACAGCATCGAGAATTTATGAATAGCACAATATTCGCAAGCAAGATGGCGCTTTTCCGCATATCTAACACCAGTGAGGCAACTGTCGAATCTCCATGTCACCTTTGATAGAGTTATCAGAGTTAATCGACTTACCTATCAGCAAGATGGCGGACGATCGAAACGTTCATCGCGTGCCACAGATCTAGAGACCCTTTTCTGACGACAGCTGGCTGTGCGCGGGCACAGCCAGCTGCAAAATTCGACTCAAAAATTCGACTTTGAGATTTTGGTGTATTTACACATTTTGAGGTCTTCTGAAGTCATTTATGCTATTTTTATGAGATGGATGGATATATGTATATATGCGTGTGTGTGTGCTTGTGTGTATGTGTGTAAATATGCTCATCGCGTAGCTTTAAACAGACAGTGATGATTTTTTAGATTTTAATTCATTAAATGAACTTTGTAAGAGCATGCATTCAATGATGCAATTTGTTACCTTGAAATAACTCAATGGCAGTAAAATAATCTTTTTAACTGAAAGTAAGCAATTTTTTCCTTTCCGCACGTAATGAAAAGTTTAAATTACATCCTTTTAAAAAAATGGTATTCATGCGGAATTCACCATTTTGTTTGAAATTCATTATTTCAAGTGGAGTGTCTCTTTTGATTTTATTTCCTATGAGAAAAAATAAACTTTCTATTCGAATATGCTTTTTCAAAATATATAAAATGGCGCTAAAAGCGCGTGGTGCATTAACAAGTCTGTTTTTAGTTCGAATATTTACGTCTTTTACTCAATCGAATATTGATGATAAATGCATCTAAAGCATCTCCAGAGAAAAAAAAAGTTAAGTCACTTTTAATGGACATAAATCGCATAGAGAGCGCATTTTTCGTGCTCTTCAAAAAATTACCTAAGACTAAAATATCTGACGTTTTAGTGTGAAAGCAATTTCTCTAGATTTTTCTTCCAAACTAGTATTATTGTTTATTATGCTATATTATTTTGTAAGACTACAAAATGACACTGGCTTCTAATACGTGTCATATTCAGGGAAAAAGTAAGGATGTATAACATTTTTTTACACGAGTTGAAAGACATTCACACTTAAAGAGCTGCATGTGAATTGTAAAGTTTTTAATAACTACGTTACAATTTTAGTCCTAAGTATCTTTTGGGTGAGAATTTTTTTATTAATAATTATTTTCAAAGGTTTCTTGATGAAAATTACAATTAAAATTATCTTTATCGTGTTTTATAATTTATATTGTCTAAATCAGTAGTTCGATGTAACAGTAGTCGAACAAACTCGGTGATCTAGATTTTCTTAATTAAAATAAGCTATTATTATTAAATATCTGTTGATTATCAATAGATAGTGTTTCGATTTAATGCTTAGAAATTCATTTAGTGAATCAATTTATTATTCAACTTAGGTTAATTTGACTGCTTTATTTATTTTCATATTGAGAATTTGCTGAGTTTTTCTTTTTTTTACAAATTTAACGTGGTACGCATATCTTTGTAAGCTTTTGGCAATTAACTTTCAAGAAAATATTACTCACTTAACTGTTTTAGATACTCATTAACTGCAATGTATAATTCACAGTATAAAATAAAGAACTAAACGTAACACCAGATAAAAATAAGTTTCGACTGAAACTCGTGTATTGCAAAGTATCCGGACACTATGGATTTCTGGTATTGTTATGAATATAAAAAATATATAATAACCTAAGAAAAAAACCGATTATAAGACAAGTTCCAACATAATTTTATTCACGGTTCAACTACTGCTTAAGAGGCCTCTGTAGTCGTCTTGCGGAGATTCAAGTCCCAATGCTTTGCTATGGAGAAAAGTGCCTTCCTTAACGCCTAATCATTTTTCTCAGAATCAGTCTAGAATTTATGTTACTTTTCAGACTGCGATAAAATCTCTTTCGGCTAAATTAACTCAAATCTGATTCGCGCATTCTTTGCGAATAGCTATCAAGATTCACACACAAAAATTTCATTTAAAAATACCTAATACTATCTGAGAAAAATGATCAGGCGTTAAGGCACTTTTCTCCATAGCAAAGAATTTGGAACTTGAATCTCCGCAAGCCGACTACAGAGGCCTTTTAACGAATGGTTGACATACGTCTTTACATTTGGACTACAAAGACTTGGAAGAAATGATTCTTCTTTATTTTTCTCTCGTTGCTTTCAAATAAGGATATTTGAATGCTTCTGCTATATGTCACAGAGTGCAGCACTAAAGCTCCAAACGCCAGGTAAACAACAGGGAGGCATTCGCAGATCATAGCCGAGAGTGTGAGTGTTTGTGTTGTTACAGCAACGCTCTGTCCTTGCCGAGAAGCAACGGTCGGCAGAGAAGGGGAATCGGAGCCACCGCATTTTTACAACGATGTTAACCCTTTGAGGCGCAACCCTTTCCCAATGCTGAAAAAAGGGCAGCCGTTGCCATCGCTCGACTTAACTGCCAGCAAGATGGCGAACGATCGAAACGTTCATCGCGTGCCACAGATCTAGAGACCCTTTTTTGACGCAGCTGGCTGTGTCGTCAAAAAAGGGTCTCTAGATCTGTGGCACGCGATGAACGTTTCGATCGTCCGCCATCTTTCTGGTAGTTAAGTCGAACGATGGCAACGGCTGCCCTTTTTTTTCAGCATTGGGCAATCTATCCAGCTGTTCTCGCATTCTTCCAGTTTTCAGCAGATGTCAGTGCTGTTAAAAATAATCGTGACCCTTTTTTTACGGGAAATGACGTGCTAAAAAGTAAAGGATTCTCGTGGAGCTATGTCACCCGCAACTACTTTTATAGAAATCAAATCTATTCTTCGTGACTGGCAACAGTCAAAACGTCAGAGTTTGGGAACATAGAGCAGAGAGCGGGACACTGCGCCTTAAAGGTTAAAGGGTTCTTTGAATTCTTGCTTCCACGAATCCATTGTAAGTCTAAATTGCAATATCAAGAGTTGGAAGAAGGGCATAAAAATCTGATTATCTGATTTCTAGGCTATTCAGGTGTTCCAATGAATAAAAATGGCTATTATTTCTTTTGGTTTTATTTTGTAAGACTTTCTTTTTCATGCTGATATCCTCTACGCAAATACGCTTTTTCCAAAATGTATAAAAGAAGAAAAATGTCTCTCAAAGTGCATTTAGCATTTACAAGTCAATTTTTGCGATGGAAAATTTAGGTCCCTCAATGGTGATGAAAAACTAATATAAAGAATCTCCTGAGAATGAAAGAGGTTTCGTTCGATTTTTAAGAGCAAAAAACGTACAGGATAAATGAAACTTTATTGATTGGAAAATACTAAATATTTCCGATGCTGCAATGCTTGCATTTTTCATTTTTTTTCCCCCAAAACAAATTCTCTCTAACTGGCAAGTTATCGAGATGCGTCGCTTTTACCGTGATCATAAAAATGGCACAGAGTTTTCTGATAGTTAAAAACCTTGAGATGAATAACAAAGGAAAATAAGTGTAAGAAATATTAACTAAGCGATAAAGAGTTAGATACAAAAAATACGAAATCCACGCAACATTTTTTTCTTAAGTGGAAGTTTTATTACCACTTGCCTTCAGGATGAGCATACTTTCATGACTGTTTAAAATAGTTTAATACTTAAAGAGGCAAATGATTTTCAAACTTCCTGTCGTTTAAACGAATCTTGATAAGTGTTCAAGTATATATCATGAAAGTACAAGGTGGTGTGGTCATAAAAGAAACTTTTGCTGATAAATGGACCTCTAGCGGCTATTGCGTACAATCGATCGACATTACATTTCAGGCGTAGTTATTCAGAGGTATGAGCTCGGGATTCTGTGAACGGCCACAAAATGCCGCATATGTTTCCGTTTATAATTAAAGAAGTTTGAAAATTTCGAATGGCAACACCCACTTTTCCTGTCGCAAAATTCTCAGCGCATCCAAAAACCTTAAGGGGAGTTGAAACGGTACGTGTACTAGAAAAAAAGAAACGCGATATGCACGCACGTAAGTAGCTCTGCGGATCGCCAACAAAAACATGATAGGGGCGACACAGAAGAAAACTGCATATGGCAGAGGCAAGACACCAATGACAGAGAACCGTTTACCAGATATACAGCTTAAAGAACGAATAAGTAGTGGGGCGGGAATATTGATGCTTCAGTCGGAAGTTAGCACATGCCGATGCAATTACTCTAGCACCACTAGCATTTTGTGCATGCATAACGAGAATTTTTAATGTGACACACCTACCGTTCCAGCGCTTTTTAAGTTTTTTGCATTCACTGAGCCTTTCGCGACGGGAAAAAAAAAAAAAAAACTGGCGTTGTCAGTCGAAAACTTCAATCTTTTGTATCATAACCAATAACTGGTAGCGCCACTTTGTTGCCTTTTGCAGAATTTTGAGCTCATACTTCTGAAAAACTGTAACTGAAATGTTATCTGGACCTTATAGTCTTCGTGCGGACGCTCACAGATATTGAGTGGTTATTCTGCCTTCCTGCAGCAATGCGTAAAGATGTTTTGTCAAGTTCATAACTCTGTTCTACCTTTTGTTAAAACGAAGCTAATTAATGTTGTAGTTTTAAACGGTGGGTGTTCTATAACTGAGCATAGTTCAGCAAATACTAGTTAAACGTTAAATAACTACCAGTATAAATGCTTCATACACCATTTTTAAAAAGCAATGTGGTGCAGGAATACTTCTCTCGGACCTCGAAACAATATCACCCGCATATAAGGTCACTTTCTAAAGTCTCGGCTCATTGAATAAAAATTCTATGTTATGGATTATGGGTTGTACGGTCAGGGCTAAGTACAGTAATCGCCTATAAGATCATTTTGTCTGACTTTCTTTGAGTGATTTCAGTTATTTTTCGTCTTTCCCATATTCGATTTCCGAAATAGTTTTGGAAATTTTAGATTCCAATGCAGTAGAAATTTATGATAACGACAGTGATGCAGAAAAGGGAAGCAGTGATACAAGCAGAAGTACTTAAAGCATTAAATAGCTAATGAAATTTTTTTACGAGCCATGAGGGAACTGAATAATAGTTTCAAAAACTGTAAAATTTCGTACAAAAATTGTACACTGTACAAAAAGAGAAACCAAAATCGCTACAGCCGTGTTCTATGGATTATTTTAAGGAAAGTAAGTTGTACATCAGTCACTTTTCTTGTGCATATTTTGTGGTGCACTACTTTCAAATTCAAATGTTTTTAATAATTTATTTCTGATCTCAATAATTTTAATCAGTTCAACTCAATTGAAAAACGGTAACTTAATGAACTGAAAACTGTGTACGTAGAATTATGCTGTATTTATAAGGATGGATCAAATGAAAATGGAACAGTGGTTATAATTCGGTGTGTGTGTGTGGGTGTGAGTGTAAAAAACTGTGTTTAGAGATAGAGTGGGAAGTGAAAGAAAAGAAACCTTATTGAAGAATGGGCTTGCCCCCTTTCTAAGCGCACCCAATCACGTGATATAAGTTGGTGGTCAGCCAGGCGTGTTGTCCGGGGAGAGAATCGAAATCATATTGATGTCTTTTCCTCAATCGATTTTCTGGACCGTCGTCAACAAATGACAGTGTTGACTATTATCGCTTTACTCTAAGCTTATTTTAAGTATTGCACTACCCTTGCATGTGCTGCAATCAAAGTCATGCTTTTTGGCCTTTGTCTTCTTGTGTAGTTTTGCTTCACGACAAGGCGTGCGTGGCCGCATACGGCCACTCACATACTCTGCATGCTGGAGCAGTTTTGGTGGAAAATGTTGGAATACCCACTGTACAACTCTGACCTTTCACCATGTGATTTTCACATCTTTGGCCTCTGAAAAAGACGTGGAAGTGTCGACGTTTTCACTTGGACAGTGAAGTCACGGACAAACTTTGAAACTGGTTTCAATTTCAGCCAAAGTCTTTCTAAGAACGAAGTATTCGCCGCTTGGCACAACAGTGGGACAAGTGCTTTTGTAATTTTGATGATTGCATCTGAAAATAAATAATACCTTTTAATTTTGTGGCAAACGAAAACGGGGCGAATGTCCCGTTTTCGTTTGATCCACCCTCATATACAACGCTTATTTATTGACAAATGCGTATGGATCGGTTATAACGTCAACCCGCTTATAAAGTGACTTTCGCGAGGTCGAGAGGGATGACCTTATGTCGAAGCCCAACTCATACCATATAGTATAAATTCCGTTGTAATCGATGCATATTTATGGCAATTAGAGTATAGACGGACAGACAGACGGACTGAAATCACAAAGCACTTTTCAACTTCGTTGGAAAGTGTTATAAAATAATGATTATTTGAAACGGAGGTTTTTTTTTGTTATTGTTCATATAAAAAAATAAAGTTATTCTTTATTTTTATATTTTTATTACTAAAGGAATGCGCTTTTGGAAAATCAATAAAAAGTGGCATTCGAACATTTGCAAGTCAGTTTGTGCGTTCCAAAATTTATTGCCCTTCACCGACTTGAATGGTGATGATAAATAAATCCGAGGATCTCTGGACGATTGAAAAAGTTTCAGCCGATTTTAACAGACATAAAACGCACAGGAGAGTGAATCGTTATGATGAGAAAAAAAAAAAAAAAAAACGTTTCCGATATTTTATTGTGTGAAGTTCTTATGCAAGGTTTTCCCGAACTCACGTTATGGGTGATTTTGCTGAGTAATTTTTTCCTGCATATAAAATTTCACAGAGGTTTGTAATAGTTCCAATTTCGAGTAGAGTGATAGACGGATATAAAACTAAGAAATAATAGTAAGTAGGCGATACTCAGTTGTAAAAAAGTCAATGAAATCCACACCAATCTTTTGTTTTTTCCTTTTATAAACTCAAGTTATCAGGCTGTATTTATTATCCATTTTAAAAGTAATTCTTCAGGAAAAAATATGAATTTTTAAATTTGATATTTCTTCTCTGGATGGGCTAGAAAATTAAGTACATCATAGGCAATAGAAGTATCTTAAAATAAAATCGAAAGTCAGTGTATTTGTACATGTCGTATACAATACACATATTACATATGTCGTTCATTCAACACCGTTGAACCTATCGGCTTGAAATTTTTAGCAAATACGTAAAAAAATACAGGAGATTTTTCACTCTACATTAAAAATCTGAAAACCTAAATGTTCTCAAATTTTTAACGATTTTTCGCTGTTTTCAGTTGTTTTTTTTTTTAATAAATCGAGAGTAAAATGCTTAATCATTTGCGGGACAAAATTCGGTTTCGTAAGTGATATTGACGTTGCTTTGATGTCACGGTTATCAGGCTGTAAATGGACTTCGAAATTCCATGCATGATTTCTTTAAGAAAGCAGCTTTAACGTATTTTATTTATTTAAATAAAAGTACTGTAATTTGTAGACATTAGACAGTGTTAAACTTCAAAATCCGTAAAACGAAATCCGTGAAACTTTAATGTATGCTAATATGCTAGAAAGAACACAATTTTTGTGTCACATTTCAGTCATAAAGAAGATTGATTGACTTCAAAAGAGGTGTCGCACAAAATGAATTTTTGATTGATAGAGACTTTCCGGTAATTTATCAAGTGCCTGACAAGATTGACCGCATCTGTCTCGAAGCAACAACCTACCTTAAAAAAGAGAAGGACAAATATTTGTTTATCTATCACCGTGAAAATCTAGAAAAGTTTCAGAATATGGTAAAAGTGGAAAAATTTTATTTTATAATTTTATAATATGCATGCTATTAAATGAAAACGAATAGGCTAATTTTTTAAATTAGTGTTCGCAGAAAGATAATCAGATTTTTATATCTTTGCATACTTTGTAAATTCTGTTAATTGAGGTTTGGGGACAGATAAAAAAAAAGCAGTTCGCCATCTACAAAGGCTGAAAATATTGTATTCTATTATTGAAGCAACCAATAGATGAACCAGTGTCGCCCTTTACAAAATTGGGGGTCTGATAATTTTTTAACCAATTCCAGATGAGATACCTGCACCTGACTTTGCACCCTCAGAGATGTAGTTTCAACATGGGAGAAACTGGAGTCACGACTGATCTTACGTGCACGAACTCTCTTTAACGGTCCTATAGCAGTCTAGATAGAGAGAGTCACCACCCTCCCAAGCGCTGTCCAATGTTGGCTCTGCTTGAATTTCGGATTTCTGATAGGAGAACACTTTCAACCGGCAGGGTCGCTAAGGGCAATTTGAAATTACAGTATGATTTATTACCTACTCACGCTTAAAAAAGAAGAACTAAATTCGCTCCGAAGGACTTAAAACCGACAAAAAATTATTCCGGTTTTAAATCCTTCGGGACTATTTTAGTCTTTTCGGGGTGATTTTAGTTCTTTTTTTTTTTAAGTGTATACAGTGCATACATAAAGGGTCCTTAAAACTGATATGACATTTTAACTTATAATCAAAACGTATTATTAATTTAACTTATGTGCATTTGTTTTTAAATGTAGTACACAAACAAGGAGGTTATGTGTGTGACACATTATCCACTTCACAGCCACCGGATCACAGCGGATTCATTTCATTAATAAACTTTTTCTCCAAGAAATTTTGAAGGGAGTGCTCCTTAAAGGAAGGGCTCATCTCATTAGTTTCGATTTCAGAAACCCCTAAAGAAAGAAATCTAATGGCGTCCAATCATACGATCCCTTCTTTCCGTTGTTCGATCTTGTGCATGGCTAAACCTCAATATTTCCTGCTGCCAGTTGTCAAAAATTAGTACTCTGAAGACATTTTTACTCAATTTACATATCATTATACACATTCATGCATCTGCAGAGAATGTTTCGCTATCTGTTCCTGTGTCCATTTACCAAGAATAAATTTATTTACATCAGAACGAACATAATCAAAGAGATATTCTTTATTAATATGCGCCTTCTATTGTTTGCAGTTCTTCGTGAATAAGTTACGGACAAGAAAAATAAGTATCCATCTCTGCTTGAACCAGTATGAACGGGACATCCAAATATAAAAAAACTCATAGTTTCTTTCTTTCTTTCTTTCTCTTTTTTTAAGGGGATCAATCAATGATTTTTCTAGTTCTTGATTTACGAGCTGACTCCCACACAAAAGGGTCTCGTATCAGCTTTTTTATTGGTGGTCTGATATTGGGGGCAAGTGAATTCGTTGGTGGAAATAATGACATTCTCTCTTATTGTTTATTGATAGGAGTATACTGTAGCTCGAAAACAATACGTATAGGGCAGCTTGTAAAGAGACATTAATTTCTTTATACGTTCCAGACGCAATTAGTATATTTTATCTTCAAGTCCTTAAAGAAAGTTTTTTTTTTCGAGTTCAAAAAAAATTATTATTAAGTGAATTAATTTATAGCTAATCTGCATTAGATACTATCTGAGTATCCATTCTTTGTACAAACTGAAGAGTTCTTACTTTATTCTCTAAAACTCGAAAAGCTCAAAAAGGACTAAGAATTTCAAAATGTAACTAACGGGAATAAAAGCATACCCCATACCTTAAAAAACGGAAGAGGATTGAAGATGCAACTGAAAATCTCAGTGCATTATGTTACGATGGTTACGTAACGGCCAGACATCGTCATCTTGTTGTCTATGCATTCTTTAAATTACAACTACGAATTTTCATAAATCCGCTTCTATAAAAAGCTGTTTAACTTGCGTGATACACTCAAATTTCTTTTGAAAATCGATTGCTCCATGTAGATTACACTGTCTCATTTCAGTCAATCCAATAGCTAGTTTCAAGATAATGGCACCGGAAAAAGTTTTTGTTTTATCATCTATCCGTTCATCTGTTCGTTTGTTTTCAGTGTTGGATTTCGGAAAAATAAATCAAAATTAACATCGCTGTGCGTTAGAGAAAAAGTTTTGAAATGTTTTTGTGTTGGGAGTATGGATACTGTCCTGCAGCAGATCGGTTGAATAAACTCGGCTCTCATAGGAACACCGAAAGTGAAGCAGCACCGTCTTGGCCAGTACTTGAGAGGGTGAACTCCTCTCTCGACCGAGTCTGCTGTGGACCGTGTATGCTAAAAGGAGCTGATGAATGTAAAATCTGTCTTGGCTCCAATGTCCTCCATATCCAAGCGATACCTTTGAGGGTGCCAAAGTTCTAGATCTCTCATCTAGAATTGGTTCAAAATTAGGAGACCAACGTAGTTTTGCCTAATAGGCGTCTCCATAATGAAATGACCAACATCTCCGGCCCATTGTAGTGATCAAGCCTATAAGTAGGCCGCTGACCCAGTCATTAGAAAGGAAATAAAAGTTTAAGCAATCTACATAATCTGAGAATAGCTATATAATATCTGTAACATCAAAACGAAAATTTATGTTTAAATGTGAGCATTTCCCATACAGAGTGATTCTAAAATATATCGCTCAGTTCTAAAAGGTGTTATTGAGAACCATGACCGCTCGTAATTGCAGTCTCCAAAACGTCGTCTTCATACACGTGTTAATAATAACTTCACAAAAGGCGTTGGAGCTTTAGACAACTTTATTAAACTTCACTACGTATGATTTTATTCTTTAAAATTGTTTCATCCAAAGTGAAATGCAATTCATGGTTACTGATTTCATTTCAATGATTTTAGTGAAAAGTAGTTCAGTTTAACAGAGCGTACTTTTAAAATTACATCAACTCTTCAACACCTTATGTAAAATTATTAGCAGGTGTATGATTGGCCCTCTGTATATGCTGATATGGTCTGTTTTCTTTTTCAGTTTTCCTGTAGGGGCACGTCATTTTTGCGGGGATTTTATATAATGATAAGTAATGATATTTACAATGCCGGATATTTATTGTACTAAAGTTGATTCGATTTCGAGTACTTTGCTCCAAATCTGTTCTTTTTAAAGGTGGTTTTTCCTTATTTCATTAAATGCTGAGAGGTCTTTTTCCGCTAAATCTAAAAAAAAAGGTTTGGCTACCTCCAAAGCCTCAGTTTCGGTGTAAAACATCAAAAGACATCACACACAATCAGAACCTGCTGTCGTAACCTCTCTGGACAATTGTTGTCTTTGCTGACGCCGAATGCATCACGTGAGGTTATGTGACTTCAAAACATATATGCAGCGACTTCGAAGAGAAGAGATTTTTGCGGTATTGCTATAACTTGGATAAGTCAATTGCTTAGAAGTTTGCTTTTGAAATCCATTCAGGTCTTCTTCCATTTTGACCCGTTTTCTTCGCTTCCTAGCTGTATTTTTATGATGCAATAAAAAACTTGTTTTTATGACACGAGGTCTCATCATTTCCCCGCTACTGAACAGAACACACATACATACACAGAGTGTTTCAGTACCAGCATTACAATTTTTTGAGAAGGGGTAGGGTACACCTAGATGAGACTCGGAATCAAAACTGTGTTTGACTTGAGTTGTTTCATCAAAGAACAGAGATAAGTCCTCTTAAAATGAAACTATATTCATATATAAAAATTAAGTAAGATACATCGAAAACATAAACGATTTCCTGTACTTTTAATTGTGTTAGGGGGCGTAATTCCATTCACGCACAGCCAGATGTCGTCAAAAAAGGGTCTCTAGATCTGTGGCAAGCGATGAACTTTTCGATCGTCCGCCATCTTGCTGGTAGTTAAGTCTAGTGATGGCAACGGCTACCCTTTCTTCAGCATTGGGCAATCTATCCAGCTGTTCTCGCATTCTTCCATTTTTCAGCAGACGTCAGTGCTGTTAAAAATAATGGTGACAGATTTTTTATGGAAAATGGCGTGCTAAAAAGTAAAATATTTTCGTGGAGCTATGTTACTCCTCATCATATCTATTCTTCGTGACTAGCAACAGTCAAAACGTCAGAGTTTGATTTTCCCAGAGCGGGAACACTGCGCGTTAAAGGGTTAATATACCGAAATAATTCACAATCGCAGTACTTCCTTTACTTTATACAAAGAAGGAAAATTTCATCATTTACATTTTACTACAGTCTAGTAAAACTGTTTTACATACAGAAGGTTTATGTATAAGGAAGAATTGAAATATGTTTATTGATTCGAAACTATTGTTGATAAGGTTAGAAGTAAACATCTAAGAATATCTAGATCTAATCAAAATGTAAAAGACTGTATACAAACATCGAAATTAATGTTCATGACAGGAAACACAGATATTTGCTCTAAAGCTAGCACTGTTTACATTTCCCTATATTATAATTCTCCAGGCAGAAGTCGTTATGCAGACAAAGAAAGGTTTATGAAACATATTTAAAAACTATCGGTAATTGGAGTTACATTTTGATTAGATCTAGATATTCTTAGATGTTTACTTCTAACCTTAACAACAATAGTTTCAAATCAATAAAGAAATGACTTTAGTTTTTTGAAATAAAAGAATCGACTATGAATGAAATAAAAGAATCGTGACTACGAAAATTGCAATTATTCATAGGGAGTAAAATTAAGCATCTATAGACGCGTATATTAGACTAAAATTCAAAAAAGAGTTTAAACTACAAAATTCTTATCTGTGTTAGAGTGGCACACAAAGAGCTTAAGTAATAATCACTATAGTTCATTAAAATTCTTTGTCCAGGCAAAGTAATTTTACAAAAGAGGAGAATATTCGGTTCGCGAACCATATTTAATGGATATAATTGTAAACAGAAATCAGGTCGAACTATGCGTGATATTTGAAAAATATTTGGCAGAAATTGTAGTATGGTATAGACGGAATCAAAAGGATTCAGAATTATATCAATGTAGGTATGAAAACGTCGTTTTCATAGAGCCATAAATAATCGTTTCAGAAAAGGTGTTTGAGCGTTAGTTGACTTTCCTTACTGAGTTCTATTGCAAATGATTTTATTATTCGATTATTGCATCAATGGGAATGAAATACAATTTTTTTATAATCGTATTTAGTTTAATATGTTTCTGAAGAAAAGTTTCGACAAAGTACGGTTTGGAAACTTCACCGACACTTCAGTACCTTTAAGACCGTATTCACCAAGTAAACTTGACACCCTTGTTAACCCCTGCAGACGTTAAATAGACATCACATATACATCCATTCGACATCTGACCCTCGTTTCCGGGGGTTAACATGGGTGTCAAGTACTTGGTGAATACGGCCGTTAGTGAAGTGATTGTTTACTGGAGCATGAAGATGACTCTTTGACCCTGCATTGCAGTGTAGCTTTGAATGGACTTAGCTTCCACTACCGTCGTTTAAAACTATGGCAGATATTTTGGAACCCCCTGTCACCGGTAAAATTATTGCTATTCGAAGGGACTAAAAGGAGGTATCTATAAACATATACACATGACTAAACATATACATTTGATTAAATGTCATCAACATCAACATTGGCACGACAGCCCCTTGTGGGCCCTGGCCTTCCTCAGAAGTATTTCCCATTCCACCCTCTCCCCTGCAATGGACCTCCAGTTTCTTATTTTCAGTTTGGCAAAATCCTCATCCAGGCTGTCCCTCCATCTTTTCTTAGGTCTTCCTCTAGGTCTTTTACAAAAAGGAGTGGCATTGAAGACCTTAAGAGCAGTTCTCTCAGCACTCATTCTCAGAAGGTGACCTGACCATCTCATTCTATTCAGTTTTATGTATTTAATAATGTCGTCATTCTATAGATTTTATAGATTTCAAAGTTATATCTTTTCCTCCAAGTATTATTTTCTAAAACGGCACCAAAAATAGTTCTTAGAACCTTTCTTTCGAAGATTGCCAGTGCTTTTTCCTCCGTCGTCGTTAAAGTCCATGTTTCTGAGGCATAGGTTAAAACTGATCTTATTAACACCTTGCGCAACAGAATTTTTGTTCTTCTCTTTATTAGATGGGATTTTAAAAAAGGCCTTAAACCAAAGAAACAGCGATTTTCGGCAATAATCCTTTTTCTGATTTCAGGGTTAATATCATTTTGATAGTTGATCTCAGAACCCAAATAGGTGAAATTTTTCACGGATTCAAATTTAAATGGGCCAATCTCAAAAAAATTAGGTGGGTTTTCTTTTTTCCCACAGTACATATATTTTGTTTTCTCTACATTTACTCTAAGCTTCAATTTCCCAGCCGCCTTCTTCAATGCCATAAAGGCCTCTCCCAGCTCAACAGCAGATCTTGAAATTAAATATACATCATCAGCATATGCAAGAATATGTACTAATTTATTAAATATAGTACCTCTTCTATTAATACCAGCATCTCTTATGACTTTCTCCAATGCAAAATTAAAAAGGAGGCATGCAAGTGCATCCCCTTGTCTTACTCCATTGCAGATCTCAAAAGTTGTAGACAACTCTCCCTGCACTCGCACCACAGAGAATGTCTCTGAAAGAGTGAGCTTCACAAGCTTAATTAACTTTATTGGAACATTAAATTCCAGTAGGGCTTTTAGTAGACCATCTCGATCAATGCTATCATAAGCCGCACTGAAGTCCACAAACAAATGGTGGGTTTCGATCCCGTACTGATTAAATGTATAAAACGGTAATATAAACATCGAATTTCTTGTTTGAAATAGTCAATAAAAGAAAAGTAAGAGATCTCAGTTGAAAGACTGAGTATGTAATTTATAACTCACTGCATTATATAACTCTTTATGCGCAAAAAAAGCGTTTTACACACCAGGAATGCTCATAAGTCTCTTCAAAAGATATGTTCAATAATTCATTACAACAATATTTCTGTTTCTTCTGCGTACGAAGTGAAGGATATATAGTAATCTCGAAATCTTTCAGTATTCAGAACTTGACAAAAATATTCGTATTGACCACAAATGAATCCACTCTGACAAGTTTTCTCGTGACATCTGAAAGCGTATATTCATCTACAATCCCTTTTAAAGATTCGTGAATTTATTTTGGCTGGTCTTGGCGTGACGTCTGTATGTACGTCACATGATTCTAAAAACGATTAGCCGTATAATTATGAAATTATATATTTAGAACTGTCGTAAAATCTAGGTGTGCACCTCTCTTTTTGATTGAAGTTGACTGGGTAGCTTACTGACACTGTCACTTCCGAGACGGACAATGGACTGGCATTGTTTATACTGCCTTTTGAAGTCATTCGTCATTTCATAGAAAAATACACAACGGTGAAACTTACAAAAGAATGCACATTGCCAAAATTAATGAATATAGCATTTATTGAATCTTTTACGGGGGCAAACGGAAACACTATGTCAATAAAAATGCGTATAATTTAGCATTCGTACTAGAAGTCATGTGGCGTGCACATCATTTTTTTTAATGTAGATTAAATGTTAAAGAGCATTAAAGTCTACATGTGATCCGAATTCAAAAGGCAAAGTTCTAGTTTATGACAGACGTCATTCAAATATCAGTTGATATCACTGGGAAGAAACAGCTTCTGTTAGCAATTCCACTGCATTCTACCTCTTCATGCAGGAAAAGGAATTTTACAGGCAAGGAAAGATCGCAAAGCATTTTCAAAGAATATGGGCTGTGAAATACGGATTTTTAATTTTTTCAACTCGGAATAAAACTCTAAGTACAAGGCGTATTCGGAAAGTAAGTTCCGTTTTGAAAAAAAAAAAAATTAGTAAAACATTTTTTTTTTTCAAACCAACATTTATTTTTACATGAAAGAGCTTACCTCAAACTATTTTTCTACATAGTTTCCCACCAGTGTTTAAACACTTGTCGTAGCAGGTTACCAGCTTTTTAATACCTTCCTCATAGAAACTTCTCGCCAGTGATCATAACCAAGATTGCACAGCACTTTTCATTTCATCATCGGATTCAAAGAGCTTGCCTCCTTGCTTGCGCTTTATGTCCAGGAGCTATTGGTAGTCTGATAGCACCAAGTCTAGACTGTACGGTGGGTGGTCGAACTGCTCCCAACGAAACTGTCGAATCATCTTTTGAGTGTCACCAGCAGTATGAGGCCGAGCATTGTCATGGAGCAACACCATTCCTTTACTGAGCGTTCCTCTACATTTGTTGTGAATTGCACGCCGTAGTCGTGGTTATCGTCATTGGCTGGAAGTTCCTATGAAGAAGGTATAGAAAAGCTGGTGACCCTCTACGGCAAGTATTTGAGAATTGGAGCAAACTATGTAGGAAAATAGTTTAAGCCATGCTCTTTCATGTGAAAATAAAATTACCTTGAAGAAAAACATTTTTTAAAGAGAATTTACTTTCCGAATACGCTTTGTATATTTTTACACAACACACACGAAAAAGAAGTTTCATCGAGTCTTGGGCACTAAAACTGCAGGGAGGAATTGTCCTAAGGATATTTCGTATAGAGAGGTTCTACTGAAATTCTGATAAACAAGGAAATACTTCATCAGTGATTACTAAGGTTGGCCTGGAATCGAGATACCATGAATATCTATGATTTCAATATGGAATTAAAACGTACTTTTATCGTTCGACGAGACCAACACATGCACACAGCCCTCCCCTGCGGGCTCCTCTCTTAATATATCCATGCTGAATTTGGCCATCGGTTGCTTATTTGAATAACTAAGGTGAGATGCAACTAAAATATTCTCCAATCGATACTGTTCATTTCTGTGCATGTATATAATGAATTGTGGTTTCAGTGTTCTTAATATTATAAATTAAATTGTATTACATACATTTAGGTATTATTTAGTTTTGTTTAACCAGAAGTAAATGCTTATTCATTATGAAGCACTCTCTTATCTGTATTTTATGAGTGTTTGGAGACATCCAAAAGAAAAAAAAATAGGATAAAGATTTTTTTTCCTTGTGAATACCTCTTTTTTTATAATCTTGCATAATTAAAACTTTTCTTATGTTTCAATTATATTTCATTATAAGACTTATTTTTCCAATAAGGATACTCTTACAGAAAACCTTTTGTAATCGTTTATCCTTTATCGCAGCTTAATGAATGATTAAAAATGCCTTTTGTATTTGCGCACGAAACAATATTGTTGCAGTTAAGCAAAATAATGTACTCCGTTTTCTTTTTTTTCATTTTTTCATTATAAATAATGATTTTCTCAGGGTATTAAATTTTCTCCAATCTGCCGAGGTGTTAATTGTTTTTTGATGGTTTTGTATATTGTTGTTCATAATAGAAGAGAACCTTCATATTAAAAAAATACATTGCTAAAGAAGAACTCGTTATATTTATTCTGAAGGTAAGACACATAAATTATTATTACTATAAAAGGGAGAGGAGGTTTTTTCTTTTTTAGAAATGTTTAATGGGATTTAATTTTACACGTTACTGTACTTTAATAAGAGTGTGCCATAATTCATAGACCCTTTTTTAAAGTTGTCTGCAGCAGGCGCGTAGCCAGGAAAAAAATTCGGGGGGGGGGGATATGCGCCTGTAAAAAAATTTCGGGGGGGGATATGCGCCTGGAAAAAAATTTCGGCGGGGATATGAACTTACATGTGTATAAATAGACGGAATTTCATCACTAATCCAAAAATTTCGGGGGGGGATATATCCCGATATCCCCCCCCCCTGGCTACGCCCCTGGTCTGCAGCAGAATCCAGTTATCAGAAAATTGTGAAATCCTGTAATTCCCTTAATAAAGACATGACGGTTTGTATCAGTGGGGGAAAATAAGGAAGTTCGCACTATCCACCAACAGATGGCGTATTTACTGGCATTTTAAAAATACTCTGATTTTTACTGCTGTTCTAAACGTTTAGCATTTTGTTTCCTTCACATGTGTGTCAGCATTTCGATGAAATTCATTACTTGTTGCAACGTTGAGAAATCATGTATAGCTTCAAGTGAGCATACTCATTAGCCTCCCGTAGCATAAGTAACAACCTCTAGTATCGGAAAAATCGAAATAATTTTGAGAGCTTTGTAACGGAATGCGATATATATCATTAACAAAATGCATTGTGTTTTAATTGCTGCTGCGTGTTTAAATATGTAATTTATTACTAATAAGCGTCCTATAGTGGCGATACTTGAAATAAATTTGTTTTCTATTCTAATTTTTATCTCTTATTAAGTAATCTTCAATTCTCTTATTAATTAATCTTAATAATCTTCGTCAGAGGGAACTGGTTCAGTTCCCTCTGACGAAGGGCTTTGACTGATGATGACTGAAAACATTTTCAGTCGAAACGATCCTATCCTGTTATAAGTAACATTTTATGTGTGTTTTTTTTACAAAGTTTTTATTTATTTTAACGTTTAACACCAGTATTTTGAGTGTTTTTTCCGAAACAAATTGGTAGCTTAGCATGCAGTTTACAGTGATTATACATTATCTATGAAAATAATTCAAACAGACGAACTAACGTTATAGAAATAGAAAAAATCATTTTTTTCTGCTAAAAAGATGCACTATTACTTTGAATCGGAAATCACATGGCATTATATTCCAAACAAAATATGTTCTTTCTTTATCTGTTACTTTATGCGATTATCTACTGCACTCCATAAAAATGGATTGAAACTCGAATAAAGATAACTACAAAGAGAAAGAATAACAAATTCCATGGTAGACAAAACTTTTTCAGCTAAAAATGAAAAATTCATGAACACGAGATTTCATTATACCTAAAAATAAGATATTTCTATTGTTTTTGATCGAGAGTCTTGCTTTTATTTTCTAGTTAAAATTTTATGGACTCACAGCAATTTCCTGAAATTTCGAGATCTGTGAGAAGTGAAGGGAATTACTTCAGCTTTTTTTTTTTTTTTTTTTTTCTTTTTTTTTTGCAGGAAAGAGAGATTTCGATTTTATCAAGAACTACGATTTTTGGTGTAGGAATTTACTTTTTGTCATAAATTCAGAATTTTAAGCAGTGGTATATTGAAAATAGTCGAGTTATTTATTTCTTTAGTTTGAAATGCATAAAAAAATTTCAATGTTTGAAATATGTCATAGTTGCATGTAAAGGTGGGCCGTATATTTGTATCCGTGGAGCTGAGTCAAAAATTAATGATACGTAAACCGTGTTAATAATTATTTTATTTTTGAATAAATATTATATTTATAAGAAATATTAATTGCTTCCTCATAGTAACTAAAGCTTTATTCTTAAAACAAAACTTGTTTACACCAGTTTTGATTATCTAGAGCTATAACATATATTTATGTTCAATTAATAAGAATTTCATGAATAACATCAAACGCAGCTAACACTTTACGATTATGAAAGCTTTAATTATTACATTATATTACATAAGTTGTCTTCGAAGATGCTGAAATTGAATTATTAACTATTGCTAGGAATGGTAATCAATAAACAAATTAACTAATTAATCGATCTATTAGTCAATTTTTAGTAGTTAATTAAATTATTGATGGAACCTTTTAATTGATATGTAAACATAAAATTCCGTGTTAATTTTTGCGTAATCTGTACCCGCAAATCTAAAAAACACATTCTCTAAATGCATGTATTAAATTTTACAAAAACAGGGTGTCTACCGGTCATGAAAATCATGAAAGTCACGATTTCAGAAAATGGTCATGGTAGTTACGAAAAAGTCATGAATTTTGCCTTTCAGTCATGAATTTTTCTGCTTAAAAAAAAATCCCCTTTCTAGGCCATTTGATATCAAATTGATGCTTGAAACGGTTTTGACATCACCGGAAATTTGTAAGTCTATGTCATAAAAGCAAGCGGGACGATCGTGAATGAAACAGAACTTGTAGTTTCTTTTTTCTTTTGTTTTTGGGTGCGCTCAGACTGCCACCTTTTGAGTAACTCAAGAAAAACCCAAGCCGTTCACGATGCCAGATTTGAGCTTTCCGAGGAGATAAACAAAGCGTTCATGCTGCCAAGCTGAGTAGTATTACTATATGTATTTGTTAATTATACGAAATTCTACATTACAATGACATATGTAACAATAATTTTTGCAGTTAATTAAGGTCATGAAATTTGTGCACAAAGGTCATGAAAATCGTGAAAAAGTCATGAAATTCAGTTTTTGAAACCTGGTAGACACCCTGAAAAATACTATATAATTTCCAGACGAATTCCATTCATTTAATTAGGTTACAAGTTAAATAATTTACGAGCTGGATTATAATAAATGTTTACAAAAGGAGGATAATTTGTTCTAATAATTTTGTGCAATGTTTTTTTTTTTTTTTTTTTTTTTTTTTGTCGATTCCATCTTTTTAACGAACTTAACAGACTCGCTTTAATACCAGACAAAGAAAACCTAATAAATCATTCGTAAGAAAATATGAAAAGAAAATGCCACATTGAAAGCTGTCAAAAATCTGTAAAGTCATGGAACATATTTCCAATTTCTACTACGAGCAGAAAATGTTATACATTATTGCTTTGGCTGCTCCGAAATCACATGACCTCAAATTGCGAAATGTAGAAAATATACATTTCCAAGAGTATCCTTGACTTCAAGCGATGAATTCTTTTCCTTGGCATGAAAATATCAAATCTTGCTCCGTTATAACATAAAGTATTAAGCATGAAAATAATATATTGGCTTTATGCTTAAATGCCGGTTTGTAAATATTTTCAGCTTAGTCGGAAAAATTCGAAAATGTTTCGTTTCATTGTGACTATAAAATAAAAGGTTTATTATTATTATTATCATTGAAAATTTTACTATCCAATAGCGTGAAATTCTGTCTATGGGTTAAATTGGAAAATCTGCGCAAAGTGAAATTAATTATTATAGCCTTTTTCTGAGATTACTATACAGATGCTCTTTGGACCATGATCCAAATCTCATCAACTGTTGCGAAGCATTTAAATTTTTGATGAAATACACTGCTGGCCATCGTAAATGCAACACCCTGAAGGAAGCATGCAAATAATATGAAATTTACAACATGCATTAGCTGAGGTGAGATATGCAAATGATTAGAATTTCAGCGCAGACGCACATCAAGCGCGCCTGTGGCGCCACCTCAAAGCGCTATTTAAGGCTTGGAGATTTCGACGGTTTCAAGTACAGCAATTGTGTTTTTCTTGCTTTTTTTTCAAAAAAACGATAAATTATGCCTCGTAGGAAACAACGATCATCTTTTGATCAAGTATCCGAGTTTGACAGAGGAAGGATAGTGGCATACCGAGATTGTGGGTTATCTTTCAGGGAAATCGGTCGTCGTATTGGACGAAACCAAACAACTGTGATGCGGATATGTGATCGTTGGGTGCAGGAGGGTACGACGGACAGACGTGATCGACCGCATCGACCTCAGTGCACCACGTCACGTGATGACAGGCAGATTGTACGCATGGCAGTGACGGACCGCTCAGTCACATCACGAACCATATCACAGCAGATTCAGTCTGTAACGCATCATCCAGTGTCTGCGCGTACCATTCGACGTCGTTTACAGCAGAATGGTCTGTCCGCAAGACGTCCGTTGCTTTGTCTACCTCTGACGCGGAACCACAGACGTCTCCGCCGCCAATGGTGCGATGAAAGAAGGATGTGGACGACAGAATGGAATGAAATTCTCTTTACTGACGAGTCACGCTTCTGTATGCAACACCACGACGGTCGGATTCGAGTCTGGAGACACCGTGGAGAGAGGATGCTGAACAGCTGCATTATGCACCGTCACACTGGTCCTGCACCGGGTATTATGGTATGGGGCGGTATCGGATATCTCTCTCGCACTCCTCTAGTACGCATTGCCGGTACTTTAACCAGCCAGCGCTACATCTCCGAGGTGTTGGAGCCAGTTGTCCTTTCTTACCTTCAGGGCTTGCCAACAGCCATATTTCAGCAGGATAATGCACGGCCACACGTGGCACGCATTGTCCAAGGGTTCTTCGTCAATCACCAGATTGAATTGCTTCCCTGGCCGGCGCGCTCTCCGGATCTTTCGCCGATAGAAAACATGTGGTCCATGGTTGCTCAACGACTGACCCAGAGTTCATCCCCAGCTGTCACACCAGATCAACTTTGGCAACGTGTGGAAGCTGCTTGGTCTGCTGTACCCCAAGAACACATTCAAAGTCTCTTTGAATCAATGCCGAGGCGTGTGGCAGCTGTGATCTCCAACAACGGCGGCTACTCTGGGTACTGATTTTGGCAGGAACCAAGCTTCATAGAATGCTGTAAATTTAATCATTTGTTACTTGGTCAACATGTTATCTACACAATAAATTTTGTTGTGATATCTCTTGTTTTTCTTGGTGTTGCAATTTGGGTGGCCAGCAGTGTATCACTAATTTGGGGGCCAAAATACAAACTGAAGTTAGTTTGGCTTTATAGCCTACATTTGGCTAGAAATCGCCATAAACGTTATTCAAGTATTGTATTTCACTTCCGAATGAAATAGGTTTAATGAAGTTCATCAAAACCGTGTATAATTTAATAAACGTAAAGGAAGTCATGAGGTGTCGGCATCAGATTTTTAAAGAGAACAAACCGATTAAATTTGGGTTCAAGGTTAAAAAAGGAGAAAACAAAAGTTCCATCGCCTGGGAAAAAAAATCTCAAGTTTAGGCAATTTCAACATTATTAGAAGCAATATAAATGGGTACAAATTTGAAAGAAAATACGGGATTGCCCAAAATGTAAGGTAACAAGTCCTTATTCACGAAGGTATTAAGGTAAAAATTTTCGAGTTTAACGTATTAAGGTAACAAGTCCTTATTCACAAACAGCTTATGCACGAAATCCAGGAGTTAGACAGACATAGCAAAGCATTTGGCACAGATTACTTTTCAACATGACCTCCATGGGCATCAAAGCATTTTTCTGATCTCATATACCAATATAACAAAACCGGTGTAGTAGAAATCAGGTTTCTGGTCTCCGAGACATAGTTAATGCAAAATTGTTTATGCAATATAGTTAAAATTGCGAATATTTTTAAAGCCACACCCAGTTAAGTGAATGTTCTATTTCTTTCATATTTATGTATTTCTTTTTTCAGAGTCTAGGAGCTCTAGAAGTGACTTCAGATTTATTGGATTGCTGAACTTAACAATTGAAGGGACAACAATGGATTTTGTTCCTCCTATCACTACAATATTAAAACTAGAATAGGAAAATAATTATGTATTTGTTTTGAGTTCACAAAAGTCAACTGTATTAAATGTAAATTTCATTAGAAATAAAAATTAATTTGCTGCCAGAAGACTACTTTTTACAAGCGCAGATCGTAAAATTCTGGAGCCGCACATGAGCCTTATGTGCTAGCTTCCTACCAAAGAAAGCGCCCTCTGATGTCAGGTTATTTGAGATGGTTTTTTGCTATTATACCTATCCCAGTATTTTGATCCATGGCTGAAACTTTTCTAAATTAGCCACTGCTTTGTATTTACATGGTCTTAAACCAGATCCTGACTATGGTAGAGGCAGGGGGCAGCTGTCCAAGGCCACCAGTCAAAAGAGGAGGGAGGGGGGGGGGCTCGAATCAAGACATTGCCCTATTGTATTTAGTAGAAATGTGTTCTTATAATAAAACATTTTGATCAAAATGATGCATATTTAGATCACTTTGGGCGCTACAAAAGTTTCGCCCTCTTTTCAATTGAAAAAAGTCTGATTGAAAAAAATTGAATCCGCAAGAGTAGAAAGCCCTGAACTTATGCAAGCCTGTAGTTTCAGACTTTCTACTATTTTTAAACTGAATAAGTACATATGGAAGTGGTCCCTATGATAAATGCCTGCCCCGAGTTCTATATTGAAACAGATATGTGCGAGACGAGATGAATATTTACAGCTTTTTCGCAAGACGAGATAAGCATATTTAATACTTCAGAGATTTTGCTAGACGAGAAAGCTTTCGGGCTTTTTTTGCGAGACGAGACATACCTATTTTTTGCCTCGTGTCCATCTATAGCTTAGACGGGCTCTCTCTTAAACAATAAACAAAACACGGTTGCAAAAAAATATCTTTATTGCTTCAAGGGAAAAAAATACTTTAGAAGAATATTTTCAGCTGAATCATGAACATCTTTAGCCATTTTGCTGTGTTACCCACAACGAATAAAAGTTGCATTGTTTGCGGTTGAAGAATTTTACATTTTGCCAGTAAAATGGCTTTAGTCTTTATTTCCATCATGAAATTTTTAGATCTGATAGGGAAGTGAAGTGATTTATGGAATTCTTTTATCGAGAGAAAGTTTGTCTAGATAACTCATTGCACTAGAGAGCGGTTTAAGGGAATATATACTTTTTTAAAACTTTCTGAGCAGTTGAGACGTAATATTCGGTTCACTCAGCTGCATTGCAATGCTGCTGCATTTTCGTGAGTTCAATACATGGAATATGTTTATAAAAAATAAGATATAAGTAAAAAAAAACTTTATTTTTTGTTTTTGTTGTCCACTTTATTCAAGGGGGATTTATGGGCGGGTTCTGAAAACCAAGCTCAAAAGTTCGAAAATAAATGTTCCAAATATAATTTTAAAGAAAATCGTAGCCTCACCATAGCTCAGTGGTTATATCACTGGAAATGGTAGACGGGCGAAGTGTAAAGGTCCCGTGTTCGGGTCCCATCACGCGTCCGTCGACCTAACCGTTCCGAGTTTTCCGTGGTTTTCTCCGAAGCTTAGCGTAAATACGGGTTAGGGTCCCTTAGAAAGACCCCGAAAGAGACGAAGGGCACCCCCCCCCTTGTGTTGTCCTGCTGCCAAAGGATTATGAGCGGGCTTCGAGCCAAGCACACAAATCCGATATACGTGTTCACAACAGCAACAACAACAAGAAAATCGTACTCATTAAATCGTGCTTCTAGTTTTGTTGCGAAAGCTGGTACAGATGTGATTAGTGACTATAGTTTCTCTCGAGTTTAAGAATGACTCCTGCTTGTCCAGTTTCGTTACGTAGATGATGGGGTTTGTTTATGAGAACGTCCTTGGAGAAACTGTGGTGTTTTGTTTTGATTTTTTTTCCCCCCAAGTTCCTGGGACTCTGGGAAGTTAATGAAAATTTGATTACAAAATTTAGTCCTCACATACAATATGAGTTTTTTTATGTTCAGGTTGTATCTTCTGTTGAAACTACTGCAGGATATATTAACGTAAGATTTTTTATCGTTTAGTTAGTTGTTAGGCGGCCTCTGAAAAATTCTGATTAAAAACACATGTTAATTTCACGAAATATTCATTAATACGGTATATAGTGATTTAATCCATATTATCGTAACAAATCTACTAATAATACGTATTATATATTCTAATATTGTTTGTCTGCGTTTTGCTTCTCCCCCTTAAATTCTCACTTTAAATACTTAAATCCCCTATTTTTCAATCTCTTGTAAAATATTAAACTCCGTAAGCTCGAGGAGTTATTTGGGATTGCATAAATTGTGATTATGACGTAAAGTTCGTGGCAGAATTTATGATTCTCATTCAATTTTTTTATTTTTATAGTTTATAGTTAATTATAACAATTTACAATTTATGACGTCACGTTTTTGGCTGCCGTCAAAGAAACTCCGGGTAGTTGAATGAGTTCGTCTGGTAATTTCACACAGTTTTCAAACGGTGTTACATTTAAATTTACGACGACGTTGAAAAAATTATTTCTTCTTTACATAGGCCCGTTATGGTGGGACGTAATCCGACGTTTATAAAGTTTTCAGCGATATAAATGTTTCTGTGTCTAGTGCTGCAAATTTCAATGTTAATTAAAAAATTATTACGTGACTTAAAAAATTTCATAGTAAGACAGTAAATTACTCATGTTTATAATCAGAAATACACAAACAAGTTAAAAGCATGTTTGAGTATTTTTAATGCTCGTGTATTTTTATTCATTTGAAAGGCATGTTTCCTATTAAACAAACCTTAAAGTATTTAAAACTATTCGTAAATATTCATCGAAGAATCGTTGAAGCGTTTCCTCGAGTTATCATAGAAACTTTTCACTCTGGACATTTCAACCGTGATCATTTTGAAAGTTCGGATTGGTGTAAAAGTTGCCTTTTGTCGCCCCCGGTTTTCAAATGCAGCGTCGGTATAAAAATCACGCTTGAATAAATATCGCCTGGATTTCCGTAAACAATTGAATTGTTAGTGATAACGGAAAAACTTTGAAATTTTTCTGGTGTTGTGTGAGGTTAAAATGAATTTCCAGCGTCTTATCGGAATACTAAGTTTTAATTATTTAAAATGTATTAATTTTACTTTGATAGAAATGTTTTTGTCTTAATATCATGCAAATAAGAAAGATAAATATTTACAAATGCATTGACTGTAAAGGAATTTCCATTAAGAATCTGTTTTCAAAAGATATTCTTGCATTCTAAAGATAAAATGAGTACCCAGCAGCTTTAGAAGAAACTAAGAGTTAGTTATTTAAAATCTTATACTTTTGTTTTTAGAGAAAAGTTTTTCCTTTGTTTTAAATCCCGCAAGCAACAAAATAGTAACTATGGCAAATGCATTGATTGTTAAACCCTTTAAATTAGGAATCGTTTATTATTATTATTGTTTATTTATTTATTTATTTCCATGGTTTTCAAAGCTAACATTAAGCTAAAATTTTAAAAGCTTAAGCTTCAAAACTTATACTTCATAAAATATTAATAAATTAATATATAAAATGTATTATAGTATTTTCTATAAAATTGAATTTTGCTTTGATAAAAGAAAGAAAGCAATTTTACCTGAGTGAAAAAAGCTTTTCGATAATTGACTGATTTCGATAATTGACGACTTTCGATAATTGACTGAGGACTGATTAAAAAGCTTTTTCGATACTTCAAATATTTTATACTTTTGCACGCAAATGAAAGGCACGAATGGTATCCAAAGAATTCAGCCGTTAAAAATGTAAGCATCATTATTATTTAATTCTATTAGAATAAGATAGATAGAAATTATTAATAGACATCTCGATAAAGATAATATAATAAATGATTAATTTAAATGATTAAATGATTAATTTACTCACTTTTCACACCCTTTAGAGATAGAATTCATTCACAACTTTAGAGGTACATCGAAGTAACAAAGTCTGTATTTTTTGTGTGCATTTAAACTATAAAGATAAATTTTTAAAATCATTGATTTAAAACACTTTCTTTTTTACTTACTCATACGAAATATAAAAATTTTAATCGATTACAAAAAGGAAACAGTGTCGTAGCAAGGATATTATTTCGAAGAGGGGTAGTATCAAATTTTAAGCCAAGTTTCAATTGTAAGCTAAGTGAAGGTCAGATTTCCGGGGAGGCTGCAGCCCGTTCAGCTTCCCCTTAGACACACCCCTGAAAGGAGGAGGTTTCATGTCCAATGAGAATTTTTTTTACGTATGTCCACCGATTTCTCCGTAACGACATATTTAAATAATTGAAACTATATATTCTATTCAGGTAGATTACACGATGATAATATATACATATTTAAGGCGTAAAACATACCGATTAACAGAAAATCGAAAAAAAAAAAAAAAAACCATGATTACAATACTGTCACCGATGAAATCTTGCCACGTGCTCTGCGTGCTTTATCCGGTAATTTAATTCCTGTTTAGTGTGCCGATTGTTGTTTCTTGAAGTTGATTGAAAGTTGATCTTTTTAAATTTGTTTATTACATGTGAACTAAAATTTTATACATAAGTGTGATTAGGATTACAAAACTATTTTTAATCGAATAAGTGCAAAAGAAAAGACTATTACTTTTTAACTACATTTTTGTAAGGAAAAAGTTTAATTTTAACAGAATTTCCATTGCAAAAAAAATTCATTTTGCAGAACCTTTATTTAAGCCTTCACTTTCGCTGAAAATCAGATTATTCTCCCCTCCAAAAAAGCAATCAATATGCAAATTAAATTTACTGTTAATGAAACTCTATAATACCTACTATTTTCACTGATAGCATAGGTGTTTAAGTTACTTGATTTCCTTTTCGTTTTAGCCTGAGTTTTATTTTCTCAATAGCAGTTCACTAATGCATTTCTGTAGCGCGAAAATAATTAATAAATGTGATGAAATATTGATAAATGATGTAATACATCCCTCTAATTATCATCATTTACGTTCAGCAATTTTTTTCATTTATATTAATGGAATATTAGTTATTCGGCGTCGAATAGATAATCACTGCACAATCGATTATTTAATCAAATACGATAAAATCGTCTAAGCTAAATCATTTCCTAGCTAAACAGACTCATATTTTTATATCCATACTCGTATATTTAGGAAAAAATGGCTTACCTTGAGTAATATTATCGTTAATTTTTCATTCTAGTTTTGTGTTTAATTTTTATGATCTGAATGACGACGTGATTGGTTTCAATGAGTAATAATATGAAATCGATATAGAAACTCATTGAATATAGACTTCAAATTGATATCACATTAATTTTAGCACATAAGAATAATTACCAATGTCATCATATTAATGGTGTCTTGTAAGGCTAATACATGAACAAGGCTGATACGAAAGATGGGTGGCATTATTTTTTATAGATTACCTATACATTTCATAATAATTATGATTTATCAAATCACATTTTATATATAAATAAATAGGAACTTAAATTTTGTTCCCACTAGAATTAGCCTGTTTTAAAACTCAAGAGCGTAAATTTTGGACCATTAGCTTTGAAAATATCAGCTAATATTTTTTAAACCAAGCTATATGGGATAGTATGTTATAAATTTTACCATTCTGTGTACTTACCATATAACGTTAAATATCGACACCGTCACTAATCGATTACACGACCACGATTTTCATCGTGGAGCAGCAAAATTGAATATCTGGTATGAGGCTTAATCAACCGGGATAGTAAAAGATAATGGTAGAAATACGGTTGCTTCCTTTCAGCCTGTATAAGAAATTTCAAAACTAAGCAAAAAATAAAAATGTAGGTAACCTCTTTAAAAATTTGAAATTTATTTAAAAAAACAGAAGACATGAAACAGTAAGAATATGTCAAAGTACCTCTTTTATCTTTCAAGCAAAACCGAAAATATCCTTTTGGTTTTCACTTATATAGTTTTGAGAGTAGTGTCATACAAGAAAAAACGCCCCACCATGGCTGAGTGGATAAAACACTCAAGATGGTAGACGACTTAAGTGTGAAGGTCCCGGGTTCGGGCCACGTCGTGAGGCTGTCGATCTAACGGCCAGGAGTTTTGGTCAGATTTCTCCAGGTGTAACTTGAACACGCTTTAGAACCCCTTAGTGAGTCCTCCGAACAAGGCACCCCCCATCCTAGTCAGATCGTCCATGTGTAACGTTTTCATAACAACACAAAATCTTGTATACAAGAAAAACATTCTTATGATTTTGGCCTATAAATTTAATTCTATCAACTTACTTTAGTTTGCTTTAATAATTCACAAGGACTTTGGAATCCACCGGTTGAATTTTGTGGAAATGTAGCTAATAAGACATGCAATAACTGGCACAAAATGTAGGACCCAACATGCAGGCATTCTCAAGAAATCACGATGTAAACATTTGAAAATCATCCTATGCAGTTTAAGTAATGTTCTCATGAAAATTAGTTGGAACGATCAAAGCGTAATTGGTAAGAACTTTAAATTGTATTTTCTGAGGTTGCACGTTTGAGTCTCGCGAGGTGCAAAAATTTCTTTATCTTCCTTTCCTTCAATTTATAGCACTTTTAGTTACATAATAAAATAAAATTCTTATGAGCTACATTTCCACATTTGAATTTCATTCAAATTATTTAAATCGTTGATTCCATAGTCGCGGCCTCTCTTTGTAAGATCTATCATCTTAAAAGAAATCGTTAGCACTAAATAAATTAAGCTTTAAAGCTACTTGAACTTCATATATTTCCTACATCTCCTAAAGAAAACAAAAATTCAACATGAAACAAACATACAAAATTAATGGCTCGTTGAATTAAAAAACCCATTATAATCATTATTATTCGCTTTCAAAAGACATTTTTTTCCTCCTTGCAAAATTACATTGTCATTTTATGCGTTGCATAATGTTTCTCAATTGGGAATAACATAATTTAATTTAACGAGACTGATGTAAAACCTCAATTGGTTTTGATCGAGGGTATATGTTTATACTCAAATGGTAATTTAGACAAATCATTTTCATTCATTTTTGCCACATTCGTGCAGTGCGCGAGTCTGGATGAAATATAACAAATGCGGTTTTGTTGTTTAAACTATGAAATCGGATTAAAGGGTCTTGTCTAACGCTGATGATTACTTCCATTAATCCTTTTTCTCATATATTACGTTTCAAGGCATGTTCTCAAGTGTAAGTTTGGTTTTCAGATAAATAAACTAATTAGTTAGTTTTGCCTATATCAAAACGTGATTTTAAAATTTACAACGGTATTCATTTTGCGATTTTCACTTATAACGGCTTTCAAGGTATTCATTTATTTGAAAAAATAAATAAATACGGTGAAAAGTAATTTGTATGTGTGTTGAAGATAGTTGATCGATCCGGGGCCTTGCTACCGCTATTTACATGTGGACCACAGATTTGTATTGCCCCAAAAATGATCGTTAAACAAATTTTCTTACCTCTACCTTTAGTTTAATTTTTTTCGGGAAAAATTATCCATAGGGAATTAAGTCGAATTTTAAATTATTTTAGAAATCAGGAAGTTTTCTCATTGCTTACTAAAATACCATTTCTTTTTTCTCTCTCTCATTTACGATTAAGATTTATACATCATCATTTATACGCTAAGCATTTATACAAACTGCTTAATGATTTGAGTACATTTGAATGCATTCTGACTTTGCCTGGTTTAAAAATAACGTCATGCCAACTTCATCTGGATACGATACAGCAGTGCGATTGTTCAGGAATTTCGCAATTTTTCTTACATGTTAGGTGATTTAAACAAGAAATTAGATTACAGTGGCATTATTAATGAATTTGCTTGGGTAAAATCAAGGAGGGGGGGGGGGAAGCTTGCGTTAAAGTTTGCGCATAATTTTGTGTATTGAAGATGATTTACTGAAAAATTATGTTTGTAACAGTAAAATAAGGCATGAAATACGTATATGACAGGGGCGTAGCCAAGGGGGAGGGATAGGAGGTCACAACCCCCACCCCATGAGAAATTTTTTGCCATACAAAATGTATATTCTTCAATCCCTTATGATACACACGTACACATATATGTGAGCTGCAGTAGTCGTAACCCCCCCCCCCTATGAAAAATTTCTGGCTAGGCCACTGGTGTATGATTTTGGGAAAGGGGAGAGATCATGAGAAACTTCACATTTTCTTTAGACTTATTTTTTCAGATAGGCTTAATGAATGCAAGAAAAAAATTGTAGGACATATGTGGTATATGACTTCTTTTTCTTCTTATTTTTTTTATAACTGTATTTTTCGGAGAGAGGGCCCCGAAGTGTCTGAAGTCCCGGGGCCCCATGACGTTATAACCGGGACCTAGCTCGAGCGTATCATGGAAAAACTGAAACCTTTGCGTTTGAAAGAAGATTTTTTGAAGACACTTTGCGTGTTTAAAAAATTATATCTTTTTCTTTTTTTTACATTTGTCTTGGTTATTACATTATCTCTCACTTCGCACTTTTTCTATAAATAAAAGTCTGCAGCCCAAAGCATTCCTTGCCTTTGTGAGCTTTGCCTCAATGAAACGAAACAGTATTTATTACAAATGTTAGTAATATTACTGGTAAATATCAAAGTTCTGCGTACATATTTTAATGTCATTCTGCTTTTCTTTGTTTTAAATAGAATTTTCAAGAAATAATTTAAATAGGGGTTACAGCAAATAAAGAAATTTGGAGATATGAGGAAGAATTTACGAATGAAACCTACGTCTGTGTTGAGATGGACAGAGTCAATTAAACGTTTGTAAAGAAATTTAGCAACGTTTATAAAAATTAAGTAAAGGATCTATGTTAACAACATTATATTGCTTTAAAGATGAAATCTTATTTCTTAAAATATTTATATTTTGTCTACTTAAAAAATCTAGTTCAACTGCATGTAATTCTAATTATTTACTCAACTTGTTAAAAGGGAAAATAAATTTAACTAAACCGATAATAAAGTAATAACAATTTATGAACGAGGCTTTGAGGAAGTTTAATTATTGTAGAACACGTTTTTTTATCCATCTATGATAAATTACATTTTTTCGTTCTCTTTTGAAGAATCAAAAACGTAACTTAATTAGTTCTTTACGCTTTTTTTAAGAATGCGCTACTATTCATTAATTAATAACTTTATTTTTAAAAATAATTAAAGAAGTTCATTACCTTTGGGATATTTCTCACTTTTTAACTCTCTCTTTTCTAAATTTTTTATTTTCGTCGGTCGCATGAATAAACTAATAAATTAACAGCATCAATATTTGTACGTTAAATACTGAGGTAATAACATCAGCTGCTGAGAGACCATTAATAGGAAATACGAAGATGATTATCTTACAATCAAACTCTTATTTAAAAAAAAACATATATGCCTTTTTTGTGCTTTTGAGATAAAGAAAAGATAATTAGAACTAATTAAATTTACTTGTAATGGTTTCATATAACCATGTTTACATTGATACTTAATTAAGTAATTAGAAAATGGTGTAAAAGGCAAGCGGAAAAGCTTATTTTTATGATTTTCTCCATGAGTTCTTTTGTATGTCGAAAACTATATTATATTCTCTTTTTATTATTAATTGCTTTAAAAAATTTGTAGCCCTTGTATAGGTTTTAGATTTATTTAAACTGCACCTCTATCAGAAAGAACATTCAAGTTATACTAGTAAAGTACACAAACACACATAATAATGTTAATTAAAGCCTGAAATTAAGGATATTGAATAATTTAATTGACATTTTTCTTCGTATACACAATCAAAGATCTCATTGTGAGTTGAATTTTTCATTGTTTCAAACCGAAGACGTCCTCGATTTGAAGACGTCCCTTTTTTGGGGTCAGACACAGCCAGCTGTCGTCAAAAAAGGGTCTCTGGATCTGTGGCACGCGATGAACGTTTCGATCGTCTGCCATCTTGCTGGTAGTTAAGTCGAGCGATGGCAACGGCTGCCCTTTTTCAGCATTGGGAAAGGGTTGCGCCTCAAAGGGTTAAATACAAGCTTTAAATAAAGACAGCCCATAGTCCCCAATGCAATTATAATATATTTGTTTTATGTTCTTATAAAATAATTATTCCTATCGCACCCTTTGCAATAGGGTATGCCTAGCATAGTTTATATATCAGTGACAATATGTAACATTTAAGTTAAAATCGATGTCTATTGGCTGTAGTTAGATCACGGACAAATAGACAAACCGAAAAATGAAGATTTTTCAATTTTCTTGGAAATTGAAAAATGCCTCACGAAACGGCATTCATAAATCTACATTGAAACATATTTTGAATTTCATTTAATAATCTTAAATAAACCCTGTATTTTATTTCATTTTTTCAAAATATTTTTAAAAATTGTAACAAAAATTAAACGAGAACTTACTTGATATCCAACATTTTTTATTGTATTACACTGTAGTTTATTACAGGAGAGAAAGACTTTACAAAGAATACTCTTAAAATACTAAATGAGCAACAATTATTTAAATCAATTTTTTTCCCTAACAGAGAAAAACTATTAAAATTTTTTTGATAAAAAAAAAAAAATCCATCCATACTTATGCAGTTTTAATTCTTACTTAGCGATCTTAAAAAATTCTTCTTTATTCTAGAACAGACAATTTAAAAAAAAAAGTCATTAGCTGGTTATTTTTTGTTTATAGCACTGTATAAAAAAGTTATTCTTTTTCCTAATTTTTAATACGTTTTTATGAAGTTAGTAAAAATATAAATTCTTTTGAACTGATTTGTCTACACTAAGCTATCCTTAACTAAACTAAGGGGTGAATCAACTAAGGAGTTTCTGAACGTAGCTACATCACTTGTTTATTCTCTCATATGAATCAAGCATTGTTTTCGCGGAATTGCAGAAAAAAGAACATTGCTTGAGGTCTGAACAATGCAAAGCGAAAGTACAATGTGAAGTCTATGAGGAAAATGTTTTCAGTGATTATTCCTCAACGCGCGACAGGGCCAATCTCGCCGATCTCGTTTTCGGAACATCAACTTGTCAGTAAAAATTTAAAAATATGCAGCTGAGGTCGATTATGAGCCTAAATGACATAAGTGCCTGTTTTATATAAATAATAAATTTTTCAACCATTTGTAAGAATGAATGGTAACTGCATTTGAAATTTAAAACATCTGATTTGGACAATACATGACTTCTTAGTACGTCTATTAAATCATCAATACTTTCGATGCACTTCATCTAAACTAAATGATTTAATATCTTTTCTAAATCGCTTGGAATTGAGTTACAATACCTCAATAATATTACGGTTTAGTTATTTCTCGCCCAATAACAGAGACGATCAAGCGAGGTTAAGTTTTAAAGATTAATTTTTGTCGATATTTCCCCAAAACCCAACAAACTTGAAATAGTTTGCAAGATTTTAGGTATAGCCGAAATAGTAATTGAACACAGACTTTTAAAGGAACATATTCATAGACCTCACTCAATCGACTAAGAGTCTTTCGGTTGACCCTGTAAATAAATTACCATTAGATTGGAATCAAAAAGTCATCCGCAGTTAGATGTTACCATAGCAATAAATACAAAATTTCTACATTCTACTGTTAAAAGTTTTCGAGTTATGCGAAAGACAAAATCATTTTTCCGCCAAATTAGGCGGTATTTCGGCAAAACTCGCCAAGATCGATGACAGTTGGCGAGATTTTTGACATGTCCCAAACAATAATAGACTATAGACATGATAGATTGAAGATGTCCGTTGCTTGTGATAAAATATGCAACATCATTTACATCATATTCGCATAGCAGTTTGTGCGATTCTATATAGTTCTTCGAGTTTACACAGTTTGACAGTTTGCACAAGATTAATATAAATATTTACTTCTGCTGAGCCATAGAAGATTAAAAACATTTAAATTGATCTCTTCTGGGGGAAAAACGAACGTAAATAGTATTAGTATAAGTAAGAGGTTGTATTAGTAGATTTGTTGAGATAATATTGATTAAAGCACAATATACCATGTCTAAACATTTTGTGCATATTAAATGAGAAGTGTTTGCTATATTCATCATTTTCAACGGCATCTTACAGTTAACTAAACAGTAAGTACGCCAGTGTTTCTTCTCTTGAAACTATTGCGGGATATAATTAGCTGCCACAATGTTCTTTTACTCATATTTTGAAGAAAGAATGGATTTTGTCCGTCTCTAAATTTACTTTCATGAGTTCGCACGAGTCTCATGTATGCATCCTAAGTACTATCTAAGTACTACCTAAGTACTATCATGTATGCATCGAGTCTCATGTATGCATCATGTATGTGTCCTCCTAATCCCAGGTAGCACAGAGATATTGCCCAATATTAAAATTACAATATTGGGCAATATTAAATGGACCCCCCTAAATTATATTCCTGAATATTATTTTTTGACATTCAGAGATATCGGTTTCCAACATTTCTGAATATTGTTTTCAGATATCCAGGAATATCTTTTTCTGATATTCCTAAATATTATTTTTTGACATTGAGCAATATTGGTTTCCAACATTTCTGAATATTGTTTTCATGTTTCTCCCATCAGGGAAAATATTGATTGTAAAAGAAATTGGGGGGGGGGGGGGGAACTTCAATTAATATTTCACATGTAGACATTTTTTTTTTTGGTTTGAAATTATAACTCAAAAGAAAATTTTTTAGTGCTTTAAAATGAAATGAAAATTTTTCTGTAGTTAACTACAGAAAATTTTTCATTTCATTTTAAAGCACTAAAAAATTCTCTTTTGAGTTATAATTTCAAATAAAAAAAATGTCTACATGTGAAATATTAATTAGTCAAGTCCCCCCCCCCCCCAATTTCTTTTACAATCAATATTTTCCCTCACAAGTAGGAGTCCAAACATACAATATCGACCTGATGGCTGATGCTTTAATAGGTTAGCTGAAACATGTCTTTTTTTTAAATGACTGGGAAAAAAAATTTTGTACATGAGTTTTCATTTGATGGTGCTAAAAGATCATTCTTCACACAGATTCTGACTCACCTTTTGGAGAACGTAAAGGCCTTTAATACTGAAATTGTGCAGCAATTTATATTGTAGAGTACAATTAAAAGCTTGAACAAATATAGTTGAAACTTTTACTATAGAAAGCTTTTTTATAATCACCTATAGAATATAAAATTTACTTTGGATTTTATAGTAGCCACTACTCATAAAATCCACAAAGACAATATACTTTTAATTAATACAGCTCTGCTATAACAACCTCAGTGTTAAATCAAACTGCATACTCTTTTCTTTGGTCAACACAGTTTATCTAGAATTTTTCAGAAAGATTGTGGGAGTTATGACCAATTTCAAAGTATACAATAAATGTTTGCCATATGTGTAAAGGGAAACGGGAGGGGCAGGAAGTATAAATAGAGCTTTTCTTCGAGTAAAATAATAGCTATTAAAGAAAAAAAAATTCCAGTAATATGCTCATATTTCTTTTTTTTTTTTACTCTGTACTTACCTTGAAACGTATCCCACAAAATGTAATTTGCCATTGGAGGTTATTTCCCCCCCCCTAATTTATATTAATTTCAATGAAGCACTAATGTATCTTAGATACAATGAATTCATTTTCAATATATTTGTATTAAAAGTTAATCTCTTAAGCCTTTGGATTTCATTAAAAATTACAAGAGGGGTGAATGATAATTCCAGTTACAAGTGATTAAATACATTTCTTTATAATGTTTCAAAGTACAGTAGAACCTTGGTTATGCAATGCTCCATGATATTCAATGTATGACACCTTGGTTAATGTAAAAGATTCATGATCAGACTTCGGATGATTACACATCCATCTGCTAATGATTACAAGAATTGATAAGGATTACGACTATGGCCAATTCCTAAAAGGATTATGACCAGTTACTGTTAAATTTGCAAAAAAGTAGTTATCTTGATCTTAGTGAAATCAAATACTATTCCGAAAATTCTGAAGTAATGCAATTTTATTACACTATTTCTGTAGAATTTATAAAATAGCATTCTTATAAGGAATTACATTTGACTGTAATCCTATCTGTAATCTAAGTCTGAACATGATCTGCAGTATGTTTAAAACTGTAATTGTGATTATGATTGTCAGTGTTATCCGAGGCATGTTTGATTCTGACCACCTTGGATAATCAGGGTTCTACTGTAACTTGATCGAAAAGCAAATATTATTGGTTGTAAACAACAGAAGAAGAAAATATTAAAATAAATAAACTTTGATTTGGAATAAATGGATTAAAATCTTTTTTGGGCTATATTCTAAGATTTTCATTAAATTGGAAATGCTATTAAAATTGAGTAATGCTTAAAATTGCACAATTGTGAATTTTAAAAACTAATTTAAGTTTTAATTCATGCAAAACAAAATGCGCTTTAAACAGCTTACTGGAAAAGGATTAACACTGGTAAAAAATTAGTACTGTACATTTTTAATATTATAAATATCCCTAATTATAAACACACTTCAAATTAAGTTTTCTTTCCAAAATATTACATGAAACAGATTTTCATATTTTATTTTTAAAAAACAAAATTATCTTTATAAGTTTTCAGTATAATTGTCCACAATATCAAATGTTAAGGAACAATCTGAAACACGAATCTTTTTTTTATTCTAATCAGATGCTTCAGCTAAACTTCGACCAAACATATTTGCCAAAACCTCCTTGTCCTTGTCCTTAAACTTCAAAGCAGCAGCAGCTACAAAAGAAAGAAAAAAGAAAGCTTTTCAGACATGTAATTGCTAGACGATAAAATTAGCTAAAATATTCTAACCACATGGTTGGCTGAAAGGTTTAAATTATCAGAATGAAATTAGTAAGTTTCCCCATCAAAATCAGGAAATTTTGCATTTTTAAATTAATAATTAGCGGAAGAATCAGATTTGACTTTTTGTTACTCTCTTTTACTCTTAAAATAATATACTCTGACAGTAAAAAAAATAAAATTGATGTATATTTTAAACATTGATATTGGAAAAACTATTAATTAAAAAATACATTGCTCATTTCAAAACATATCAAAATGGTATGGTATGCTGTTTTATACTAGTTTTTTAATTAATTAATGAAACAATACTAACTAGCAAGTTTGATCCCAAGATCCAATAATTCTTAATTAGATTGGGTTTTAGTTTGAGTTAAGTATTAGTGGCACCAGGGGCGTAGCCAGAAATTTTTCACTGGGGGGTGGGGGTTACGACTACTACAACTCATATATATGTATACGTGTGTGTGATAATGTAGTGAAGAATATACATTTTGTATGGCAAAAAATTTCTCATGGGGGGGGGTTATGCCCCCCCTTGGCTACGCCCCTGAGTGGCACCCAAAATTTGCTTAGACTTGGTAGAGAAAAAAAAAAGTAATAACAGATAACAGACTGTTAGTGATAAATTTTAGGGTACTTGCGTATTATCCCGGCAGTCCGCCAAGACGAGCAAATTTTTTTGCAAAGAGAAATGCCGGATATATGAAATTATTAAAGGTTTTGAATATGATTGGGGCAACAGTTTGGCAACTCATTTGACGGAAAAATAGTTTGGCTGGAATGACCACCCGGATAATACGTAAGTACCAATTTTAGGTTGGCCATGTAAGGTAAATTTCCACAAAAAAAAATGTCTAGGGAAATCTAGAATTTAAATATAAACAAATGACACTTTTATGGCATAACTGACTATTCACCACAAATGAATTCTCATCCCTAAAGAATAAACATATTGATTACTTTAGGAGTTAATTACCTTAATGTTATGAGTTTTTTTTTCCTGGTTACTGTTTCAAATTTAAATCAGTTAGTAATAGCACAGGTTAATGCAATGTGTCATGATTTAAGAAAAACTGAAAAGCAACAAAATTCCAATTTAACATCTGAGTGTTTTCTGTTACATTAACACTAATTTCATTGGGATATTGTTTTTTTTATGTGATTGTGGAATGCTACGTTAGGACTATCTGCCAAGGATGGGGGTGCCTTGGTAGGAGGACTTTATACAGGTTTCTAACGCTTATTCACATGTGATATTAGTAACAACTTGAATCAATTTAGTACTATGGTACTATACTATATCTTTCATTCCTGATATAAAAAATATGTGTTTGTTTACTAATTGGGGAATAATTAAATTTGTTTACTATTCGGTTGTCGAATATTTAAGTATTTGGCCGAACCGTCACGGTATACTGTCGAATAGGTATACTGCCAGTATACCGAATATTCGGTGCATCCCTACATTGTACATTACCATACATAAAGAATTTGTTGATAGCTTCATTACATACTGAGTAACACATGGTATTACTAAAATTAACACTTACATTATTGAGTCTTTCGGAAACCTATGATATTAGCGTTCAGGTTCTTTCACTGTAGCTGTGTCACAAAGGACACACTTAACATGGGAGGACTTCTTTTTTCTGTAGAAAGAAAAACTAATTAAAAAGGGGGTAAAGTCAAAACAAAAAGTTTTAGAAATGACAATATTGAAGCAAAATAGCTCGCACATTAACATGAAATATTTTTACAAATAACTTTTATCCGCAATGTCTGTAACCAAGGGTAGAATCTCGTGTTTTGTTTTCTTTTTGTGCTGTCCCTCCGGCAATCTCTGAAATTATTTTGGTTGCCCCCAAGTACAGTTTGTTGCCCATGCAACTTTTGCTATACAATTTTTTTTTAATTGCGGTCGTTACTATGAAAAATGGATTTTTGACTATGATGGCAGAATTCTCCTGACGGTGATTGGCTGCTTGTAAACAAATAGGAAACGAGCACACTGAAGATAAAACAATAGCAGTTTCTTTCTTTCTACTCTTTTTGATAATTACCATGAAAGAAAATTCTTTTCTTTTTGGTTGCCCTAAGGGCAACTGAATTCTTTGTTTTACTTGCCCGTTTAAAAATCTGACTGCCCTGGGTAAGCAGACAACCGCAACTTTTGAGCACTGTCTGTAACCGAGTTCGAATAATTTTAGATTATGCAAATCTCTGTTAATAGTGTCCACAAGGCTGCTTTTAATTACAGCAAAACTACAAAGGTTATCTGCGTAATGGGGGGATCAGGGGTGGCAAATAGGGGGTGCAGTTGCACAACCAAATGAAAAACTGAAATGCAACCCCTGAGGGGTAGGGAGAATGCCTTTGGGCCGAGAACTTTAAAGGAATATTCACATTACAACAACTGGAGAAAACCATGGGAAAAATAACTATATTTCATTATGTGATAGATCATCGTTTCTCATCTCTCCTATACAGTCGAACACTTATAGCAAACCCAGTATATAACGAACTAAGGCACGTATTCAGGCTGGTGGTAAAGGCAACTGTAAGCCAGCCCCCCCCCCCTCGAATATCTGACTGTTTACTTAGCTTACAGACGAAACTTAGGTTACAATTTGATACACAGTCCTCAACAAAATAAAATCTTAGGTATGGCACTACATATCAAAATATCTCGTGACCAACCCTTCTAAAATTATAAATTTGATAATCAAGATACAAGACATGTGTTACAAATTTCATTAACTAAAATTTGCTGTAGGTCATGATTGGGCTCCAGCAGAAAAAAAAATTAAGATTTTTAAAGTAGTAAAAGTTATGCGATGAAAACAAATGATGCAGAGTTGGCTAGTTTTTGACAGTTTTAACCATGGTTTAAACCATCATGTCAAAAACCTCAAATATTGAGTGGAAAAAAATAAACAATACTTTTAAGTGTTTTACTTTATTGCAAAATAGCTTGTACTTTAATATCTGCAATGAATTAATCAATTAATATTTAGAAAAATAAAGCACTATAATCAGTAAAAAATGCTTACTTTGTTTACATCTATCAGGTTTTATTTATTTTTAAGAAGTAGACCATTATGTACTTTGTAAGGATGTGCTTACTCATAGCATTCAAGTCCCAAAATTTTTTACTAATTCTATTTTGAATAGAAAACTTTAGTATAGTGATAGTTAAAACGACCTGATCTTTATCTCTTTAGTCTAAATGAGTGAAATTGCTATGCTATTGGCTATTCCTTAAAGCCTTTTCAATTTAGATATTTAGATTAAACCCAAAATAAACTTGATGTTTCTTCTAGGAAATGTTTACCCATACTTTAGTTTGAAATTTTTGAAAAACTGCGAATATTATTCATTAATTACATATATCAGTGGCGTAGCCAAGGAGGATAGGGGAGTCACAACCCCCTCCAATGAGGAATATTTTTTGTCATACAAGAAGTATATTCTTCGTCATACAAAAAGTATATTCTTCACTCCTGTATCACACACACGCGTATACATATTTGTGAGTACAGTAGTCGTAACCCCCCCCACACACACAATAAATTTCTGACTGTGCCACTGATATATACAATTTTTATATATATAATATTGTATACATTAAATTTATAAATTTGTATTATATAAATGGTATTAAACTAATTATTCTTAGCGAGCACAACTTATGTGCTAGTATAATTGTTATATTTTAATATAATTAATTTTAATTAGGCATTTAGTTTAATGCAAAATGTAAATACACTGCATAATTAGTTTGCATATTGTTCTCTTTCTTTTATGGATTAGTTTTTGACGGTTTAAACCAGTTTTTGATGCTTGTCATGTCGAAAAACAATTTTTGAAGTCTAAAACCCAACCCTGAAATGATGGTATATCACATGCAAAGTACGCTGCGAACTACTAGACTAACCACTAAACAATAAAAAAATAATTTGTATTTCCTCCTATTTTCTTAGCTACTTAATATTGAATATAATTCTTGTGTTTCTTCACATTAATTTTAAACACATGAGCTTTAAACGTTTCAAAAGCTCTACACTCACCCCCACCCCACCCCCCAAAAAAATTAGAAGTATGTTCAGAGACTAAATTAGAACTTCTGATATAAACTGCGATGAAGATAAACTCCTTTGCTTCTAAGAAGCTGAAATCACACACACCCCCCAAGCTTCGATATTATTTTTTAGTGTGCACTATATCAAAAATAACTCATTATTTTTTGTGCAGTATAACAATCACAATAAAAATGTACAAGAATATTTCACATAATGGCCGCAACGGCAAATAGATTTACGTTCTCTTTCAAAATATAACATAGAAAGTGCAGACAAAAACACCTTTCACGAAATATTTACACAATTGTAGAAAAAAAATACTGATTTGATATGCAGCATATTCTTTGTTGCATCGTCATATAAACAAACAATACATAAATCAATATATAAAAAAAACAATGTAAATGACAGTTAAATAACATAAAAGATGTACTTACATTTTAGAAGATAATTCTATATCCTTTGCCATGATGATCAGCAATATATCCTGAAATTAAAGTAATTAAAAAACTTTGTAAAAAACACACATAAGAAGTAAAAGGAAAGAGGATACGCGTTTCGTTCAAAAATTGTTTGACTGAAGAAGTTCAAAACAATTTTTGAACGAAACGCGTATCCTCTTTCCTTTTACTTCTTATGTGTGTTTTTTAAAGTTTTTTAATTACTTTATCGTTTAACACCAGTATTTTGAGTGTTTTTTCAGTTATCCTGAAATTAGTTCAATGGCGCCTCTGACTTCCCACGTTGTTGATGTTTGGGAATTCCCAATTCCTCCCGCTCGCCGCTCGCTAAGAATAACGATTAGTACGCATGCGCGAGTTGATTGTTGCAAACATAATATCATTTCTGCGATATTCCCTGATATTCACCAATGTTGTAAACTGAATATCATTTCTGCGATATTCCCTGATATTCACCAATGTTGTAAACAGAATATCATTTCTGAGATATTCCCTGATATTCAGCAATGTTTAAAATAGTATATTGAAATGAGTATATCGCTAAAAAATTGGACTAAATGAAAAAAAACAAACATTAGGATGTTATTTTTGAGTGATAAGGTTATAAAATAATTGAAGAAATTCTCTTAAATGTTTTTAAAAAGGAATACTTTTAATTAATATCTGCCAATATCGGCAGATGTCGTAAATTCAATGTATGACATTCAGAGACTTTCAAAATATTGCCCGATATCGGTGGACATTCGTCAATATCTTTGTGCTACCTGGGATGTATGCATCTACGATCTATCTTGAACATTTTGACTAGTTTTTTCGTGATGTCTGTACGTACGTATGCATATAACTCTCATAGCTCAAAATCTGCTAGGCGTAGTATTTTTAAAATTTATATTTAGAATTATTTTAAAATCTAGTTGCCCACCTCCCTGTAATTGACTGAGTAGCTTATGTACAGGGTTGCTAAAAAGGCTTTCAGTACATTAAGTCTATGGACAAAAATCTGTAGACTGTCATTATTCAGGTTATGCCCTTAAACTCGCCAACCGTCACCAACCTTGGAAATTTTTGGAAAAATTTCGCCAAATTTGGTGCCAAAATAAAGTTTTAAAAATGAATTGAGCTTGGCGATAGCTCTTATATTTGCCGAGATATCTGCAAATCGTAATACTATTGAAGCTTCGTATCTCAGTTTTAAACAAAGTAAGGTTGAATGAACTGCCTAAAAATTATTTATAGGGTCACCCAAAGGAGTTTCAATGCATTACGGTCTACGGCTTCAACACATCAAAAGTCTATTGACAGTCACTGTTTGGGCCATTCCGAAATCTCGTCAATTGTCATCAAGCTTGGAGAATTCGGGCAAAATATTGAGAAATTGGGTGCCAAAAATAAGTTTCTAAGGGCCGGATTCAAACGAAACAGAGTTCTATCGTTTTCCGTTGCGATCGCGGAAATTTTCGACTGATTCCTATGTTTCCTATTCAAGTGAAACCTGTCTATCGCTTTTGGATCACGTGACACTGCGATCGGTGTTTTGCTATCGCTTTTTCAAAAGCGATCGTTTTCAAGAACATGGCGGATCGATCGGCGGATGGTTAATAAGAAGATTACAACAACAACGAAGACTCGTTATTTAAAATTACGAAGCAATCCGTTGGAATTATCAGACAGGGAATTCTGCAAAAGATTTAGGCCTGCGGAAAGCTGAATTTTCTCGCAGAACAGAATTTCTGTAGGGTTTATTTTCTGTCGGCCTTTGAATTCCACTCTAGCAGACACTACGATGCAGGCGCCATCTATAGTTCTTATTTTAAATCGTTTATTGCTCGATAAATTTGAACTCGATATATTGCTCGATAAATTTGTTTGAAACAGCGCGAATAATAACGAATAATTTCTCGCTAAAATAAGCATCCTAGCAATCCTCCTAAACAAATATTCATACCATTATATTAAGGATGTCTTTGATTGTTAATTATATATCAGAACATAAAATATATAGTAACTAGCTGGATACCCGTTCTCCGCACGGTGGGAAAAGAATATTTTCCTTACACATATAATTCGAGTTAAACCCAGTAATGCGGAATCTCAAAACGTGAAAAAAATACTTGAATCGTGACTTAAAGTTGACGTCATGAGTGCAAATCTGAGATGATTGCAACCTGATGACACAAAACTTCGTCAGTGTCACTGGCGATCAAAAAAGATCTTTACGGTATGCAGATGAAACTTCTCTCTTTCGAAAAATGCATGATTTCTACATGATATAATTTTGTTTTTTAAGCTTAATTATAGCATTTAACATATACCAGATGAATAAATTACATGATGTTGACAAGTATTTTATTTTATCTTGCATTTCCTAAAGCGTGGACAATGCATTAGCGCAGTTATTTTGCAGATGACTTTATTGAATTTCACCTAAATTAACAAAATCTACATGAAATAATAGATGCACCACGTACGTTATAAGCCAAAATTGTACACAGTTTTCGTGAAAATCGTTACATTTCAAATGAAAACATTTGTGACGTAACTTCTGCGATAAAGTTTATCACCCTTACTAAACTCTTAATGCAGTATCACACTTACATAAAACTGACGTTGGTCTCACTATCAACTCGCCCTAAATAAACAACTAATTTCATGTTTTATTTTTAATAATTTACAGTAGACCCCTTCATAACACGGGTCTACAACACGAATTCGTAGAACACGGAGAAAAATTTGTGATCGTTTTCGTGTAACACGTTAAGATAGACTCGTACAGCACGGTAAAATGAGACATATGTTCTGATATTATGACGCTTTAGCTCCTGTAATTAACATAACTTTTGAATGGCAATACCAAACATCATTGTATTACTACGGATTGCAAATAAGTTTTGCCGCGATTATTCCGCGCAATCCGCACTCCAGGTGGAGTATAGTGCTGGACCAGTACAACACGGATTCCTATAACACGGAACGTATCTACCGTCTTATAGGGAATCTACTGTAGTTGCATAGTGTCAAATTCAAAAGAAAATTCTAGGTTGCCGTATTTAGTAATATTTCATCTCACCTTGGTGGCAAATATCCGAACTGTATCAAAAGAAAACTTTACAAAATTTTTAATTCTGTATAACCCTCGAAACAACTTCGGTGTTTATCATCTACGACGGTTTTACATGACGTGACAACTTATGCTTGCGTGTAGTGGCGTAGCCAAGGAGGGGATAGGGGGTCACAACCCCCCATGAGGAGATTTTTGCCATACAAAATGTATATTCTTCACTCCCTTATCACACACACGTATATATACATATATGTGAGCTGCAGTAGTCGTAACACCCCCATGAAAAATTTCTGGCTACGTCACTGCTTGCGCATAATTGATCATTTTTCTTATCATGTATCAGTGATCAATATACTTCAGGATGAGAATCTCCATTGAAAAAAAAATGTTCTAAAAAGTCTGACCCCAGAAAACTCTGATTAACACAGTGGAGTTACCATGGGCCCAACCCAGAGAAAAATTTCGGGGGGGGGGGGGTTTACAGAAATTAAATTTATAAATTCATAAAAGATGAAAAAGACCAAAAGATGAAAAAGGCCCAATTTTTCACATAAACGCTTCATTATTATTGTTTTGTTAACAAAATTTTAGATTTCGGGGGGGGGGGGGACCCCTGGTCCTCCGGGTACGGCCTGGGGGTTACACAAATACGCGCCGGACATACACTCTTGTTTATGTCCGGAGGAGCATGTACATTAGTGTTGTGTACTGCTCCGGATAATCTGCCAGCAAGGCAGCAAAAATTGACATAAAAATGGCATCCACACGCGAAGGAAATAAAACTAAAGGTATATAGAATTACATGAAAACTTCGATTATTTTTAAAGTGCAAGTCCCTTACAGTTCTATTTGTTTCACATTTGATGCGTTTTCACTTTTACGAGTCTTAAAAGCTGTAGAAATGAGTGGTTTCACTTAATTGTTAAATTTAATAACTTAAGTGGCAACAATGGATTCCGTTGCTACGGAAACTATAAAAATGGAACATGAAATGAGTTATTTACGTTTACTTTGCTAGAACTGCCATATTGGTGTCATTAACGGCACCAGTCGATGCCAAATAGCTCAAATCACAAATTAAACTTGACACTAAAGGCAATTCGCAAAACCCTGTTTGCGGAATTTAAAAAAAAAATATCTATGCATACGCTAGTGACATCTGCTCATCTCAATTGTGGAATGGAATTAATAATACGAACACAGTTGAACTACATTTGAATATTTTTCGCCTACTTTGCTAAGAAATGTACTAAAGTAGGAATCAACATAGATTTCAATTCGTAAAACAAAAAATACATTAGACAGTATTAATTACGCCGTTCTAACAATTTGCAATAAAAGAAATGTAGCGCTGCTTTAACATATAAGAATCAATTATTTATTACATGTAAGTACTTCAATCGCCAAAATGCCAACATACACCATTTTGCGAGATTTTTAGTTTTCAGGGAATCATTCGAAGGTTTGATTTAACAGCAATCAAAATGGGAAATAGTTATCTATCATTTATATAGTTCGCTCGCAAAAATTTAATCCAGACATCTAATTGATTAGCAGCAGTTATTCAAATTATTAACTATAACATGTTTCAATCCCCATAACTACAATGTACAAGATGCGAGAATTTTAATTTTCTGAAATTTGGCGGAATTGCTCTAACTTAAATCAGTTTACTTAATTTGGTGAAAATTCTGAAGATAGATCGTTTAAAATCGCCTTAATAACGTCATTATTTCTGTACGAAGTATAGCGTCGTATTCTAATAAAACTTATACTTGTAATTAAAAATACTATTTGATTACGCTCTCAGTAATTTGCGCCAAGCCCAAAACTGTGCAAATCGGTAGAACCTACTACTTTCTCAAAATCGCCAAATCAGCCATTTTTTTTTTCGACCAACTAAAAAATATACATATTAGTCTCGGAAATCTCCCAATACCTTATTCTTTTACACATAAAAAGCATTGAATTCCTGCTCTGATTTCAAATGCACGCAATACTTCAATTAAAAAATAACTTTGTAAATAATCTAAACAGAAAAAAAATCATTATTCTTTTATTTTTACTACAGGAGTCTAAATAATTTAATAAAATAGCCAAACATGGCAACCTCGATGCTTTTTTCTCACATTTTCACTGCAGGGGTTACAATTAGGGAATTAAGGAGATCAAAAATTAGCGTTTTTTACGGGGTTTTTTATCAATATCTCTTAAAATAATTCGAATTTCGAAATTTAAATTAGCGGAGGTTCTTTCTCGAAATTTTCCGAATTCGTGGATACCTCGATCGAAACTCAACTCCCAGCCGTTTAGGAGGAGATGATGCTACACACAGACACACAGACAGACGCGCACAGATTTTAATAGTATAGATTCTACCCCTCCATTATAATTATAAACAGCTTCTCTGCTACAGAAAAATAAAATGTAGTAGGCAAATTAGAGAACAATTATTATTCGATAATTCGAACAATTCGACATGATAATTATGACGAACAATACTATTATTAATAATTTTCTAAAAAAAGTCTTCATAAATTAAAAATTTATTTCCATGATTATAAACATACAAAAAATATTAACCTGAACCAGTTAAAATTTTAAAACATTATCCTACAATACTGTTGGGGAAAAAATTTAAGACACAGCCTGTTGTCCGTTGCAGCTCAAACATAAATAAATAAACAGTTAGTCGTCGCCATTAAGTTAAAAGTTTTTCCAGAGAAAGATGCGATTTTTTTATTGGTTAACAGCGACTTTCTACGTCACCGGAAGTTGCGTTTTCACTCTGTGGCGATAAAGTTTCGATCTAGCAAACCTGTAAGTTCGATCGCCTATTTTGTTTCACTTTGAATACACTTTTGCGATCGCTTGTAAAAGAGATCGAACTTCCAGAGAGAAAACGATCGTTTTGGAGACGACCGATCGCGTTTCGTTTGAATCGGGCCCTAAATTTGAACCCAGCTTCGCGATATTTCTTTTATTTAGAAAGAAATCGCCAAACTTTAATATTATCGAATTTTCGTATCTCAATTCCAAATTAAATCAATTTCAAGAAAGCGCAGGGAAAATTTATATTATTTAATAGACATAACAAAGAAGTCATGTAGTGTCCACATCAGATTTTTTAAAATTCGCTTTTATTGCCTCACTTTCAGGATAGGGGGTCTGGGTTCCCTTCCTCTGTAGCTGCGCTTGATACGTCCGAATTGATAGCTTCTCCACATAATTGCTATTACGGAAGAAAAATTCCTTTCCTACATAGTAGAAGTTTTTTTTTTTCCCATGTGTGATTTTGTTAGCTTTACGTCTTAATTTGAATGATCCGATGTGATCTGAATTATAGCTCTCCTGCAACATTTTATTGCATTAACTCCCATTAAACAACGAATGACCACTTCCTTTTACCAGAACTTCTCCCATGTTATATTACTACTCGTGAAGGTCCTTAAAATACATTTTAGTGAGTAGTGCCGGCTGTTCTGAAAGATTTAATTGCTGTCCGAATGTTTCTCTAAAAGCTTTCGCAAGAATTGGGCGACGTTCTATTTACAATTTACAAGAGCAACGAAGTGTGAAAAGGCAACGCCCCACAGCGTCACTCTGGATTCTTTATTGATTGGAGGGGCCTGTTTATAAACTCCCCTGACAGTTTCAAACGAGAAATATTTCCTCTCGTTAACAACACTCAGATATTTAATTCAGTTTTATTAGGAAGGCCCCGAAAAGTAATATGGTTTTTTTTCTGACATCAGTAGTATTTCGCTTAGCCAAAACTACTAGTAAAGCTAATAATACAGAATTTTTCAAAATAATACAAAATTACAAAATACAAATAATACAAATAATACAAAATTTGTCTTGTACATGAGTTTGTTAACATAGGTGCTAGATTAGACATCACTTCCAAAAATCGTAACTCATGAAAGGTAGGGTTCCAATACATTCTTTTAACATATCCCGCGTGATCTGAAAATAGAGATGTCCATAAAATTCTTGCTGTAAAACACAACTCCCGCGGATAAATAAAATCAATTTTAGGACAATTTGAGTATCGTCTTTCAAGGAGGGTAAACTAAAAAAGGGAAGGGTGACCATCTTTCGTTAATTAATACAATCTATTAAATTCTTGCTTTGACGTGTAACAAACATGAATTCCATGTTTAGGCATAGCTTGTTTGTACGTGTCGAAAATTTATTTGTTTGAATTTTATGTGGAAAAATGGCATTAATCTCCAGTACCCCATCACACTTTGAGTCTTATTTATCGTGAAAAGCTGCAAAAGATCTACGCTTTAAAAAAAAATAACAAGAAACATAATTCATCCCAAACACATCGATTTTAAAATATTTTCCGACACGCTTTCCTTACACTGCTGCTTAACCTGTCTACTTCTATCGTTACAAAGACTCTGTGACAGAGATTCCCTCATCTGTGTTCTTCGTTGGTTCCTAGCTCAAGTTGTTTAATGTTCTTATTGGGCGGCCCCTAGTCATGGCATTCAAAGACCCTCGCCAGTAAGCAACGAGATAGTAAAATCAGTGCCGACGACTTTTTGCAACTTTCGAGCAAACACTTTAAAAACAAAAATGTACTAAATTTTTGTTTCTAATCATTAATCTCATCTATGAAAACTGTTTTGTTTTATCCTGAAAAACAGAGAACATTCTTTTGTAAATTTGAAAGATACAGATTAATGTTGTTTTATTGGAAGCAGATGAACATCTCTCAAATGAATTTCAAAGATTGATTTGTGCAGCTCCGGAAAAAACCCGCCCACTTGCTCTTTATTTAGCCGTCGTTCGTCGTACAGCAAAGTTATATACATTATTCGTTTGCAAATAACGTATACTTTAATTTGCATAAGGGGCCGTCTCCATATTTAATTTTCCATGAACTTGTTATATCAATGGCAACACACTATTTTGACTTTAATAAACGAAATAAAACCTTCAAATTTCCCCTAAATATAAAGTTTCTCCAATTTTCTACGTTAATTTCCTAGGATAGTGCTAATTCTTTTTTTTTTTTGCGAATTTAAGGAACTTTCTGCAAATTGAAAAGCGCTAGGTTCCGAACTTTTCGACTTTCATTAATTTCGCTCACAATAGTTGAAAGAAATAAATATTATTTACAGAGAAAATATTGTTTCTAGCCTTCAAATTTTTGTTTTGAGATTATCAGGGGTAGAAATTCGAATATTTAGTTAGTAGTCCAAATGAACCGTGACTCCAAAACTTCCTTGGTCCGTATACATGATTTAAAGAAAGAACGCAAAACGACTCCTTAAGATTTTGAAAATCTTTCTAATTTTGAAATTGTTTTTATCAATACATTTTGGGGACATTTTGGGACATTTGGGGACAAAATAAAAAAAATCTAAATTTGGGGACTGTCCTCGAATTTCGAGGACGTATGGTCACCTTAGTTTAACCGTCAAACTTTTACAATGGCCGACTGACATAACTAACTTTAGATTTGACGTATTAAAACTAGATGGCGTTATTTAGAAAAAGATATACCAACGGGGACGAAATTAAGCTCGGGGACAGAATTTGGCGACTGTTCCTTGTGGTCCCTTAACTCATGAAAATAACACATTTTATTCAATATAAATTAAACTACTGAGAAATTTTGCACAGCCATTTAATATTACTTTCTGCATTTATTTCCAAGGAAATTTGGCTAGGTCGCTATTCATAAATTTTTTGAATGTTAATTTAATAATCCATGATTTATATTAATATTTTATTTAAAATAATAATAATAGTTAATTATGTTTGGGTCGTTTAGATCTAATATTACGGATGCTAATCAGCTTCTTACTATCACTATATATTATATGAGGTATGAATTAAATGAAAAAATATTTTAACGTAGGGGGAAGAGGATTTTCGAAGCTCATAACGCATTCATCTTCAGTTCAAATGGATTGAAAATTGGTATCCGGAGTTAAAATGTGCTAAATTTTTTAAATATGAAGTAAAATCTAGTGGTTGCTAGTAGAAAGAAAAGTTGGTGCGAATTTTAATATGGAGATAGTCCCTTATGCAATTTTTATGTATGGCAAATTGAAGTGTACGTAAGTCGTAAGCCATTCGTACATGTAACTTTGCTGTACGACGAACGACGTCCGAATAAAGTAGGGAGTTTTTTTCCGCAGCTATATACATGGTGCGTTAAGTGTTGGAAAACCTTTGGGTGCTTCCGGAACAAAAAAAAAGTACAAATAACACTTGCATGCATCGTTTTCAATTGTATACTTGGCTTAGTTCATCGTAATAATACATATAAATTTTAAATCGATTTCGAATCACCTTTTATCTAGTGTAATTAACCAATGTACGAAAACATTACTTTTGACACCACACTGCTGTGTCATTCTAAAATTAAACGTCAATGTTTGACAACTAATTAACTGACTTACATACAAGACGTAAATTTATGCTTTTTTCTATATGGACTATTCCTTTTACTTTAAGTTAAGGCTCAGAATACCAGATAAATCGACTAATACGCATCAGCAAATAACGCTCCAACGGGGATGATTTAAACAGCAGCCTTAGTTGAATCAATTTGAGTTTTAGGTATGCACAGTTATGTACTCTTCAAAAAAAAATCTGGACTGACTCTACTCGACCACTTATCAAACATTTAAATAAGTGTGAATCGGGGATTTTTTTCTTAAGAAAAGGAAAAAATTATAATATCCTGTTTGAAATTTTTTCCTCGAACTTGCATATTTATGTCATTAATTCAGTTTAATAAAAAAAAAGTAATTTCGTACATTCACTAATCTAAAGCGTTTGTCGGTAGGATGTTGAGTACAAATATTTTAATCTATATTGCATTGTATAAAGAAAATTTTTGTAGCTCTGTAAAATCTGTAACTGCCGCATACAGAAAAATCTGTACAGAGTGTAAGACAGTGACCTGTAATATGCGTAGCTAATTTAAGGTATATATTCAATCGAATTCACCATACAAACACTAGCACACTGTCAAAAACTTGCGGCTGTAGGCCATATTATAAAAGAATTTTTTGGAGCCCTGTACAAAAACTAGAAACCCTACACACACCAAAACCTATGCAGGTAGTGTGACGGTGACCTTTAATATGCATACCCAGCTTGTACTTATTCTAGAGCACCATTTAGAGAGTAGCGCACTTTAAATTATTTGCATCCACAGGCTATAAGGTATAAAAATTATTTTTTGAAACCCTGTGAGAAAAATATCTGCTCTATACACTGCTCTACACAATACCTATAGTAATCGTACCCAACTTGCGATCAATCGAATGCACCGTTTAGACGCTAACGCACTTTCGAGAATTTTCATCCATAGGCTATAATGTAAAAGAATTCCTTTTATAGCCCTGTAAAAAAAACTATAAGTCCTGTACTCACCGTAATCAATAATGGTCGTGCTAGGGTAGTCTATGATTTATGTACCAAATTTGAGCTCAATTGAATGCACAGTTCAAGAACTATCGTGTTTACTCACATACGCACACACACAGTTACATTATGCATCGCCGTAAAAATAATATAAATGAATTCAGAAGACCACAAAGTTTATAAATACACCAATCTCCCAAAATAGAATTTTTTCATGATTACAATACTTTCCTTACATTTTATGTGTTCGGAAAGTAAAACGAGGTGCGTAACTAGATGTTATAACATTCCTAAATACAGAAATTTATTATTCTACAACCAATTGTTTCCGAGTTACGCGAGTTACATACATACGTAGGCGTCCAAACTTCACGGAAAAGCTAGCGAAAATGGATCGTACGCGATTTTGGAGGCATTAATACATACATACATACATGCGTGCGCTTAGACATCTTGTATAAACTCATCAATGCAAATTTAGCGACGGCCAGAATCTGAAATCCTAAATATTTCGCGATCATAATACTTCCTTTACTTTGTACTAGAAAATACGTGGAATTTTATTCGATATCGATATCTATGACATCACGCAATTATAAAAACCAAAAACACGTTGCATTTATTATTTTTTACACTTCATTTTTTGGGTCAGTATACTACCTTATTCAGACAACACTGTGGAGAGCGTTTTATAATCTATGCACTTTGGTATGACTTATCTTTCGGATTCAAATATAGAAAGAATATAATGATTGATTTTTATTAAGCATTATATAAAGACTACCAGCTTTAGAGGATAAATTTAATTCATTATTTGCTATAAAATGTGTGTAAAACGTTGAAAAACCAATACCCAATTTTCTTTTTAGGATTAACTTGCTGTTGAATTTGGGTCAACTGAAACCGATTTCCAAATATCACTATGACTAAAACACCAGATGGGAATGATCAGGACTAGATTGGTTGAATCCTATCCAAACTTAAACCTTTCCTTATCCGTCTGTAAAAAGTTAATAGAGGGGGAGAAAAAAGAGAAAACAAAGCAAACAATACAGTCTGGAAAATAGTGTGCTTTATTTTCTATGAAATCAATATCAGATAGGCGGTTTTTTTTGTTTACCTACACCAGGTTTCTTTTCATTTAAAGTCTTTCTTACACTATGTCTACTGAATAATACGCTGGCGATTAGAAAATAAAAACTAAAGATAGTTTTTTCAGGAAAAAAAAACAAGAAAAGAAAATCATTCCGAACACATCGTCCATAAAGCACTACTTACTTAAACAATTATCCTTTTTACTTTCCGAACATGTACCATGTTAGAAAAGTATTGTAATCATGAAAAAATTCGACTTCGAGATTTTGGTGTATTGACACGTTTTGAGGTCTTCTAAATTCATTTATGCTATTTTTACGAGATGTGCGTGTGTGTGAACACGATAGCTCCTAAACGGAGCATTCGATGGAGCTCAAATTGGGTATATATCTTATAAACAACCGTCGCACAGTGGAGTATTTGTGTCAAAATCCTGGCCAAAAATATTTTTCATGTGTTTTAACGTTAAAATCATTACTGTTGACTTTTGACTTACTTTTTAGTATTATATACTTCTTAAATTATATAAAAAAGCGTGTTGTCGCCAAATTTGGCGATATATCGCTAAACGACTCGAAGTTTGTTTCTAACAAATGTCTTGTCCGGGGAGTGTCCCTTACTGGGAAGTACTGCTTTTGTATAATACCACTTATAAATGTAATACCACGCGGCTGTCGATCTAACGGTCTGGAGTTTTGGGCGATTTTCTCCAGATGTCACGTGAATACGCATTAGAGCCTCTTAAAAAGCCCTCCGCCAAGGCAACCTTCCCGTGAGGAAAATAGCCGTGCCTTAACCCAGCGGTTCTCAACCTTTTAACTTCGCCCCCCTCTCAACAAAGGCTAACTTACGATAGCACCCCCCCCCCTTCACATTGTTCAGCATACATTCAGTTTTTTAATCTTTAACAATGTACATTGAGTCGAATTTTCTACAAAATAATGTTATCAGTAAAGTTTGAATAACCATTTTAAGCGAAAATGGATATATTTTTGAGTAAAAATGATAATAAATTAGGCGATTTTTAAAAATCGTGCATCATTACTTGCTCTTTGGTTTTTCTCGTGCCTCCCCTGGAAACGCTCTGCGCCTCCTTGGGGGCGCGCCCCACAGGTTGAGAAACGCTGCCTTAACCACAATAAAAATATATAAATGTAATACTTTACTTATAATAATACTTATAAATATAATACTACTTATCTATAAATCAATTTTTATCATAAAAGTTTTCAGATTTTCCACTTTTCTAAATGTAGTTACTATTTGGATCTTAGTTTTCTAATGACTTCTGAAGATTAACTTTTTCATTCCGATTCTTTTGAACTCTGATATTCGTCTTCACTCAGAATCACTTTCTTTTTCTTCTCCTTTTTTTTTTTTTTTTTTTTTTTTTTTTTTTGAGAGAGAGAGAGAGAGAGATATATAGAGCACCATCGAACCCCTCTGGAAGAAGAAGTTATAGGGTCTCACTGCTATAAGGCTTGCTCTTTTTCATTGGCCTTTATCTAGAGCAGATCATATAAGGGCACTGCTTAAAAGATGCCCCCCTTTGCAAACCCATAAAATCTCATTCCAAGCTCGAGAAGAAAGTAATTTATTTCAAGCCAGCACTTTTCTGTTTACACACTCACACTTCAATGACCCGAAGTCACAGTTGCCAACCTTTGAGAACCAAAAATGGGGAGTTTTTGCTTTGGACACAATTTACTACATAAATGGAAAACTAAGCTGTAAATAGATGGGACTATTTACATGACTAAGAAAGGGCAATTTTGAAATATGTAGAAATTTTCTTCTTATAGAAAATTTACATCCGAAAAATAAGAAATTACCTACTGAATTTAAAATACTGATGTTAAATCTTGACTAAAATGAATTTTATATACCTTTATCCAAACACCTGCACATAATTTATAGTTTATGAGAAATACAAGTGCGTATGTTTGTATAGCTTTTGCGATCACCCGTCGAAAAATTATCGAAAAAATAAAAATGGAGCTATATAAATAATTTTTTTTATAAAAATGGTGGATGTTGGGGGAACATTTTTTTCTTGGAATAGACACTCAATACTGTAATAATTACGATTATAGTTGAAATTGGGCGCGACAAGCCGCGACACCCCTTCAAAAAGCTTTTTGAAATGTGAATTTTTGAAAAAAAATTAGAAAAAAAAAGTTTACAATTTTTTAAAATAAAGTCATATTATTTTTTCAAGCTAATAGATACATATAATTAAAAAACATATATTTTACTACAATTATACAAAGTATCAAATCAGTAAATTAATTTAAAGAGCCCGTAAAAAATGCAAGACGAAGTAATAGAAAACGCTGAAATCTCTTGCCGTAAATGAAGAAACTTGCTTTTAAACCGAGTGTTGCATCTTTTGGATATGAATTATGGTCGAAAAACATGCATTACATGATGCATCAGTTACTAGGCTATCCAAAAACATATATATTACTGTTTTTAAACAAATTTAAAATTTTCGACTTTTGGCCAGGATTTTGATACGAATACTCCACTGTGCGTCGCAAGACCGGTATTGATTTTGGTTGTGAATAGGACTTATAGTTTTTCTACAGGGCTACGACAAAGATTTCTTTTACATTATGGCCTATGGGAGGAAATTCTTGAAAGTGCGCTGGCGTTTAAACGGTACATTGGATTGAGCTCAAATTGGTATATATGTTTGAATTATTCATCGTTTAAAATTTATTTAAATGCTTGGTAATGATCTGAATCGTAAGTGTTCGGAAAGTCGAGTGGAGTCACTCCAGATTTTTTTACTTTCCGAGCATGCACCATACCATGTAAGGGCAGTATAGTAATCAGAAAAAAATTAAACTTTGGGATTTTCATGTACTCGTTTTGAGGTCTTCTGAATTCGTTTTTTTAAGGTGATGTATGTATGTGTGTGTGTAGCTGAAGACAATAGTTCCTAAACTGCGCATTCGATTGAACTCACATTTGGAACATATAATACTGACCACCCTCGTTAAGGCCGTATTGATTTTGATGTGTGTAGGACGTGTAGTATTTTTAGAGGACCACAAAAAAAATTCGATACATTACGGCCTATGAACGGAAATTATTGAAAGTGTGCTAGTGTCTAAACAGTGCATTCTACTGAGCGCTATTAAAAGGTCACATGCTTGTGCAAATTTTTTTGCGTGTAGAAATCATAATTTGTACAAATAGTTGCAAAAAAAAATTCTTAAACATTACGGCTTATAAACTCAAACATGTAATGTCCACTTGTGTCTGAATGGTGCATTCTAATAAGCTCAAATTGGGTATGTATTTCATAAGTCATCGTCGTACAGATTTTGGTGTGTGTATAATTTATAGTTTTTGTACAGATATTTTTCAATCGTTGCTTTTAGAATTCCACGTATTAGTTATTCTATACGCAAATCTATACGTTTGTTCAAATGCCTTTTACTTGTTCAGACCCTGAAAACCTAACTTTAAGCACACAGCCAAAGAATTGTTCCGGGGGAGGAACCAAATGGTTGAAGAGATATAATTAGGCTACAAATGGAGTAAAAGAGTGTATACTCTACCTTGCATTTGAGAACTTCTGTGTGACTTTAGGATATGTTTTGTTCCAGAACCTGTTTAAAAAATTTAGGAAAACAGCCGAGCAACGGAAGCAACTAAGAATCCAATTTAAACAGTTTGAAGAGTGTTTGAGAATGATAAAGAATAATTTAATACACTTAACACTGTTCTAGAATGCTCCGAAAAGTTCAAGACTTTCTGAAGTCGATTTTCAGATGTTTTCTCGGATGGTATGTTGAACTGCCCTATATATTTTTCTTATCATCGCGTTCTATGGAGTTTTCACACTGAAGAAGTGAATACTTTTCTGTTTTCGTTCCAGTAGACTATCCTCCCCGTGAGAAGAACGGGTTACTGAGCTTATTTCCAAAAAGAAAAAGAAAGAAAAAAAAAGTGTGTGCGTGTAATCTTTACGTGCGATTGAAGTAAAACTTCTTTGATGTTTACGACACATATCACTGAAATGATTAAACTTTAACTTAAAATTAATATCATATTACAATTTAATTATATTTATTATCCATGTACTTTACAAAGATTGTATAAATGTTATATTCATATTATTCATTGGAAATAGGTACTTGAATGTCATCATAATTTTTTAGGTATTAAATTATAGGTTTGTGGTAACTATAATGTGAAACATAAATTTTACTCTCTAAATTTGCTAATTTTCTCGAAAATACAGCATCTATCGTTATGCCGAAACGCATTGTTGGTTGAAGTCGAGAAGTATTCATAGCTAGATCAATTTTTTCTTTTAAAAAATCAACAAACGGCGGAGATTCTTGAGAGCGAAAAATAACATTAAAATCTCCAGTAAGAATCATCGGTAATTCATGATAATTACTTAGAATCCAGGAAGTGTCCATGTTGTAGTAGTATTCTTTAACTGTTTTCTTATACCATTGTTCCGTCTGGAGGTTGGGTATGAATGGGGGGAATGTCCGTAGTCTAGTATTATACTTTAACTGTGTTCTTTAACTGATGTTTTCCTCTGTTTGTTGGGTTCGAATGCAGATAGTATACTTTTTTTGTGTTTTTCTATCACAGTGTTTTTAAGCGTTGATTTCGTCTGCTGATAGGTTTCAAATTATTATTCTGTATCCGTGTTTTTAAACTGCAGGTTCTGTCTATTGTTTGGGATTGATTGCAGCCAGGGTCCATTTCTTTGTGGTGTTCCATCCCCGTGTTAAACCGTTGCTTGCTCCGTCTTGAGGTTGGGTTATAATCCACGGAGTGTCCATTTGTTATTCTTTTCTTTTGTTCTTAAACCGTTTGCAGCCAGTGTTTGTTTCTTTGTGGTGTTACATACCCGTGTTCTTAAACCGTTGTTCCATCTGGATATCGGTTTATCCTCCAAGAAGTGTCCGTGTTGAACTATTATTCTTTCACTGTTTTCTTAAAACGTTTTTATGTAGGGTTTGAATCGAGAAACGAGAACCGCCTGGGAGGTTGGGATTACATGTAAAATATTATGTTGGATGTACCTTTAAAACGCTTATCTTATAAATAAAAATGAAATTCTGTTTGTTTGTTTGTTTGTTTATTTGTTTGTTTGTTTGTTTGTTTATTTGTTTGTTTGTTTGTTTGTGGATTTGAGTTGTATACAAATCCACAAAAATGGACCTATCGGCCTGAAATTTAGCACAGATATGTAAAATAATATAGAATAAATCATAGTCCACTTTAAAACTTTGAAAGTCCACCCGTTCCCGGAATTTAAGAGATTTTTTATGTTCTCCACGCAAAAAGCTTTCCGTAATTGTAACCCCTGTAGTGAAAAAAGTGTGAAATAAGGATCGAGGTTGCCATGTGTGGCGATTTTGCCGAATAAGATGTTTTAAATTCTCAAAGTAAAAATAAAAGAATAATAATGATTTTTTTTTTGTTAGTTTATATTCGTAAGGTTATATTTTTTTTTTAATTATAATATCGTGTGCATGGGAAATCGGAGCAGGAATGAAATGTTTTATACGCAAAACAATAAGAATTGAAGATTTCCCAGGCTAATATGTTAAAATCTTTTAGTTTGGCGAAAAAATAAAATGGCTCAAATGCCGAGAAAGTGAGTTCTAGCGGTTTGCACAGTTTCCAGCTTGGCGCAATTTACTGAGAGCTTAAGGAAACGGATTTTTGAAAACAAGTGCAAAGGTTTTATTAGAATACAGCGTTAAATTTTAATGATCCGTGCGAAAATAATGCAGTTATTATGGGATTTCAAGCGATCTATCTTCAGCATTCTCGCGATTTTGAGGAGGATTCTAACGCTTGGCGCTATTTATCGTAATTTAATCGTCTGCTATTTGGGTTATGAATACACCTGCGTATAAGTTTTTGAAATTTTCACTCAGTTGGAATTGTGCATTTTTCTGAGCAGCTTTTCTGCATCTAATGTATTACATCCAGAAAAAAGGATGTTAGAAATATCTATTTTAATTTTGTTTAATCACACTCATGAATAATGATACACTTTCCAACTCAATGAAAGAAGGAACGAAAATAGGGAAGACCCATGGACTATAACTCTTTTTATATATAGCACTTTAGTGCGTATTTAAAAATCTGAAAGTGTGTCAGATTTTCTATGATTCTAGCGCTTGGCGCAATTTAATGAGAGGGTATTTTTAAAAACAAGCGTAGGTTATCTTATAAATAAAAATGAAATTCTGTTTGTCAATTTGTTGATTTGGGTAGTATACAATTCCACAAAAATGGACCTGTCAGCCTGAAATTTTACACAGATATGTAAAATAATATAGAATAAATGATAGTCCACTTTAAAACTTTGAAACTCCACTTAAAAACATTTTCTTCCTGAATGGCTCTCTTAATTTCCGTTCCCGGAATTTAAGAGATTTTTTATGTTCTCCACGCAGAAAGCTTTACGTAATATTAACCCCTGTAGTGAAAAAAGTGTGTGAAATAAGCATCTTGGTTGCCATGTGTGGCGATTTTGCCGAATAAATTGTTTTAAATTCTTAAAGTAAAAATAAAAGAATAATAATGATTTTTTTAGTTTTTTTTTTTAGGTTATTTTTTTAATTATAATATCGTGTGCGCATAAGAAATAAAAGCAGGAATGAAATGTTTTATACGCAAAACAATGAGGATCGAAGATATCCGAGACTAATATGTAATTTTTTTTAGTTTGGCAAAAAAAAAAAAAAATGGCTGATAGGCCGATTTTTAGAGAGTGAGTTCTAGCGGTTTGCACAGTTTTAGGCTTTTTGGCGCAATTTACAGAGAGCTTAAGGGAATAGCATTTTTGAAAACAAGTGTATAGGTTTTCTTAGAATACAGCATTAAATTTTAACTATCCGTGCAGAAATAATGCAGTTATTAGGGCATTTCAAGCGATGTAGCTTCAGAATTCTCGCCAATTGAGTACATTAATTTAACTTGGGGGAAATCCGCCAAATTTCAGAAAATTGAAATCTTCGCATTTAGTACATCGAGGTAACGATGAATAAAACATGTTATAGTGGATAATTTAAAAAATGCGGCTGTATTAAGGGATTCCACTTTTCAAATAAATGCCTGGCGGTCGAACCATTTCCCATTTTGATTGCTGCTAAGTCAACGCTTCGAATGATTCCCTGACAAAACTCTTGCAAAAAGCGTATGCTGGCACTTTGGCGAGGCTTAGATTTGAAACTGGATTTTACTTGAGACTGGTATATACGTATAATAAGACTGGTTATAGATAAAAATGAATGTTGGTATGTGTGTAGGAGGTTCAAAAACTCCAGCACCATTTCACCGATCACCATGAAATTTGGTTCACCTAAGTCTTTTATCATGGAGAAGGTTTTTATGCTATTCGTTTTTCTCTAACTTTTCACTAGGTGGCGCAGCAGAACGTCGAATTCTATTCCGTTTAGCCGTTTGCTATGCGAATATCGTCCAACCAATTTCGATGAAATTTGGTACACGCGAATATTAGAACACGGAGAACATTTTTCACTATCCATTTGCTGTAACTTACCGCTAAATAGCGCTGCAACGCATCAACTTCTATACCGTTCGACCGTTGGCATAAAATTTTTTATACTTACACATTTAAGCACGAAGAATATATTCTAACTGTGTTACTTTTGATGTTACTCACCACTAGATGGCACTGCAATGCATTATTATTTTAATTCGCCACTAGATGACGCTGCAGCAGGTCAAATTTTTGGCCATTCAAACGGTGGCTATGAAAATCAGTATTTAACCACTAGATGGCCCTGCAGTGTATCACTTCTTGACTGTGCGAATGATCGCTATGAAAATAGGTATACATAGATATTTGAACACGGGGAAGAGTTTGGCACGATCCATTTTCCTATAACTTGACACTAGATGTCGCGTCAACACATGAACTTCAAGACTATTCAGCCGATCGTCATGAAAATTCGTATACATCGATATCTGAATGCGAAGAATATTTTTGCCGTATCCGTTTTGCTAAATCTCGCCACTAGATTGTGCTACGCCGCATCGCCTTCTGCACCGTAAAAACGATTGCCTTGAAATTCAGTATACATGATTATTGAACACAATATAACGCGATATCCATTTTGCTATATCTTTTTATTACAATAAATAGTAATCACAACAAATATTAATATCAAAAAGTCCATTCATTCCCGTGCGAAGAACGGGTACTTCAGCTAGTGGATAAATAAAGAATTAGAAAGTGCATTGAGAGTTTGCAACTCTATTTGCCTTTAATTTGCACAACGGCAAAATTCATTGTATTCTAACAATGAAGTAATTGGATTTTTTTTTTTATCTTTAACTGAAATTTCGGGCTCGGGCTCCGAGTTAAATAATATTGCTCGGGCTCGGGCGGGCTCGGATTAAAAGTCCTCGGGCTCGGGCGGGCTCGGGCTTCAAAATATGAGCCCGAACTCATCGCTAATGTACATTTTCCAGCTTAATGGAATGTGAGAGAAAAGTAGGGACGACGCATAAATTATGATACGATTTTAATATATAGCGCTATAGTGCGTATTTAAAATCTGAAAATGTTTCAGATTTTCATCCTTTTATTATTATTTTTTTTTTGGACAAAATTTTTTATGGAATGACTATGAATAAGTCTCAAGGCCAAACTATGTTTGTTTGTGGCTTAGATTTGAGTACGCCATGTTTTTCACACGGACAATTATACGTGGCATGATCTCGAGTGGGCAAATCATGCAGTTTGCTTGTGTTAGCTAAATATATTGTTCACTCTATTCCGTTAAGGGATTGATATTATTTTTTAGTAAAATTATTGTAATTAGCGATATATATATAAATGTAAAGAATAAATTACAATGAATAAAAAATATAAATGTTTGGTATTGTGTTATTTTTATATTTCAGCATTGTTCACAGCGCTCCATGCCTCTTCCACTCATATACCACATACTCACACACTTACAATAAGTTAATCATTTCTTTCTACTAAAATAATCCTAGGAATAATTTATATGGCAAAACAACGTTTGCCGGGTCAGCTAGTTGATATATAAAATAAAGATTGATGTCTCAAAGATACGCTCTTGACTGTTTTTCTCGCCGTTCCTCTCCCTAATTCTAACAGGTTCGCGTATTTTTACAGGACTAGTGATCGCCCAGTGGTCGAAATTCGACCGAAATATATTAAACCTCTAAATAAGCATTGCTTATAACGTTTTTTATTTTGTTCTATTACGTCAGCTGCGAGCGTATACCAATACTTCATAATGCATTAATTTTCCAGTTATTTGAAAAATGCGAACGATAGGAAAAATGAGGTATAACTTGGCTAAGCCATATTTAAAAAGCGGCCATACTTTTTTGGCATTTCCCGGTTTATTTTACTTATTTTATTATTTATTTATTTATTTTATTTCCTATACTGCCCAAGTTTCGTCAAGGCTACACAGTTATTTCGTGTATCTTTTAAAAGTATATAAAATTTAAGTAGAAAATTAATATAACATCTCAAACCATGGAATGATCGAACACTACTTTTCTACGACGTACAATTGAAAAACTGGCGGCTTCAATACTATTCATTTTTTTTTTTCAAATGTTTGTCCTTCAGACTTACTAATTGTCATCGCAAATGCAGGTATAATTAGAAATTGGTTTCTTTTGAGAGATAAGTGAATGATAAAATAGCTCCAGAATATATTGTAGATGGGACATTTCGAATTGTCCGTTTATTTGGAATCCAAATTTTCCTACTGCATGGGATTCTAGTTAAAACTTCACAATTGATAGCATAACGGTGCATAAACTTGATGCGCATTCGTGCTCCATTGATTAATGCTTCCTTTGTACGGGAATGGATTAGTTGCAACGGTCGAAAGGAGAAAAGGGCGAGTTGCACCGTTAACGATGATGAATTTAATACACGGCCGCGAAATGGAAGGGACAATCATAGAGGAACACTGTGGTCTCGCAACGGGCCAGAGGTAGCATTTTTTGAAGAGGCCCTACAGCAACGGCCGGACCCAGTGAGGTTTTTGGGGTCTAGCAAAGCGCCAGCATTAGCATATTTTCGAGGTACCCCTTACAGCGATAGCCGGACCAAGTGATGTTTTTTGGGGTGTCGCCATGACCAGCGATAGCATGTATTTTCGAGGGGGAGCAAGATATGGATTTCGATGCAATTCGCCCCTCGATTTGATTGACAGCTCTTGGCGCGGTTACAATTGACCCCCGTCCCTTTGTATTACTTAAGTTTCTAATCAGTAAGACTATGCAATTAACTTCAACTCTAACATATGTGGTGGCAAACTATGGTACTTTTCGATTAGCCGGCGTAAATCCCACCAACAATTTTTTCTTGGCGACATTAAAAGACTAAAACATCGTTGTTTCCAAAAACAAAGCCAAAAGCATTAACGATACTTACGTATTATCCTGGCGGTCATTACCACCAAACAATTTTTTCGTCAAATGTGCTGGTAAACTGTTGCCAATCGTATTCCAAACCATCAATAATTTCTTGTGTCCGGCATTTATCTTGGCGAAAAATTGCTCGTCTTGGCGGACCGCCGGGATAATATGTAAGTACCGTATTAATCAATATACAAAAAAAAAAAATGTACTTATATACAAATTATTTTAAATCCGGTTCTCGTCCAGCTGAATTATTTGCTACCAGTAGAAATATTTGGCGGCGTTAAGTATGCCATTATAGCAGTTATAGTACACTTTGGATATTTGCCAGCGCGGCGAGATGGTATAATTCGTGGTGCTAAGTACGCCAATCTACAAAGAATTACGTAAATGAAAATATGGATAACGGTTTTCCGGTAACCTTAAATGAACAGTAATTATAGGTTGTGAGCATGTGTAAATCGCCAAATAATGAAAAGTCGAAATGGGTGGCAAGCTGTCCTACCTTCCGTAGGTTTTATCAAAGAAAACATATGAATTACTGTTTTCTTATTATCTGTGAACTAATTATTAACTATACATATACGCAAGTCGCCAAATTATGAAAATTCTCCATAATTGGCCAATACGCAAGGCGTACCCTGGGTCTCACATAATTACAAATAGTGCGAGTTTAAATTTTTATGTGCCAAGCAACATGCAAGAACGAAGCAATGTGTAGCTCGGTAACATTCTATCTTATCCAACGTTTGGGTTTTGTTTTTTGAAATTATGTCTTTTTTACGAATAAGTCTTTTTAGGGGCCAAATGCCTCATACGAAATGCGAGCGGTAGCGAGTCTAGGAGCCTTGGCCCCTAGTATGCTCAAATTTTCAAAGCTCTGCTTTCTGTAGATTTGTCTGGAGAACATTCATTTTTATTATTATAGATAGATATATTTGGCATAAAACTGCCATAATTTCCGTGATATTTAATGTTGATCAGATGCACGCGCTTCCTTATTGAAGTAATAGCATTCTTGTAAGGTCGAAAAGGTAGCTTTTTAATGGTTCTTCTTTTTCGGAGCGCGCACGTCACTTCCTTTACTGAGCGTTACTTCCGTCAGAAAAATGATTTGAGTTACTCCCTAATCGCCACTAAAGAAGTTTTACTTCAAAAAAACTACACACTAAATAAAATACATTCAAATAATGGGGAAAGGCAAAAACCAACTTCTTAGCCTCGATTTTGGGGGACAATGATTTTTATTTAAGTTATTTAAGTTCACCGTCAGTATTGCCTAGTTTATTTTCTTTTATTAACTTTTCCTAGTCTAATTCCAAGAAGTTCGTCCTGGGAATAGCGCAATATATTTTTAATCATTCCCTTCCGATGAATCTGGTAACAGCAAATTTTCGAAGCATGCCTTCGATTTTTTCCAGTTACTTTGTTTAATCGTAAATTAAGGCAGTAGAGGAAAATTGAGTAAGGTAAGGTGGGGTAATGGATAAGTATTTTATTTTGAAATAAATATATAAATAGTTTGTTTTAAAGTGATGCTTATTTTTAAATCTATGTTTTCAGAATTTAGTAGACAACTTTTATATACTTACTAGCTGCGTGCCCGTTCTTCGCACGGTAGAGAATGAAAAATGTTCTTTTATGTGTAAGGCGAATTGATTCCAGTGATGCGGAATCTAAAAATAAGCAAAATTATTTTACTCTTGGGTTAAAGCTATTCATTAGTTACTCGTAGGGTCGCCCCCCCCCCTACCCCTGCAAACGGAAAACGGCGTTCCCTTTTAAGCTAGATCAAGATTTTCTCAGTTTTTGCTTTTGCATTCGAAATAGCGCTCCCATGCGATGCTTACCTTGCTTACCAGGGACGGGCCGCCCCTGGTTACTCGTAAAGTTAGTATAAGTACTGACCTGAGACCATTGTGATGACACAAAAAATATGCAGGTGTCATTCGTGATCAGCAAAAGAAAAGCTTGACGGTTTGCAGCGAAAATTCCTAACTTTCAAAATGTCTCATTTCTACATCATATTGTTTTTCGGTTTAAGTTGTACCATCAATATCTTAGATACTACATGATGTGGACAACCGTTTTATTTTATAACTAGCTGCGTACCCGTTCTCCGCACGGTAGGGAACAAAACTTTTTCTTACATGTATAATTCGAATTGACTGTAATAATGTGGAATCTAAAAATAAACAAAATGATTTGACTCTTGGCGTAAAGTTACTCATTAGTTATTCGTAAAGTTAGTATAAATACTGATCTGAGAACATTGTTAATATTATGAAACAAAAAACTATGTCGGTGTCATTGGCGATCAGAAAAAGAAAAGCGTGACGGTTCCTAAAAATTTCTAACTTTCAAAATGTCTCATTTCTACATCATACTCTTTTTTAGATTTAAGTTATACCATTAATACCTTACATACTAAATGATGTGAAGAACCGTTTTATTTTATAATTAAATAGTTGTGTGTACCCGCTCTTCGCAAGGCAAGAAGAGAACATTTTCCTAAAATGTGATCATAACTACTTGTGACAAAACAGAATCTCCAAGGAAAAAAAAAATCAGGTACAGAATTTTCTGTTGAAATTACCGCGGGATATATTAACGTGACGTAGAATTATTTAATGTTTAGTTAGCTGTGATGTAAGATGGCTGTTGAAAAACGAAAAGAAACGAATAGTTTCACGAAATATTTATTAACGCGGTATATTGTGCTTGATCAATATTGCCCTAGCATATCTAATAACTATTACTTATAGTATCCTTTGCTGATACCAATATATTTTCGTTTTTCCATCTTTAATGTTTAATTTAAAGAAACGGTTTAGATATTTGCCACTAATGTAGATTTTTATTCTTTGGCGATTCTTTGCAATTTACGCATTAGCATAAACGATAATCATTTCACTTTCTGGCTGCCATTAAAACAGCTCTCCATACATTTGTATGCATAATTCTTATCAGATTGGCGTATTTAGCACGTAAATATTTCCTGCGATTCGAAAGCGTGTCCCGTTTAAAAATTATATCGGAAATAATGCTGGATAATTCATCGTTGAAAAAAATGCATTCAATTCTTTTTCTGGCAACGTAATATAAAATAGGGAATAATTTCGTGCGTGGCGTATGTTTTGTTTGTGAGCCCGTTATTTTGATTGAGTTTGAAAGGGGTTTTAATCTCGTTAGATCAAAATGACGTAGATTTCACATGTGGAAACTCAGTTATTTTAAAGTCATTTTATTTATGTTTTTCAAATGGCAATTTTATTCATTGTTACTGTTTCCCAGACAACCAAAGCGGAAGATATCATACCGAAATCTCGAAACAGCTTTTATTGAATTCAAAATCCTTCTTTACATAAAAATTCGTAAAAATCTCCTAATTTATATTTTTCCTCCGTTCTTCTTTTTAAAGTGGGCGAAATATATGCTCCGTCTTTTGCCGAAATATAAAAAAGTTATGACAGATAGAATGAAAGATGCAACAGTTTTAATATTATTTTTACGCAAACGTCGTCAAAAGAGAAATTCTTTTTAAAAATTCCCAAAAATCGGCAAAATATGTTACATAGTCAAAACAAACTGTTTTCGAAAGAAAATTTTCTCTTCTATCCGATGATGCAAATATCGTTTTATTGCGAGTACAATGACCGGCGTTATTAGGTATTATGCAAGAAAAATCGCTAAAAATCGCACAAAACATAAAATAAAACATTTTCTAATTCGAATTTTGGAAATATCGCTCCGAGGCGTCTTAGGATCTATCCCAGTGAAGCCGTATGCAAAATTCGGTAGGTCTGCGACCAACCATCTCTGCCCAATGCGATCGAGAGACGCGCGCAAGAACATCGGTGGTCACAAACTTACCTACCTACATAGCTACATACAATGTTTACTCTCGGATTTTATTATATATATATATATAAGAAGATAGCTGCGTACCCGTTCTCCGCACGGTAGGGAACGAAAATTTTTCTTGCATGTATAATTCGAATTGGTTCCAGTGTTGTGGAATCTAAAAATAAGACAAATTATTAGACTCTTGGCGTAAAGTTACTCGTTAGTTATTCGTTAAGTTAGTATAAGTACTGACCTGAGACCATTGTAATATTATGACACAAAAAACTATGTTGGCGTCATTCGCGATTAGAAAAAGAAAAGCTTGACGGTTTACAGTAAAAATTTCTAACTTTGAAAATGTCACATTTCGACATCATATCCTTTTTTAGGTTTAAGTTATACCATTAATACCTTAGATACAACATGATGTGGAGAACCGTTTTATTTTATAATTAAATAGCTGTGTACCCGCTCTTTTCAAGGCAAGAAAGAACATTTTCCTAAAATGTGATCATAACTACTTGTGACGGAACAGATTCTCCAAGAAAGAAAAAAAAATGTTCAGGTACAGTCTTTTTTGTTGAAACTACCGCGGCATATATTAACGCGACGTAGAATTATTTAACGCTTAGTTAGTTGTGCTGTAAGACGGCTGTTGAAAAACGAATATAACACTTTTAGTTTCACGAGATATTTATTAATGCGGTATATTGTGCTTTGATCAGTACGTCTACTAACTATGACAGCCTAGTATATCTACTATTACTTATACTATCTTTTACTGATACCAATAATATATATTTTCGTTTTTTCCTCTTTAATGCTTAATTTAAAGAAACGGTTAAGATATTTGCTACGAATGTAGTCTTTTACTGTTCGGCGATTCTTTACAATTTAGGCATTAGCAAAAACGATAATCCTTTCACTTTATCGTTGTCATTAAAAGAGCTCTCCATACATTTTTATGCATAATTCTTCTCAGATTGACATATTTAGCACCGCAAAATATTTCTTGCGATTCGAAAACGTGTCCCGTTTAAAAACTCAATCGGAAATAATGCTGGGTAATTTATTGTTGAAAAAACAGCATTTAATTCTTTCTCTGGCAACGTAAAATAAAACATGGAATTATTTCCTACGTGCCATATGTTTTGCTTGTGACTCCGTTATTCTGATTGAGTTTCGAAAGGTGTTTTAAACTCGTTACATCAAAATGACGTAGATTTCGCATGCAAAATTCAATTATTTAAAAGAATTTTTATTTTTTTTCCAACTGGCAGCTATTCAGTTTTAATTACCATGACAGCTAAATTTGCAAGCTTAATATCAAACGAAATCTTGAAGCAGCTGTTATTGAATTCAAAATCCTTCTTTACATAAAAATTCGTAAAAAATCTCCTTATTTATATTTTTCCTCCGTTCTTCTTTTAAAAGAGGGCGAAATGTATGTAAATATTTATTAACGCGGTATATTGTGCTTTGATCAATATTGCCCTAGCATATCTAATAACTATTACTTATAGTATCCTTTACTGATACCAATATATTTTCGTTTTTCCATCTTTAATGTTTAATTTAAAGAAACGGTTTAGATATTTGCCACTAATGTAGGTTTTTATTCTTTGGTGATTCTTTGCAATTTACGCATTAGTATAAACGATAATCATTTCACTTTCTGGCTGCCATTTAAACAGCTCTCCATACATTTTTATGCATAATTCTTGTCAGATGGGCGTATTTAGCAAGTGAATATTTCCTGCGATTCGAAAACGTGTCCCGTTTAAAAATTATATCGAAAACAATGCTGGATAATTAATTTATCGTTGAAAAAACAGCATTCAATTCTTTTTCTGGCAACGTAATATAAAATAGGGAATAATTTCGTGCCTGGCGCATGTTTTGTTTGTGAGCCCGTTATTTTGATTGAGTTTCGAAAGAAGTTTTAATCTCGTTAGATCAAAATGACGTAGATTTCACATTTGGAAACTCAGTAATTTTAAAGTCATTTTATTTATGTTTTACAAATGGCAATTTTATTCAATGTTACTGTTTCCCAGACAACCATAGCGGAAGATATCATACCGAAATCTTGAAACAGCTTTTATTGAATTCAAAATCCTTCTTTACATAAAAATTCGTAAAAAATCTTCTAATTTATTTTTTTCCTCCGTTCTTCTTTTAAAAGAGGGCGAAATGTATGCTCCGTCATTTGACTAAATATAAAAAAGTTATGACGGATAGAATTCAAGATGCAGCAGTTTTAAAAATATTTTACGAAAGTCAACGTCAAATTTAATTTTATTTGAAAAATTCCCAAAAATCTGAAAATTATGTTACACAGTCCGAACAAACAGTTTTTAAAAGAAAATTTTCTCCTCTATCCGATGATGTAAATTTCGTTTTCTTGCGAGTGTAATTACCGGCGTTATTACGTATTAAGCGAGAAAAACCGCTAATAATCGGACAAAACATAAAATAAAACATTTTCTAATTCGAATTTCGAAAAAATCGCTCCGAGGCGTGTTAGGATCTGTCCTAGTGAAGCCGTATGTAAAATTCGGTAGGTCTGCGACCAACCGTCTCGACGCAATGCGATCGAGAGACGCGCGCAAGAAGATCGGTGGTCACAAACCTACCTACATAGCTACATACAATGTTTACTCTCAGATTTTATTATATATAAGATAAGATAAGACTAGCTGCGTGCCCGTTCTCCGCACTGTAGGGAACGAAACTTTTTCTTACATGTATAGTTCGAATTGATTCCAGAGATTTGGAATCTAAAAATAAGCAAAATTATTTGACTCTTCGCGTAAAGTTACTCATTACTTATTCGTAAAGTTAGTATAAGTATTGACCTGTGACCATTGTTAATATTATGACGCAAAAAACTATGTCGGTGTCATTCACGATCAGAAAAGGAAAGCGTGACGGTTCGCAGTGAAAATTCCCAATATTCAAAATGTCTCATTTCTGCATCATACTTTTTTTTAGATTTAAGTTGTGCCATTAATACCTTAGATGCTACATGAAGTGGAGAGCCGTTTTATTTTATAATTAAATAGTTGTGTACCCGCTCTTCGCAAGGCAAGAGAAGAACATTTTCCTAAAATGTGCCCGCACGCAGCTAGCTACTTGTGACAAAACAAAATCTCCAAGAAAAAAGAAAGTTCTGTTACAGTCTTTTCTGTTGAAACTACCGCGTGATATATCAACGCGACGTAGAATTACTTAATGTTTTGTTAGCTGTGATGCAATGCGTCTGTTAAAAAATGAATAGAAGACTTAGTTTCACTAAATATTTTTTAATGCGGTATATTGTGGTTTGATCAATATTGCCTTATCGTATCTACTTACTATTAATTATACTACCTTTTACTGATACCAATAAAATATACTGTCTTTTTGGATTCGTTAATGCTTAATTTAAAGAAACGATTTAGATATTTGCCACGAATGTAGGCCTTTACTGTTTGGTGATTCTTTGCAATTTAAGCATTAGCATAAACGATAATCATTTCCCTTTATGGTTGTCACTAAATCAGCTATACCCTAAATTTTTATGCATAGTTCTTGTCAGATTGGTGTATTTAGCACCAGGGCCCTATTATCGCACGGGCAAATCGGGACTTTGCCCAGGGGCCTCCGGCTCGAAATGGGCCCCAATTTCAAATGTTGTTCTTTTTTTACAAAAATATTATGAAAAATAAAACAAATTTCATACATGGGGGGGGGCAAAATTCATCAATGCCCGGGGCCCCCTGTTGGTCATAATCAGGCCCTGTTTAATATCGCAATATATTTCCTGCTATTCGAAAACGTGACCCATTTAAAATCTGAATCGAAAATACTGCTGGATAATTCACTGCTGAAAAAAGAGCATTCAATTATTTATCTGGCAACGTAAAGTAAAATATAGAATGATTTCATGCGTGGCGTATGTTTTGCTTGTGAGTCCGTTATTCTGATTGAGTTTCGAAAGAGGTTTTAAATATATGACATCAAAATCACGCACTTTTCAAATGCGAAAACTGTTATTTAAAAGTAATTTTATTTTATTTTTTTCAACTGGCAATTTTAATAATTGTTACTGTCTCCAAGACAACCAAAACGCAAGATATCATGCCGAAAATTTTACGCTGCAGCTATTGAAATGAAAATAATTCTTTACTTAAAAATTCGTAAAAAATCTCCCAATTTATATTTTTCCTCCGTTCTTCTTTAAAAAGAGGACGAAATGTACGCTCCGTCATTTGACTAAATATAAAAAAGTTATGACGGATAGAATTCAAGATGCAGCAGTTTTAAAAATATTTTACGAAAGTCAGCGTCAAATTTAATTTTATTTGAAAAATTCCCAAAAATCTGCAAATTATGTTACACAGTCCGAACAAACAGCTTTTAAAAGAAAATTTTCTCCTCTATCCGATGATGTAAATTTCGTTTTCTTGCGAGTTAATTACCGGCGTTATTACGTATTAAGCGAGAAAAATCGCTAAAAATCGGACAAAGCATAAAATAAAACATTTTCTAATTCGAATTTCGAAAAAATCGTTCCGAGGCGTGTTAGTATCTGTCCTAGTGAAGCCGTATGCAAAATTCGGTAGGTCTGCGACCAACCGTCTCGACGCAATGCGATCGAGAGACGCGCGCAAGAAGATCGGTCGTCACAAACCTACCTACATAGCTACATACAATGTTTACGCTCGGATTTTATTATATATAAGATAAGACTAGCTGCGTACCCGTTCTCCGCTCGGTAGGAAACGAAACTTTTTCTTACATGTATAGTTCGAATTGATTCCAGTGATTTGGGATCTAAAAATAAGCAAAATGATTTGACTCTTGGCGTAAAGTTACTCATTAGTTATTTGTAAAGTTAGTATAAGTACTGACCTGAGACTATTGTTAATATTATGACGCAAAAAACTATCGGTATGACGCAAAGAACGTCGGTGTCGTTCGCAATTAGAAAAGAAAAGCGTGACGGTTCGCAGTGAAAATTCCCAATATTCAAAATGTCTCATTTCTGCATCTCTTTTGTAGATTTAAGTTATGCCATTAATACCTTAGATACTACATGATGTGGAGAACCGTTTTATTTTATAATTAAATAGTTATGTACCCGCTCTTCGCTAGGCAAGAAGAGAACATTTTCCTAAAAAATGTGATCATAACTCTTGTGAGAAAACAGAATTTCCAAGAAAAAAGAAAGTTCTGTTACAGTCTTTTTTGTTGAAACTACCGCGGGATATATTAACACGATGTAGACTTACTTACTATTTTGTTAGCTGTGATGTAAGACGGTTGTTGAAGAATTAATAGAAGGCTTAGTTTCACGAAATATTTATTAATGCAGTATATTGTGCTTTGATCAATATTGTCTTAGCATATCTACTTACTATTACTTATACTATCTTTTACTAATACCAATACAATATATTTTCGTTTTGCAACCGTTAATGCTTAATTTAAAGAAACTTGAATGCTTAATTTAAAGAAATTTAAACTTTAACAATTTTAAAGAAACAATTACTTAATTCAATAATTAGATATTTGCCACAAATGTAGGCTTTTACTCTTTGGTGATTCTTTGCAATTTACGCATCAGCATAAACGATAATCATTTCAGTTTATGGTTGCCACTAAATCAGCTCTCCATAAATTTTTACGCATAATTCTTGTCAGATTGGTGTATGTAGCACCAGGGCCAAGCCGGCCCAAGGGGGCTGGGAATGTAGGCGATCGCCTAAGGCCCCGCGCTTATAGAGGCCCCGCTCCTGGGCCTCTTTATTGCTATCTCATAAGACATGATAGAGAAGAGGCCCCGCTCTTGCGCTACGTCTTGGGCCCCGCACGCCCCTTGGGCCGTCTCTGCCAGGGCCCTATTATATCATGGGCAAATCGGGACTTTGCCCAGGGGCCTCCGGCTCGAAATGGCCCCCAATTTCAAATGTTGTTCTTTTTTTACAAAAAAAATTATGAAAAATAAAACAAATTTCATACATGCGGGCCCCCAAAATTCATCAATGCCCGGGGCCCCCTGTTGGTCATAATCAGGCCCTGTTTAATACCGCAATATATTTCCTGCTATTCGAAAACGTGACCCGTTTAAAATCTCAATCGAAAATAATGCTGGATAATTCACTGGTGAAAAAACAGCATTCAATTATTTATCTGGCAACGTAAAGTAAAATATAGAATTATTTCATGCGTGGCGTATGTTTTGCTTGTGAGTCCGTTATTCTGATTGAGTTTCGAAAGAGGTTTTAAACTTATGACATCAAAATCACGCACTTTTCACATGCGAAAACTCAGTTATTTTAAAGTCATTTTATTTATTTATTTTTTCAACTGGCAATTTTAATAATTGTTACTGTCTCCAAGACAACCAAAACGCAAGATATCATACCGAAAATTTTAAGCTGCTAATATTGAAATGAAAATAATTCTTTAGTTAAAAATTCGTAAAAAATCTCCTAATTTATATTTTCTTCTGGTTTTTCTTTTAAAAGAGGGCGAAATGTATGCTCCGTCATTCTACAAAATATAAAAAAGTTATGACGGATAGAATTCAAGATGCAGCAATTTTAAAAATATTTTACAAAAGTCAGTGTCAAATTTAATTTTATTTGAAAAATTCCCAAAAATCTGAAAATTATGTTACACAGTCCGAACAAACAATTTTTAAAAGAAAATTTTCTCCTCTATCCGATGATGTAAATTTCGTTTTACTGCGAGTGTAATGACCGGCGTTATTACGTATTAAGCGAGAAAAATCGCTAAAAATCGGACAAAACATAAAATAAAACATTTTCTAATTCGAATTTCGAAAAAATCGCTCCGAGGCGTGTTAGGATCTGTCCTAGCGAAGCCGTATGCAAAATTCGGTAGGTTTGCGACCCACCGTCTCGGCGCAATGCAATCGAGAGACGCGCGCAAAAAGAACGGTGGTCACAAACTTGCCTACCTACACTCATGTCCATAAATTAAGGATAATTCAGAATCACACAGAAATTGGTCTCCAAAATAAAAATTTCACCTGTGGAATGATCACACACATTTTGAAAAAGAATATGCAAATTACAGGAAACCACCAGATGGCGTGGATGGTACGTCACAATGACGAGAGTGTAAGAGAGGGGTATATAAGGAATGGTGGCAAAGAAGTAAAAGGTTCGAGGAAATTGTTCACAAGCGCTGTGAAAGCCTTTCAGTGCAAAAACCGCATAGTTATGGCACAAAGGAGGCATTTGGATGATGTTTTACGTGGCAGAATTATCGGACGATTGGAATGTGGACGTACCCAGCTGGGAGTATCCGAGGAACTTGGAATCGCCCAGAGTCTCATCTCCAGGCTTTGGCAACGATTCCAAGATGATGGTAATGTGAGTAGACGTTACAGCACAGGTCGCCCCCGAGTTACAACGCCGAATGAGGACCGCTATTTGGCAGTTACTGCGAAAAGAAACAGACGGAGTACAGCATCAGACCTGTCTCGTCAGCTCTCTTCAGCTACCGGTACGACAGTTTCAAGGCAGACCGTGTACAGACGCTTAGGGCACATTGGTCTATATGCTCGTAGGCCTGTCAGATGTGTTCCACTTACCGCAACTCACTGTCGCCTGCGATTAACCTGGAGTAGAGAGCATGCATTGTGGACACCGCAACAGTGGTCTTGTGTAATGTTTTCCGACGAGTCCAGGTTTAGTTTGGAGTCTGATTCTCGCCGGACATTCATCTGGAGAGCGCCAGGTACCCGTTACCACCAAGAGAACACCATTGAAAGACACCGTTACGGTGGTGCAGGATGGCTCGTTTTTGAGGAATTATTCTTGGTTCCAGAACTGACCTGCATGTTCAGAGTGTAACGATGACAGGCCACATCTATCGGGATGTCATTCTGGAACAACATGTACGTTTGTTTCGGGGCGCCATGGGTGCTGAATTTTTGTTTATGGATGACAACGCCCGTCCTCACCGTGCAAACATTGTAGACGAATGCCTTCAATCGGAGGATATCACCCGTATGCATTGGCCAGCATACTCACCGGACTTGAATCCAATAGAGCATGTGTGGGATATGCTTGGCCGACGAATTGCAGCCCTTCAACCCCCTCCCACCTGTCTACCGGAACTTCGGAGTGCATTGCTTGATGAGTGGTGTAATATTCCCCAAGATCAGATTGATCATTTGATACTCAGCATGCCTAGGCGTTGTCAGGCCTGTATTGCATCGTCCGGGAGACATACTCCGTATTACCATCCTACTAACCATGTTATACTGTTTTTTGTAAATAGGTTCTTTTTTGAAATTTGGTCAAGGGAGTAAAACTTGCAATTTTTATTAATTATGTCAAACATATAGCATCTTTTTTGCTCTTTACTTTTTGTTTAATAAATAGACTTTACAAATAAGTCAAATTAGTTTTGCTTCTTTCTCTTTCTTTGCCTGAACTTCATTATCCTTAATTTATGGACATGAGTGTACATACATAGCTACATACAATGTTTACTCTCGGATTTTATTATATAAGATACTAGCTGCGTACCCGTTCTCCGCACGGTAGGGAACAAAACTTTTTCTTACATATATAATTCGAATTGATTCCAGTAATATTGAATCTAAAAATAAACAAAATGATTTGACTCTTTGCGTAAAGTTACTCATTAGTTATTCGTAAAGTTAGTATAAATATTGATCTGAGAACATTGTTAATATTATTATAAAACAAAAACTATGTCGGTGTCATTGGCGATCAGAAAAAGAAAAGCGTGACGGTTCCTAAAAATTTCTAACTTTCAAAATGTCTCATTTCTACATCATACTCTTTTTTAGATTTAAGTTATACCATTAATACCTTAGATACTACATGATGTGAAGAACCGTTTTATTTTATAATTAAATAGTTGTGTGTACTCGCTCTTCGCAAGGCAAGAAGAGAACATTTTCCTAAAATGTGATCATAACTACTTGTGACAAAACAGAATCTCCAAGAAAAAAAAAGTTCAGGTGCAGAATTTTCTGTTGAAATTACCGCGGGATATATTAACGCGACGTAGAATTATTTAATGTTTAGTTAGCTGTGATGTAAGATGGCTGTTGAAAAACGAAAAGAAACGAATAGTTTCACGAAATATTTATTAACGCGGTATATTGTGCTTTGATCAATATTGCCCTAGCATATCTAATAACTATTACTTATAGTATCCTTTGCTGATACCAATATATTTTCGTTTTTCCATCTTTAATGTTTAATTTAAAGAAACGGTTTAGATATTTGCCACTAATGTAGTTTTTTATTCTTTGGTGATTCTTTGCAATTTACGCATTAGTATAAACGATAATCATTTCACTTTCTGGCTGCCATTAAAACAGCTCTCCATACATTTTTATGCATAATTCTTGTCAGATTGGCGTATTTAGCACGTAAATATTTCCTGCGATTCGAAAACGTGTCCCGTTTAAAAATTATATCGAAAATAATGCTGGATAATTCATCGTTGAAAAAACAGCATTCAATTCTTTTTCTGGCTACGTAATATAAAATAGGGAATAATTTCGTGCGTGGCGTATGTTTTGTTTGTGAGCCCGTTATTTTGATTGAGTTTCGAAAGGGGTTTTAATCGTTAGATCAAAATCCCGTAGATTTCACAGGTGGAAAATCAGTTATTTTAAAGTCATTTTATTTATGTTTTTCAAATGGCAATTTTATTCATTGTTACTGTCTCCCAGACAACCATAGCGGAAGATATCATACCGAAATCTTGAAACAGCTTTTATTGAATTCAAAATCCTTCTTTACATAAAAATTCGTAAAAAATCTTCTAATTTATATTTTTCCTCCGTTCTTCTTTTAAAAGTGGGCGAAATATAAACTCCGTCTTTTGCCGAAATATAAAAAAGTTATGACAGATAGAATGAAAGATGCAACAGTTTTAAAATTATTTTTACGCAAACGTCGTCAAAAGAGAAATTCTTTTTAAAAATTCCCAAAAATCGGCAAAATATGTTACATAGTCAAAACAAACTGTTTTCGAAAGAAAATTTTCTCCTCTATCCGAAGATGCAAATATCGTTTTATTGCGAGTGCAATGACCGGCGTTATTACGTATTATGCAAGAAAAATCGCTAAAAATCGGACAAAACATAAAATAAGACATTTTCTAATTCGAATTTCGAAAAAATCGCTCCGAGGCGTGCTAGGATCTGTCCCAGTGAAGCCGTATGCAAAATTCGGTAGGTCTGCGACCAACCGTCTCGGCGCAATGCGATCGAGAGACGTGCGTAAGAAGATCGATGGTCACAAACTTGCCTACAAACCTACATAGCTACATACAATGTTTACTCTCGGATTTTATTATATACTAGCTGAAGTACCCGTTCTTCGCGCGGGAATGAATGGACTTTTTGATATTACGATTTGTGGTGATTACTATTCATTGTAATAAACAGATACAGCAAAGTGGATATCGCGTTATATTGTGTCCAATAATCATGCATACCGAATTGCAAGGCAATCGTTTGTACGGTGCAGAAGGCCAAGCGGCGTAGCGCAATCTAGTGGCGAGTTTTAGCAAAACGGATACGGCGAAAATATTTTTCGCATTCAGATATCGATGTATACGAATTTTCATGACTATCGGCTGGACAGTCCTGAAGTTCATGTGTTGACGCGACATCTAGTGGCAAGTTATAGGAAAATGGATAGCGCCAAACTCTTCCCCGTGTTCAAATATCTATGTATACCTATTTTCATAGCGATCATTTGCACAGTCAAGAAGTGATACACTGCAGGGCCATCCAGTGGTTCAATAAAGTAATGATTTGCTACAGCGCCGTCAAGTGGCGAGTTATAGCAAAATGGATAACACCAAAATATTCTCATTGTTCAAATAGCTATGTATACTGATTTTCATAGCGACCGTGTTCAACTATCTATGTATACCAATTTTCATAACGATCATTTGCACACTGAAGAAGTGATACACTGCAGTGCCATCTAGTAGTTAATTAAAGTAATGATTTGCTACAGCGCCGTCAAGTGGCGAGTTATACCAAAATGGATAACGCCAAAATATTCTCATTGTTCTAATAGCTATGTATACTGATTTTCATAGCGACCGTTTGAATGGTCAAGAATTTGGCCTGCTGCAGCGTCATCTAGTGGCGACTTAAAATAATAATGCATTGCAGTGTCATCTAGTGGTGAGTAACATCAAAAGGAACGCAGTTAGAATATATTCTTCGTGCTCAAATGTGTAAGTATAAAAAATTTTTGCCGACAGTCGAACGGTATAGAAGTTGATGCTTTTCAGCGCCATTTAGCGGCAAGTTACAGCAAAATGAATCCCTTAATACAGCCGAATTTTCTAAAATTATCAACTATAACGTGTTTTATTCACGTGTACCAAATTTCATCGAAATCGGTTGGACGATATTCGCATAGCAAACGGCTAAACGGAATAGAATTCGACGTTCTGCTGCGCCACCTGGTGGCAAGTTAGAGGAAAACGGATAGCATAAAAAGCTTCTCCATGATAAAAGACTTAGGTGAACCAAATTTCATGGTGCATCGGTGCTCAACGGTGCTAGAGTTTTTCAAACTCATACACTCATACCAACATTCATTTTTATCTATAACCAGTGTCATTATATATCCCAGTCTCAAATAAAATCCAGTTTCAAATCTAAGCCTCGCCAAAGTGCCAACATACGCCATTTTGCAAGCGTTTCTTCAGGAAATCATTCGAAGCATTGACTTAGCAGCAATAATATATGGGAAATGGTTCGACCGCGAAAAAGTAAAGCTAGCCTTTATTTGAAAAGTTGAATCCCTTAATACAGCCGAATTTTCTAAAATTATCAACTATAACGTGTTTTATTCATCGTTACTCCGATGTACTAAATGAGAAGATTTCAATTTTCTGAAATTTGGCGGAATTCCCCCAACTTAAATCAATGTACTCATTTGGCGAGAATTCTGGAGATAGATCAAGTGAAATCCCTCAATAACTGCATTATTTCTTCACGGATCATTAAAATTTAACGCTGTATTCTAATAAAACCTTTGCACTTGTTTTCAAAAATCTATTTCCTTAAGCTCTCAATAAATTGCGCCAAGCCGAAATCTGTGCAAACCGCTAGAACTCACTTTCACAAAATCGGCATTTGAGCCATTTTATTTTTTTCGCCAAACTAAAAAAAAATTACATATTAGCCTCGGAAATCTTCAATTCTTATTGTTTTGCGTATAAAACATTTCATTCCTGCTCCGATTTCCCATGCACACGGTATTATAATTTTAAAAAAATAACCTTACGAATATAAACTAACAAAAAAAAATCATTATTATTCTTTTATTTTTACTTTGAGAATTTAAAATATTTCATTCGGCAAAATCGCCACACATGGCAACCACGATCTTTATTTCACACTTTTTTCACTACAGGGGTTACAATTACGGAAAGATTTTTGCGTGAAGAGCATAAAAAATCTCTTAAATTCCGGGAACGGGTGGACTTTCAAAGTTTTAAAGTGGACTATGAGTTATTCTATATTATTTTACATATCTGTACTAAATTTCAGGCCGATAGGTCCATTTTTGTGGATTTGTATACGAATCAAATCCACAAACAAACAAACAAACAAACAAACAAACAAACAAAGAAACAGAATTTCATTTTTATTTATAAGATATACTAGCTGCGTACCCGTTCTCCGCACTGTAGGGAACGAAACTTTTTCTTACATGTATAGTTCGAATTGATTCCAGTGATTTGGGATCTAAAAATAAGCAAAATGATTTGACTCTTGGCGTAAAGTTACTCATTAGTTATTTGTAAATTTAGTTATTTATAAGTACTCACCTGAGACCATTGTTCATATTATGACGCAAAAAACTATGTCGGTGTCATTCGCAATTAGAAAAGAAAAGCGTGACGGTTCGCAGTGAAAATTCCTAATATTCAAAATGTCTCATTTCTGCATCATACTCTTTTTTAGATTTAAGTTATGCTATTAATACTTTAGATACTATATGATGTGGAGAACCGTTTTATTTTATAATTAAATAGTTGTGTATCCGCTCTTCGCAAGGCAAGAAGAGAACATTTTCCTAAAATGCGATCATAACTACTTGTGACAAAACAGAATCTCCAAGAAAAAAGTTGTGTTACAGTCTTTTTTTGTTGAAACTACCGCGGAATATATTAACGCGACGTAGACTAACTTACTATTTTGTTAGCTGTGATGTAAGACGTGATGTATAAGTACTCACCTGAGACCATTGTTCATATTATGACGCAAAAAACTATGTCGGTGTCATTCGCAATTAGAAAAGAAAAGCGTGACGGTTCGCAGTGAAAATTCCTAATATTCAAAATGTCTCATTTCTGCATCATACTCTTTTTTAGATTTAAGTTATGCTATTAATACTTTAGATACTACATGATGTGGATAACCGTTTTATTTTATAATTAAATAGTTGTGTATCCGCTCTTCGCAAGGCAAGAAGAGAACATTTTCCTAAAATGCGATCATAACTACTTGTGACAAAACAGAATCTCCAAGAAAAAAGTTGTGTTACAGTCTTTTTTTGTTGAAACTACGCGGAATATATTAACGCGACGTAGACTAACTTACTATTTTGTTAGCTGTGATGTAAGACGTGATGTATAAGTACTCACCTGAGACCATTGTTCATATTATGACGCAAAAAACTATGTCGGTGTCATTCGCAATTAGAAAAGAAAAGCGTGACGGTTCGCCGTGAAAATTCCTAATATTCAAAATGTCTCATTTCTGCATCATACTCTTTTTTAGATTTAAGTTATGCTATTAATACTTTAGATACTACATGATGTGGAGAACCGTTTTATTTTATAATTAAATAGTTGTGTATCCGCTCTTCGCAAGGCAAGAAGAGAACATTTTCCTAAAATGCGATCATAACTACTTGTGACAAAACAGAATCTCCAAGAAAAAAGTTGTGTTACAGTCTTTTTTTGTTGAAACTACCGCGGGATATATTAACGCGACGTAGACTAACTTACTATTTTGTTAGCTGTGATGTAAGACGGTTGTTGAAGAATGAATAGAAGGCTTAGTTTCACGAAATATTTATTACTGCGGTATATTCTGCTTTGATCAATATTGCCTTATCATATCTACTTACTATTACTTATACTATCTTTTACTGATACCCATACAATATATTTTCGTTTTGCAACCGTTAATGCTTAATTTAAAGAAACGGTATATATATTTGCCACGAATGTAGTCTATTACACTTTGGTGATACTTTGCAATTTATGCATTAGCATAAACGATAATCTTTCCCTTTAAGGTTGCCACTAAATCAGCTCTCCATAAATTTTTACGCATAATACTTGTCAGATTGGCGTATTTAGCACCAGGGCCCTATTATCGCACGGGCAAATCGGGACTTTGCCCAGGGGCCTCCGGCTCGAAATGGCCCCCAAATTCAAATGTTGTTCTTTTTCTATAAAAAAAAATTATGAAAAATAAAACAAATTTTATAGACGGGGGGCCCTGTTGGTCATAATCAGGCCCTGTTTAACACCGCAATATATTTCTTGCGATTCGAAAACGTGACCCGTTTAAAATCTCAATTGAAAATAATGCTGGATAATTCACTTGTGAAAAAACAGCATACAATTATTTTTCTGGCAACGTAAAATAAAATATGGAATTATTTCATGCGTGGCGTATGTTTTGCTTGTGAGTCCGTTATTCTGATTGAGTTTCGAAAGGGGTTTTAAACTCGTGACGTCAAAGTGGCGCACATTTCACATGTGAAAACTCGCTTATTTTTATTTTTTTTATTTTTTTTTTTTCAACTGGCAATTTTAATCATTGTTACTGTCTCCAAGACAACCAAACCGCAAGATATCATACCGAAATTTTAAGCTGCTGCGAGTGAAATGAAAATCCTTCTTTACTTAAAAATTCCTAAAAAATCTCCTAATTTATATTTTCCTCTGATTTCTCTTTTAAAAGAGGGCGAAATGTATGCTCCGTCATTTAACAAAATATATAAGAGTTATGACGGATAGAATTCAAGATGCAGTAGTTTTAAAAATATTTTACGAAAGTCAGCGTCAAATTTAATTTTATTTGAAAAAGTCCCAAAAATCTGCAAATTATGTTACACAATCCGAACAAACAATTTTTAAAAGAAAATTTTCTCCTCTATCCGATGATGTAAATTTCGTTTTACTGCGAGTGCAATGACCGACGTTATTACGCATTAAGCGAGAAAAATCGCTAAAAATCGGACAAAACATAAAATAAAACATTTTCTAATTCGAATTTCGAAAAAATCGCTCCGATGCGTGTTAGGATCTGTCCCAGTGAAGCCGTCTGCAAAATTTGGTAGGTCTGCGACCAACTGTCTCGGCGCAATGCGATCTAGAGACGCGCGCAAAAAGATCGGTGGTCACAAACTTGCCTACAAACCTACATAGCTACATACAATGTTTACTCTCGGATTTTATTATATAAGATAAGATAAGATAAGATAAGATAAGATGAAAAATATTAGCTGCGTTTGGAAATATAACATTCTAGGCATCAATAGCAAACACACAGACAGAAAGCACGTTTGTGTATTGGGTCAGGTGGGGTAATTATGACCAGGGTGTAATTGCGCCCAACGGATTTTTTTTTTTTAATTGTAAATGATAAACTTTTGCAAAGATATCCTGCATAAAGCTTATAATGTATTTTTCATGACATGTATCTTCATCATTAATATTGAGTATTTAGAGAGGTAACTATTGAAAAACAAAATCCTCATCAAAATTTTCTGTAACCGGATTTGATGGTCCGGTGTTAAAAACTATTTGGTGCAAAAGAAAATTTTTTAGGCAAGCCAATTCATAGTAAGCGTGCATTAGAAATGTATTTAAAAACTTCCAAGGCATGTTTTTATTTTTTCTAATATAGTTTAATATTTATAAATCCATGCTCACTACCCCCGCACTTCTTTAAAAAGTGGGGTGTTACGGCCACGTGTGAAAACATAGTAGAAAGAATTATTCTGACCTAAAAAAGCACATGCTTTTCATACATCACCTAAAAAACAACTCAATTTTAAAAACATTTAGCAAAAGAAAATTAAAATATTCTATTTATTTGTCATATAATTTACAAGTATGTTATAAAATGGAAATTTTGCTATTGATTATTTTTTTATATTTCAAATGCTTAAAACTTACTGAGCCAGATTTGTAAGACATTAAAATTATACTAGATAAGAATTTATTATAAAAATAAGTGAGACGCATAAATAGAAAATTTTATTTAGATCATGGACATTTCATTATAATAACTAGAGTTACTTTTTCATAATCATGTAATCATAAAAATAGACGCCATGCCAAAAAAGTAACTTTATTTATTCATTCTTTATTTTACTTATTTATTTATATTTTTATTTTATTTTATTTTTATTTTGCTTTTAAATGGGCCAAGACAACACTACTTAATAAAATTTCGTTCAATTTTTTTTTAAAATTCTTACAGCCAATATCTTTCTTTTATAAAAATGATTGACTTTCAACACATTTTGGCGGCAAGATGCCATTTGGTCTGATTAAGTACAAATTATAACCTTAAGAAATCAAATGATCATAGTAGTTACACGAAGTTCTTTTTTCATTTTTGCGATTTTGTTTGGATAATTACTACCACCCCCTTAAATTCTAAACAAAAAATTCTACGGAAACAAAATTTTTACTAGGTGTCTTCTTAAAAGTCAGTTTTCCTCCAAATTAATAAAGCTCTTTTAATTACTAGAAAAACAATATTTTTCCTATACTTAAAAGAGCTAAATATCCACAAATTTGAAACTTGCAAAAAGTGGTCATAATTGCATCACCTTTCTTTATAGACATAACTTTTTGTTTTGTTTCAAATAAAGAAATGTCTCCAAAATGCACTTCGATATGTCTATATATCTTAATGTAAAGGAAGCCTTTTGAGTTTCCCGGTGAAGGAAACTATTCATGAAATGCATATCATATTTTACACGTTACATGATATAGCTAATTGCGATAACATACATCAATTTTTTAGCAGTTGATTCATACGAATGTTGACCAAAAAGAAGTACCGGTTTGTTTATTAAAAAATAACCACTAACTAGTATTTCGGAACAGTCTTTTTGTATTTACATGTCCGAGAGTCAGTCAAAACGTTAGTTGCACTGCCTAACAACAAAACAGGTTTAATATTTTACAATAACTTTATTTTTATCCTAAAGTTCCGTGCAAAATCTACTTTTCAACGTAATTACCACCGTTAATTAAGGATTTGTCGAGGTGTGGTACTAGTTTTTCGATGCCTTCCGCAAGAAATCACGTCCAATGCTCGATAACCATGCTTGGGTTGCAGTTGTTTTCACCTCGTCATCCAAGTGGCATTGTCGCTTTGAAAGTTCTTCTGTCATGGGACCAAAAACATGGAAGTCACACGGTGAAAGGTCTGGGCTATAAGGAGGATGATCCTACACAGACAACTTTTTCAGAAGGTCCCACGTTTGTTTTGCTGCATGAGGTCTTGCATTGTCATGCAGGAGCACAAAGCCTTTCAACAGTTTACTTCGACAGTTACCTTAGTTTGCCTCGCCGTCGATTTTTACGTAAGTTACACCTTTTCACCCACATAAAACGCATTTCCAATTTGGATGCCACTTGCAGCTGTCGAGACATGTTCTCAACTAACTAGCGGACAAATTTTACGTGTCTCGTGAAAACCGCTGCTTCACACGATACAGCTAAATGTCTGAAGTGTTGCCAGACAGTTTCATCAAAATATCCTTTGACAGAATAATTTTAAGAAGGATTGCAACTAACTTTCTGACTGATCTACGTACATACCTTAAGCTGTTTTTTTACATAGTCACCCTGTACATTTAACCACTCATCGTGCCGAGAAACAAAATTTTGTATGCCTTTGTGGCGCGCCTCCTCCGTCCGTCTATTCAGGAATTTGAGTCCTTGCATTGTTTTCTCAATGCTGGTGCATATTACTATTCGTGAGGAACGAAGACCTTCGGGAAACAAGCGCTTACATATTTCTGAATGGACGGACGGCTGAGGTGTAAGATGAAGGCATACAAAATTTTGTTTTATGCTACGATTAGTGAGTAAATGTACGGGGTGAGTATATGAAAAAAGGCTTTAATGTATGTAGGTATGAATATAAAAAGTTTATTATGAAATCTTCTGTGGTTATTTTATAATTATCAAACTGGTACTGCTTTCTGGACGACCTCGTATCTATGTCCGTTTGACAAAGGGCAGACAATTAATTGAAAACATTCACAGTCGTCATTTTTGTTAGAAAATGTTTAAAAGAGTATTATTATGGGCAACATTTATATATATGATTAATTTTTAACTAAAAACATAAAAATAGATTATTATAATAATAATAATAATTAAAAAGAACAGCATTAAATATCACATCGCTACTTCTTTAAACAAGAACGACACACAACGCATGAATATGATTGCTGCTCCCTATCGTGTTTTTTAACCCTGAGGGCTGAAGCTAATCAGTTCTAACGGAGATTACTCAAATTAACTTTTCCCCTAACAATTCCAAAAGAGGTTAATTATACGACGTCTAATTACCCTGGAGAAATCTGCATAATTACAGAATATTGCTGCAACTCTAACGATGAGACTATTAAAAAAAAGAAGAAGAAATCAAAGCGATTGATAACTGAAAAAAATATCAGGCAAAATCTGTATTTTTAAAATTATTATTAAATAAAAATGTTTCATAGCTTATTAAGTGTTATCATTTTATTTACTCTAAATTTGAAAAAATTGGACATTAGCAATGTTAAAAAGTGGTTTTATGATTTGGTTTATTAACTGGTCTGTTCCACTGAGCTCTAATTGCCACATATAGGATGGATTGCTACGGAAGTCGTAAAAGTTGAATCTGAAAAAGTGGGAAAAACTTTTAGGGAAGGCGGGGCACATAATAAAGACTCATAATCGCAGAGAAAATTGGTGTCGAAAACGCCGTTTCCATTCACCTGTTGATAATCATTTTGCGAAAAGTGTGGAAGTGTTCTTCTAATTTCTGAGCTTCGTGAACAACGGGCTTGTCTCCGAGATTTTCATCCATGATATGAAAACGAATGTTTAAGTTATCAATTTCAGTCAATTGCTTTCTGTGAAATTCCGACACACCATAGTCTTTTAAAGTTCACTATTATTTAAACACTTCTAAAGTGATTATTAGCAGCTACGTGATGACAACGCATCCGACACCTCGTTGCTTTGTGATTCTGATTCCTTATTATGTGCCCTACCTCCCCCAAAATTTTGCCCACATTTTTCAAATTCACCCTGTTTAATTGCAATGAACAATATACGATTACTTTTTTGGTGTCCAATGTTGTTCCAGCAAACGTCTTGGAAAGCCCTGCTGTGGCACGGTAGAGTGTCCTCAAAAAGAACTTTTTTTTAAAACTGCTACAGGAGGCTTTTGCCTTTTCCTTTGGTGTTAATAGAAAGTATATAAAGTTTCAGCCCTCTAAATTAACAGTAGAGTTCTATGTATAGCCCTTAAATGTGAAAAAGAGTTCCAAAACGAAAAAAATAAAAAATCAGAAATCTCATATGTCAACTCCTGTTATAGTGAACCTATGGGGACCATCAAATTTCATCCACTATATCCGAAGTTCACTAAAACCGAAGTGTCTCCATGTTGAACAGAGATAATGTATGTGAATCGGGACTAATGGTTTGCGTTCACTATAGCCGAAAGTTCACTATATCCGGAGTTGACTGTAATTACGAATGTGTTAAAACTGGTTTATATGTGCTTATATAGACATCTTTACCTAAAATATAAGATCAAATAAGCATTATTCATACACATAGCCAATTGTGGGTTGAGAAAAAAACAGCGTAAATTTATGAAAATTTATGCTAGTCCTGAGTTGCTGCTGGGATGACCGTGTTATTTTTTCTTGTCCACTAACCTGGAAGCTTGTTTGTACACCAGTCCATGGACGACCGGCGGCTGTGACGTCTCGCATTCCTTATTAAAGTTCAAAAAGGTTACGGCGCTCATGCTTGCTTCAGATATGCGAATTCTGGTGTGTCTTGCGCAGCTCTTCCGCCAGCCAACTGTGGTTGTTCCCAGGGTTCTGATGTGGTTCCTTCCGAAGTATTAGCTAGGAGTTTCCAGCCCAGGGAGAATAGAAGGTGCGTAGATGCTGACATCCGATTGCAGCAACACCAAGCTGCTTAAGTAATTTAAAGAAGTTCATTTGTTTCAGTTCAGTTATTTTTTTTTTTTGGGGGGGGGTGGGGGTTCAGTTTTAGTTATGAGTTAAATAAAACTTGCTTGTTTAAAACGTCGTAATCTTTTGATCACACTCATAATATTGGAGTCAGAAGAGGAAAATACCATATTAGGCGCAAGTTGAGTGTTTAGGCTGATTAATTTTTATTTTTTACCAACTATGCTAAAAATTCCACAGATGGGGATCAAACCGAGGACTGCCGCTTAACGTGCGGATTCTCTACCACTGAGCTACTCTGGGACGATTCCCAGATGAAATTTCTCGCATTAGAACCGTTGGCAATATCATCTTCCTCTGCAAACCACAAATGGAACAGATGAACCATTTAATTCGTGACAACTCCATTTACGCTGCGGTAATTATACATATTTTATAGAAAGTGATTCTATCAACCTTTCAAGTATATTAGGCACTCCAACCACTATCAACCTTTAAACACTCCAACTTGCCTAATATACTTGAAAGATTGATAGAATCCCTTTCTAAAATATAGAGGACAATAGTTTTCTACCGTCCCCATAATTCGACCCTCTTCATGGCTATCAGGAAACACTGTGCGCCAGTTACTGTATGTTCATTATCACAGCTGAAAATTCTACAAAAATGTTAAATAATGGAATGGAAAATCTTTCAATAAAATAAAATCTTAATTTTACCCTGGATTATTTAACACGCAACATTAAGATAAAATTCAGACTCGCAGCAATTAATTGTCCAAATAAATATTATGATAACTGACCAATAGACTTAGGTCACTAGTTTAACTGCCTGAAAATTTTATTTGAAACTGATTGATGAAAATAATTTTTTTATTACTCACTGTCATCAATGGATTGAAGACGATTTTGAATGCTCTTCATTTTCTGTGATTCACTGATTCAAATCTTCTGTTAATTTAATCTCTTGTTTTGATATGTCTTTTACTAGCTTTAACTTATTTATAAAAGTTTCCATTTTCTTGAATCCAATGTTTCGTCCCAGATTTGAGGAGTTTTTTTTTTAATTATTTACTTTTTTAAGTGATCAGGCTTCGACTTGGTTAAACGAATGAAAAATCTTGGTTAGACGAGTTAAAATTTCTAGTGTTACAGATTTTAAAGAAAGGAAGCTTTTGAGCCTTACTCCTATACAAAATGGATCTGATCGTAGTGTTAATAGTTTGGATTGTCTCAGTGCTTTGATAGTACATTTTAAACAGTCGATGGAAGAATGATGTGCGTGCACAGCTGAAGAATCTTTTGAACAGATAGTGACATTCTTAATAAAATGCAAAAGTAATAAAAAAATACACTTACCTCTTTTATTCTTGTTTTAACTGTTTTAAATAAAACTGACCCAGCTTCGTCAATTGGTTGGATCAAAGTCATGTTTGATTTTTCACATATTCGACCAAGATGGAGCCTGGTTTTAGGAAAAACCTCAGACAGGAATCTTTCAATGAAATGGAAATTTTTATAAATAACAGGAAAACAGTCAGAGATATAGCAGAACAGGGCGTGAAATTAATAGAAAATTTGAATCAGGCGATTAGAAAAAATAATTTGGAGAAAATTTAAAATCTTCATCAATCCGTAAAGACGGTAAGTAAAAAAAACATTCGCTAACATATTTTTAAATAAAATTTAAGGTAGTTAAACTGATGACGCAAGTTTATTAGACAATTATTAAAATATTTGCAAGTTATTTATACAATAATTAATTTCAATCCTTAACTTGTTTATCTTAATGTTTTATGTTAAGTAATATCAGGTAAAATTGTAGGTTTCAACTTCATCCTTTTTTATTCACCCTTCAGCACATTTTAGTATAATTTTAAGCTGTGCTAATAAAAATACGGTAACTGTCGTAAGGTCTTTTCTATTAGCAAAACTCAATTCAAAACAGCAAGAATTAGCATTTTTATCATTTATCCTTTCTTTTCTGAACACACAATTGGCTACCGGTACAGTTAATGCTTATTTGTGTTTATATTTTAAGTAGAGGTGTCTTTATAAGTACCTATAAAGCAGTTTTAACACATTGATAAAATTTTTGTTTTGACGCGAAACGTCTTTAAAATCACACACGAGTACCAGAGCAGATGGACCGTAACGAAAATGTCAATATAGTATTACCTTCATAATTACAAAACTACTAGTTTTAGAAACATAACTCTAATGCCATTGTTTTACTGTTATAGTCAACTCGCTGTTACAATCTCGAGTTTTTGTTGGGACCGTGCGGGGTGGCGGGGAGGGATTCTGCGCAGAATGATCAAAATACTCTATTGGTCAAAAGTATTGCAAGTTTCAGAAACCTAATCCTTTTCAAGATTAAGCCCCCTTTCCTCCGTCAAAATTAAAAATCAATATAATTGATATTTTTTAATGTCAACATGTTAAATTAATTACTTCAAAGATAAGATAGCATTAAGTTGAAGAACAAAAATAATTATTTAATTTTGAAAAAATAGCATAAAAAATATATTGGTTATTATAAAAATCATAATTCATTTTGGCTCTCTGGAATAAAATTAAATAAAGAATTAATTTCAAGTTATTCCGCAAAAACAGGATAATAAATCAATGCAATTGAACTAAAGATCATTTATTATGTTGCTGAGAAGCCTTGACTTTGATCACAACAGCCACTCTTTTAGATATGGAATCCACAAGGTTTTACAACACTTAATTCTGTGTTTCATGGTGCCAACTTAAATGATTCGTTCCTGAAGTTCTCATGTGGTTTTTTGGTGATTTTCAGATGTATTCTTTCCAATTATACTACATAAATTCTCAAAAATATTAAATCTGTCAAATTTTCTGTCTATTTTTTCTGGGTTTATTCTTGAAACGATGGTTAGATTTCTCAAACTTGCAATACTTTTGGCTAGTAGTGTATGCACTCTCACTCTTTTCTATTCAATGAAACTCACGACTCAGATGTGGTAACGCGGTGATTTTTTTCGTGTGTTTATAGAGTTTATTTAGTCCGATTGATTTTTTAAAAATCAGTGTAATTTGTAGTATATTGATATGTAAAGATAACCACGAAGTATATAAAAAAAAAATTATAAAAATTCAATAAGCCAGGCTCATTCCGTGTAGACCCACCGAAAATTTTAACCACGGCTTTCGTTGGAAAAGGGGGGTTATCCCTTTGAGGTGCAACCCTTTCCCAATGCTGAAAAAAAGGGCAGCCGTTGCCATCGCTCGACTTAACTACTACAATCTACGACTACTACTACAATCAAGCAAGATGGTGGACGATCGAAACGTTCATCGCGTGCCACAGAGCTAGGGACCCTTTTTTGACGACAATTGGGCAATCTATCCGGCTGTTCTCGCGTTCTTCGATTTTTCAGCAGATGTCAGTGCTGTTAAAAATAATCGTGACTTTTTTTTTTTTTTACGGGAAATGACGTGCTAAAAAGTAAAGGATTCTCGTGGAGCTATGTCACCCGCAACTATTTTTATAGAAATCAAATCTATTCTTCGTGACTGGCAACTGACAAAACGTCAGAGTTGGGTGTTCCCAGAGCGGAATCACTGCGCGTTAAAGGGTTATAGACCACGCACAGGTATCCCAATGTCCGGCGTACAACGAGGGAGGCGGTTTCGGGAGCGAGCGTCTCAAAGCTGTCAAGACACGCGTTGTGAACGACGCCGACCCTGTGAGCCCCTCTATCTCTGCTGTACCTGTAAGAATGGACATCGAGTGAAGATATCACCCATACATCTGTTATAGCTGCCACGACACGCTTAAGAAATAAGTTTTTATGCATAACGTATTCAGTGTCAGTATTGTATTAAATTATTTAGAAAGAAGTCAGCCTTGTTTTCATTTCAGTCTTTAGCACTAAAAGTGACTGGCTGATGGCATAGACGTTTCACTATAAACCAACGGCACAGAGCCCCACCCGATTATTATTATTATCATTTTACTTTTTTGAAACTTTTTTTTTACAAATATCAGGTCTATACAGGCGAATTCTCCTGTTAACTTAGCGGGCTGAAACTTCATGTACTCTTTATTAGGAGCAAAAGGAATAGAAAAAGCTCTGGAGAGCAAAGTTTTTTTAGAACATCCTTATACCTAATATATTGTACCAGGCATGGCCGAAAGTCCAAAGATCTTTGTAGTTGTAAAGTTAATACAAAAGAGACTGAAATGCAGAAGAAAAACGACTTGACGCGTAGCGATAAACAGCAAAAAGTGAGACAAACGACCAATATGGGAACTGATGACAAATTAAGACAAACGAAATAACTGTGTGAGTAATTTAACCGTACCATGTTTCCAATGCATTCAATACAATAATTCAATACCACAATTGTTTTCAACACATCGTGGCTATTGAATACGTTTATTCTACCGAATAGTTTTAGTGTTTGTGATGCTCGTGAATTCTTAAAGGCGAAAGAATGTTCCTTCTTCTTTTTCTTCCTACTAGATCCCGGTCTTTTCAACCTTAAGAGTTTAGCTATGCTTTTCAGTACTTTAATGTTGTCTTTAGTTATTTTTATTTGCTATCTAAAACCGCCTGTAATACATATTTTTTCAAACCATTTTTCCTATCAAAGCTATAAAAACTATGACATTTTCTTTTCTTAATTTTTTTTAATATGAGATAAAGCTTACTAAGAAAAGAACAGAAAACTGCATTCCATTTTAAAAGAAAGTAATGAAATATAAATTGAAAATTCGTGTAAACGCTTTCAAGAAAAACGTTTAATTATTCTAACGTTGGTGCAGAGTACTTTAATTAAAAAAAATAATAATAACCCAAGTTAAATAACAAATAAAAAATCTACATTCATGCAACTTTCATTTAAATAAAAAGTATTGTTATTTCTTAGCTAAAGGAAGGCAATTTAAAATTTACATAATTAGTGAGAATGCGAAAGCACTTTCATTCTGGATATAAATCTGCAAATAAATTGCTGTTTATTTGTATCGTGACGAACATTGTTTTATTTGTTTGTTTTCTTGTATGATTACTGTTTAACTCTCATTAAAATCTTCACCTCCAGCTTTTGAATACATTTCCATGAAAAAAATAACGAATACCTTCAGAAATGATTTTTATTTTTAGGAAAATCAAAGAAAAAATAGAATAAAAAAGTCGAATAAGTAATAATAATAATAAAGAAAACGATGCAATGGGAATTCGCAGGAGAAAAGGAAATTGAACCGTGTTCTCGAAAAAGAGTTAAACCTCAAGGACATAATAAAAAAAAATACAATTAGAAGAAAATGCTCAAAGCATGCTCTTTCTTTTCTACAATGTATTCTATAAATATGTGATAAATGAATATATTAAGAACTAAGGTTCTAACAGGTTATATCACAGGAAATCTATCTAAACATCAATAATCAATACATCTAAAAATTGATAAATCTTCAGGTCTTACTTTCCTCCTTAATTTGAAAACATTTTAACCCTTTGAGGCGCAACCCTTTCCCAATGCTGAAAAAAGGGCAGCCGTTGCCATCGCTCGACTTAACTACCAGCAAGATGGCGGACGATCGAAACGTTCATCGCGTGCCACAGATCTAGAGAACCTTTTTTGACGACAGCTGGCTGTGCCCGTGCACAGCATCTGTGGCACGCGATGAACGTTTCGATCGTCCGCCCTGCTGCTGGTAGTTAAGTCGAGCGATGGCAACGGCTGCCCTTTTTTCAGCATTGGGCAATCTATCCAGCTGGTCTTGCATTCTTCCATTTTTCAGCAGATGTCAGTCTGTTAAAAATAATCGTGACAATATTTTTACAGGAAATGACAAGCTAAAAAGTAAAGGATTATCGTGGAGCTATGTCACCCGCAACTATTTTTTTATAGAAATCCAATCTATTCTTCGTCACTGGCAACAGTCAAAACGTCAGAGTTGGGTGTTCCCAGAGCGGGAACACTCAGCGTTAAAGGGTTAATGCCAATACATTAATAAAAACGGGGGGGGAGGTATCTTATTAAATAAATGAGTATTAACTTTATTTATTTTTTTTGTACAATTTTCTGAGATTATTGAATTAAAGTTTGAAGTGATTCATTTACTGAAGTTTTTTATTTAAAATTAAATTCCTTAAGATGGCCATTTTTTTAAATTTTGGTATCTAAATTAAAACTTAAATAGCATAATCTAATGGATGGTCCATTGGGGTAAACTAAACTCAAGCAATCCATTGAGCAAATAAAAAAATAGCAATTTATGAAGCAAATATCAGGTAAAAATAAGAAAAGGTGTATGTTTATAGACTGTAAAAAAGTTAAATGTATTTACTACAAATGATTACATTAGATCATAAACCAATTTCTTAGAGATTACTTCTTTTGGCACAATACATTTAACCCTTTCGCGACGGGAAGCGCAAACGCGCGCTTATCGCTGAGGCCGGCAGTCTCTTTCGCAAATGTTTCCGGGGCCGGAGAGTCCAGGGCCGGAGAGTTTTTCGCGATTAAGCCTAAATCCATGAACAGAACAATCAGAATATATTATAGTGTCACTATCACTACTATCCAAATCTGCTTCAGAATCAATATCTCATAATTTCAAATAATTTGCGCCATTTCTGCTATTTCAAGCTCTAACACTTTCGAAGCTTCGACATTCTAACTGTAAAATGAGAAAAAATCCACATCTACTAGATCTAATTATCCACTAAAAACTGGACTGCAAACCGTAATACCCAACGCTGTAGCGAAAATAAAACTCCCTGCTTACTATAAAGAAATACCACGTACGAATTTATAGAGCCGTCATAAAGTATACCATTCAGAAACATTCCTTTCAACTTACGTTTATATTATCAAAAACCACGTGGATGTGAGTTATGCTACTCCCATTCTGAGTAGAAGGTCAAATCTACATGCATCTGTAACCGCATGGACATACAATGCCATCTTGTGCCAAAAGTTATAGTTTTTAAAACGTTCCAGGACACTGGCACAACTGTGTGACGGCCGGGGGTGAACGAGGAAACGCTCTGGCACGCCAGCGTGTCGGCCGGGAACTGAGTGCGTTTCTTACTGGCACGTATACGTGACAGTCGGCGCGAAAAGGTTAATTGTTTATAATACCGGGTGATTGAAAATAGATGTTTAAAACGATTGTGTTTTAAACCTTAAGTGATCGAAACACAATTTCATTTAGAAGAGTTCGTCAAATAAACAGTCTATTTTTCAGATATGGCAATTTTTTTACTAGGGGCTGTACACATATTAAAATACAAAATTTAATTTTTATACGGTCCCTCATTTCCTATTCACTTATATTTAGAAAAATATTGCCCTGCTTCTAAGAAAATTAATTTTTAAAATCCCATGTCTCTGAATGAAATAGTTAACAAGATATTTAATGCTAAAAATGACGGCTCACTTTACCTGCTGTATGGGTGATCGTTTTCAGATGAAAAATGTTTTACTTTAGGGGACAAACTCACGGAGTTGATAGAAGTTAAACGATGATCTCCTTTGCTGGGAAATGGCAATTAAACTCAATCAAACGCTTGAAATTAACAGATTACTTGAAGTGACAGGTACTGTGTTATAAAATTATCGATAATTTAGGCTTTTAGGGGGTCATCCACTAATTACGCCAGGCTTCTAGAAAAGGAACTTCAAAGTGTAATAGAGAACGACAAAGCAATAGTATGGGTTAACTTTCACTAGAAACCCCCCCAGCATGCATTATAGGAAAATTCCATGTAAAATAGGATTTCCTGGAGTCATATCTATCTGTCCAATGACCACTAACATAAATTAATGTCAGTTGAAAAGCAGTTTTATTTTTCTCACTTTTGAGACATCGCTTTTGAATTGATACTTGCGATATCTCTGTTATTATTTCCCTCAGGAACATGGGATTTTTTATTTATTTATTTATTTTTTACCTTCTTAGACACAGAGCAACAATTTTCCAAGTGATATGAAATAACGGATCATTTATTCTAAAAAATGAATTTCGTATTTCTCAGTATGTCTACGCCCTCTAGTAAAAAAATGGCAAGTTTTCTAACTGAAAGTATGTTTCGATCACTTATAGTTTAAAAAATAATCGTTTTAACGACTATTTTGAATCACTCGGTATAACGCAATATTTATATTATCATTATTTCCTTATACTATCTGTCCATAACAATATATTGGACATAGAATTTTAAACTGTAAGAAAATCCAATCAATTTTTATGTTGATTTTAATGCTGAAATATGTTTCGGTTTTTTTTCTCGTTAACATCTGGTGATTAGCATTTTTCAATATTTCAAGGCAGCTGCAAAACTTAAGCGTGCATTATTTTCAATAATTAGATGAATATTTTGTTCAAGTTTTGTTCTGCCAAAGTTTTAAATAATATTGCCCGAGAAAAAATAGAAAATATAGAAAATACCGTTACATTAGAAGAAAAAACTGATAAAGTAAATATATGAGATCAATTTTAAAGCAGTTACACTCTAACAAATTCAGAATAGTATTGATTACCAATAACAAATATTGGCTTTATGCATTTGCAAGAAAACTGATGTGAATATGTATTTTTCCATTTCAAAATTTCTTGCCTGTTGGGGAAAGGAGAAAGCCAACACATTTTTTTATATATTTTATTTTATTTTTGAATTTTCTATATGGTAACAGATCTTTAATTACTCAACTAAAATAATATTTGTTCAACTCTCCAATTATATATGTATATGAATGTTTTTCAATGATCAACAAATCTACTTTTTTTAATTGTAATTATTTTACCGGTTTAATGAAATTTCCTCTATCAAGACAATAGAAAATTTTGTTAAATGCTTTTAATTTTTAGTAGCAGTATTTTTGGCTAAACTCTGTAACCAAATAAATCTATTGAAGCTACGCTTGTTTGTTTTTTAATTTGGAAGTGGAGAATAGCCCGCAATTATTGGTATCATTTATTTCTAGCAAATTTATTTCTTAAAAAAGCTTTCAGGTATTTTTTTTTAATTAGTTAGCTTATAAAACTATCTGATGTTATTTTAGACTTTTATTTTTTTAAACTTTGGGAAAAAAATGAACATTTCGAAAACTGTAATTTAATGAATTTAATTAAAATCCTGCGACTTTTAATTATTTCAGTTTGTTTGTTTTGTAAATTTTTAGAATAATTAATTTTTTAGTAAATTGAATTGGATCGATCATTATAAGAAACCACTTAAGTCAGAGATATTCAGTAAAGAATTAAAAATTGTACAATGCACACTAATATAGGGATTTTCAAGGAAAATGTTCTGGTTTATAAATGGAGTTAGGCTTCAAAATAGGGGTTTCATTTACTCCTATTAGCAATGATTAAAAATATGTATATTGAAAAATTTATTCGACTGTGTTTGGGAAATATCGTCTTTTAAGTGATATTTAAATTTAATAATTCTGTATTGCTTGTTATACAGTTTTTCATTTAAGGGTTTTATGTCAACCGATCAGCACGTAACCAGAAAATTTTCGGGAATAAGAAAGGGGGTTAAAAGACCGGAAACGTGGAATTTCTAAACACGACTATTTAAAAAAAAAAGAAAGAAAAAAGGGAGAGAGAGAAAATCAGGTAGTCTTTTCTGTTGAAACTATGCCTCACATGGTCGAGTGGTTAAAACACTGCATGGCTGAAGTGCCAAGGTCCAGATTTCTGGCCTGCCGCACGGCTGCCGATCTAACAGTCTAAGATTTGAGCATTTTTCTCCACATATAACGTAAATACGCGTTAACCCTTTAAACAGTCCCCCGAACAACAGTTTCGCCTGAGCAACCACCACTCTTGTCAGATATCTCTCGTTTGCCTTAAGCATAACACACTCTCTGTTGAAACAATTGAGGAGGAATAGATGGAGAGAGCGTCCTGTTTTTTTTCCTTGGAAAGTTGTAGCTAAGATAATAGCATCGCAGGGAAAGAAAGATAAACTCATTGGGCTATTTGTCTTCATCTGTTTCACAAAATCAAGCAATTTATTTTTCTAGAAATTTAAACGAGAGACAAGGAAAATAATAAAATGATTGTTACAGTACTATTTCCATGTTACGTGACTTATATGCTTGTTTCAGTTTGGGGTGCACTTGCTTTTTCCACCTATCCTTCCTTTAGGATTGAAACTAGAGGAGGCATACAGCGTGCTTCAAAAAGTTTGATCCGATTTTGAAGAGTAATAACTATTTTTGAGTGAGTTTTGATTGAATAATGCATCGACATGAAGTAGTTGGCAGTCTAAGCAATCGCATTCTACATAGAAGGAAACCATTCTATGGAATTCTTCGCGAAATAGCAAAAAAGACAAGTTGTTAACTCTATCCCGCTTTGAGATCGAGGTGGAGTCTTAAGTAGAAGCATCAAGGGGGGATTGGCGGAACGAAGTCCAGAAAGTTGTTAGAGCAGTCGATAGCAAACAACTGGGTCAGGATAGTTGACAGCTAAATACCGTCTATTTTCGAGCAGTCGAGGGAGAACAGACCTGATAGGTCATTCGGGAATGGACGATTCAGTTAAACATCACTGGCCTCCGAGATAACCGGATTTCACAGTTTGCGATTTCTTCTTGAGGGGCTTCTGGCTACATTAGCCGAAATGAAGACAGGCATAACACCATTAGTGGACATACCCAAACCTCGATTACTGGACAACACCAGTAATCGAGGTAGACATGCTCGCAAATGTTTGGGAATGAATCTGATTAGCGTGATGGCATATACCGTGCATCTAAATATGGGCATATTCAGTCTTTGAATTTAATTTGGGAGAAAAAGAACCTTTATATAATTTATGTCATATAAAATTAATTTGAATAGCCTGTGTTCGATGTTTTTCTTTATATACACATTTCATATCAGGTTATTCATTTTGAAATACCCTATATATTAAAGTAAAACTACTTGCCATTTAATTTATGTCATCTGTTAAAAATTATAAATAAGACAAACACTTTTAATTTAATTAGATACACGAAATATTTAGATACATTGTTTCTTATTTAAATCCTCCGTGGTTCAGCAAAAGGAAATGGTTTATTTAGTTAAATCTCGCATAAAATGTCAAATGATGAGAAATGTCCCGAGATGATGAAACAGGCTGCAGTTAAAAAAAATCCAATTTAAAAATTCTAAGAACGGAACAACCAGAACAAGCAAAGAAAAGAGTGCCTAAAAACCAATTGCTCGAATGTAGTGAAATAACTTCAGAAACAAGGATCGTAAATATCATGATATTTTCGAAAATATCAAAAATATCCGATATTTTATATATATATATATATATATCTGATATTTTGATATATATCCGATATTTTGATATTTATAAATATTTCTGATAAAAGTTAATTTTATTGTTGATAAATATTTTCAAGCATGAGATAAACATTATAACAAAAATATTCAACTTATATTTGCTAATAGTTATATATTTTGCATTTAACAACAAATTTTTACCAGATAAAGTAGGAAACAGAAACAAACTTCTGAAAAATTAAATATGTTTTATGTACTCACTAAAATGCAAAATGCAAGATTCAATCTCCAGTGTCAAGATAATTTTATTAATTACAAATTCAAGATAACATGTAATTCTCCCTTTATTTATTTTTATTAAAATACTTAAAGAAAAAAGTAAATTTCTCTGCTTTTTCAGTCCCTAAGCGATTACGTATTTTGGACTGGACTAATCCAAAGCTAGAAAATATCCTTTCTAGCCCAGCTGTTGATGGACTAGCGGTAAATAACTGCCTAATTAGATGCTATGTTTTGTCTTTCAGATGGTCTTCTATTTTGATAGTGTTCCACCAAACTACGGGCGGGTTCAACATTTAGAAATTCATCTTCAAACATAAAACTTGGAAAAGGTCTCTTTTTGGCTAAAAAGTTTATAACCATAGGCAAAAGTTCTTTATCTATTGAACATATGAAATTAAAAGCTATGTGGGTTTCATCTTCACTTAATTTTTTCCCACAATATCTGTGGTCCAACATATATGTAGCTAAATGTGCCGGTAATAAAGCCATTTCTTTTCTTTCTGAGAATTTTATCATAATATCTTTCATAGCATATACTTCTAATTTTTCCTTTATTTTGCAAAAAAATGTCAACACTTAGTGCAATTGTGCATCGATTACTTTGGACCTCATCAAGTGCATTTGAAATGGGTCCTAAAATATCTATGTAATCAGAACAGTTAACCATTAGGTTTACATCATTGACTAAATTGAAAATGTCTTTATCAATTTCAAGTTTGTGGTCTTGACAAATTTGCACAAAATTTCCCCTGTTGTCATTCCATCATTCTCCTGGTAAGGTGTCATCTACCATTTGTAGGGAATTTCACCTATTCCAAGTGAAATCTTTGCATTTGTTGAACTTACCTCCATTTAATTTACAGGGGTTTCTTTTATATTTTCAACAATCGCTTAGATAAGGAAAGTGTTATCCTAAAAGTCATTACCCTTTCCTCCTTTCAATAGGGATCATATAGAAAGCCTGAGAGGATTATGTCCAGCCCCTTCTAAAATTGATTACTCAAGCAGTGATACCCCTTGTGGTAAAAAGGAGGATGAAATTTCTTGGAATCACCTCGATTATTGGTGATTACATAAGTTTCTTTATAAGAAATAAACAATACGATAAAATAATAAACAATAAGAATACTATAAAAGAAAATCTTTTCTTTTCCTTCCCTAATCCGTAAACTTATTCCCACACTTTATATGAAAATATCAAAAATATCATGATATTTATTATAAAATAAATATCGGATATGTATTATAAAATAAATATCGGATATGTATTATGATATATATCACGATATATATCCATTGATATATATCAACGAACCCTGTTCAGAAGATGAACACAATTTTTTTTATTGCGATGAACTATATTCCTCTTTTGCATCAAGTGAATATTAGATCCAGTGTTGCAAATGCCTGGGTGGGCGAATGATGCATGCGCTGCGATAGCTGAGAAGGGTGATCGTGTGTATCTTTGGGATAAGTGCTCAAATATTCCGAGTTTTCGAAATTGGAGGAAAAAGACATCATTTAATTTATTTCAGCGTTTACTGTAGGCCATAATTTCTGAACTATAATTTTCAAATTTTCCATTTTATTGTTTGTGATACTTCTTTATTTTAAAATTTTCATAAAATAAACTATGCGTCTTATATGATTGTAAACTTATTTTTTTTTATTCATAATATTTTCGAATGAAGGATCATTTTGCCCTTTGGTGAGGGTAAAATAATCCTTTTGGGGACTTTCTCCAGATTCTTTTTTTTTTCATTACTTAACGTGCTTTTAAAATATTATTAAAATATGTTTATCATGCAATATATAGTGTAAAGCATGCTAGCGAAGGGCGAAAGTTTTATTTAAACATGTATGTTATTTTATACAAGCTTTACTCATAACGAGATCATTTTAGACCACATACCCTAATTATCTATTTTAAATTAACTAAGAGGAAATGTATTGAGTATAGTTTTTATTTACACAAATAAAAATTATTTAGATGCCAGAAAATTGCTTTTTACAAGCGCAGATGATAAATCTCCTAGTGTAGAAAGCGCCCTCTGATATCGAATTAGTTGAAGCCATTGAGCTTTTTTTTTTTTTTTCCCTTCACTTTTAAGCCGAGATAGTCGCTCCGTGAAACAACCTAATATCAGCACTTTCGCTGCTAGTCACACACACACACAAAAAAAAAAAAAAAAAAAAATATATATAAGCATTAGTGAAGTTTCCTACCTCAGTTTGAGAAATAATATCTATAGTTTCCACTGAACAACTAAATGATGGCAAGCTAGAGATGAAACTTTTAATGTTTTACAGAAATCTTAGAAAAGTGTATTATTCTTGAAATTTAAGTCGGAAATATGACAATCTTTCCAAGCATCTAAAAAAACTGAATAAGTGCTGTAAAAAAGTTTGCCCTTCAAAGGGTTAGTAAGTAACCATTATTTTGCGTTAGGCTCTAGTTCAATAAAACCTAATGCATTGTTTCTAACTATTTAATATTCTCCAATAAGTGGCAAAACTTACTGCTATTTACTCAAATGCTTTACCTCATTATTAGAAAAGAAGAAAAAATATGAAAACCCTATAAGACCGAAGCACTTCAGAGGAAAACCTTTCCACTTATTAATGTATTCAAATGCTTAACAAACTGTAAACTACGAATTTCAACTCTCCCCACGCCATCAACTTTCGACAAAACCAAAGACTTTCCATGAGCATATAAACGTATTTAAATATCCTCCTCTGTCAGAAAAATGTTGCAAATTGGGTTCGCACAGCATCTCTGGTTCCGTCTGTAGCTGAATGCCGATCAATTTACACATGAATCGGAAGGAGTGCGGCAGACGTGTGAATTGACGTCCATTTTTCACGGTTTTCACGGCATGCCGTGCGAATAAATCAGGAGCAAAGAATCTAAATGCCGTTTTCTTGAAGTTTCTCATCGGCGTTTCCGATTTAATTGTCCCCATTTCATGATTACTTGAGAAAGTGGATGAGAATAGATAAGCGATTGTTTGTTATGGAATACTAATTGTTTTCTCACAAAAGATTTATAAAGATTATTTAGGAAATCAGCGCCAGTAATAACGTTTTTAAACCTTTAACCCATTAACACTAGAAGCGCCAGAGCAGTCATTTTGACTGTTTTCGCCATTTTAGTTTGGATTCCTAAAAGACCCTTTACTTTAGGAAGTCATGATTTTTTGAATTCTCCTAAAAAAACCTTGAAAATTATTGGCACCAAATATGCAATGAATGAAAATAAAATTAATGAAAATATTTTTATGTATACCTAGAAGCGCCACGAGCAGTCAAATTGACTGCTAGTGAAATTGAGTGTATTCATCGTTATTTATCACGCAGAAAAAATCTTACCATGAAGAAACACTTCCCCTACATATTCCTTTCATTCACTATTTCTCTAATCCATGAAATACTTGTAATTTTCCGCCCCCTTCCCCAGCCCCCCCCCCCTCTTTCCGCTCCTGTTTTTTGTTCACCCCTTTCGTGATTACAGAAACATTTTATCTATTTCCTTTCACTGCCTACCAAGCTAACCTTTTCGCACTTTCAAGAATTTCTCCCCATATGCCATAATGTAAAAGTAATCTTTGTCGTAGCCCTGTAGAAAAACTTAAGTCCTATATACATCAAAATCAATACCGGTCTTACGATGGTTATTTATAACATATATACATATTTGAGTTCAATCGAATGCCCCGTTTAGTAGCTATCATGTTCAATCACATACACACATACATACATACATCTCGTAAAAATAGAATAAATGAATTCAGAAGACCTCAAAACGTGTCAATACACCAAAATCTCGAAGTCGAATTTTTTCATGATTACAATACTTTCCTTACATGGTACATGTTCGGAAAGTAAAAATGTACAGAAACAGAGCAGCTTTGAACAACGAAGCGAACTGGTCAATAGCGTTAGAAGAGCTTGATGCTTTTATTGCTATTATTTATGCTGGATGAGCATATGGTTGCAATAATATGTATTACGATTTTCTGTGGAACAATACTTGGGATCCTCCTTTTTTTAAAAAGAAACAATGTCCCGCAATCGTTTTCGAGATATCATGAAAAATCTAAGATTTGATTTGAAGTCAAACAGGAGTTAACGTTTAGAAACTGATAAGTTTGCTAATTTTTCAGACATCTGGAACACATTTATAGAAAACTGCGCTCTTCCTTATAGACAGGAGAAAATCTGGTGGTTGATGAACAACTATTTCCATCCATTTCCATCCTAAGTTAGGTGCAAGTTAATTCAATGTATGCCGAATAAACCAGATAAATTTGGTGTAAAATTTTGGATTCTAGTTGATGTTGACTCTAAGTTTATGTGAAATGCTTTTCCATATCTTGGAAAGGATGACGCAAGAAATAAAAATGAAAGCCTTCCTGAATATATAGGAATGCGCCTTCTGAGCCCTTATCTGAATACAGGTAGAAATGTGACAGCGGACAACTATTTTTCCCCGCTTTCATAGCTAAAAAACTTAAAATGAAGAATACAAGTTTTGTGGGGACAGTAAGAAGACATAGAAAAGAAATTCCGCATGAGATCAGGAAATCAAAAACCCAGCTTCACGAAACAGTTTTACTGAAAAATGGAGGCACTACACTGACAGTCTATCAGGGTAAAAAGAATAAAAATGACCTGCTTGCATACAGATGTAAATGTAGAGTCATAAACTGTGAAAAAACTTCCAGCAACAGTAGAATTCTACAACAAAACCAAATGTGGAGTTGACATAATTGACCAAATGACGCGTAAATATTCTGTGCGGACTGCTTCCCGTAGATGCCCCGTGCATATTTTCTATAATATGCTGGATTTGGCAGGAACTAATGCCTGCATTATCTACCGAGAAACGAGTAGTAAGTCTATAACAAGACATAACTTTCTTTTTCAATTGGCAGAAGAATTGAGAGCGAGTCTTTTGAAGAAAAAGGCAAGTGCACAACTGCCCTCGGGAGTTTTCGAACACCACTAAAAAAACTCTCAAAAAAGAGACGTCAGTGCCAAATTGCATTTTGTAAGAACAACATAACAAGTGATATGTGCCAGAAATGTTCACATTTCATATATGGTAAATGCACTTCCAGCATTGAAAATTTCTAAATGTAAAAATTGCGAATAGCATTAAAATGAGTTTTAATAAAAAGTAAGTAAAAATATTTTTTGTAGAATGTATTTTAGTAAAAATTAACATTTAATTCTATAAAAAAGATTTTAAAAATACCATGAACATTTTGTACTTAAATAAATGTACAAAATTCTTTGAGCAGTCAATTTGACTGCTGCTGGCGCTTCTAGGTAGGAAGAAAGTGCGGCGCTTCTAGTGTTAAGGATAAAGTCAGTTTCTTATAATAGCTGCATTTTCCGTGCTTATTTACTTATTCTGTAGGACATATGAACTAAAGCATTAACGAGCTCTCACACAAAACAACTCAGACGTAACTTATTTTCCAACACCATATATGTTCTAATTGGGCAGCACTTGCTCGAATTCCTATTCCAGGAGAATGAAATATATATATTTTTTTCAGATTGCAACGTTGTCTTCTGCATTCCATATTTTAAAGTCGACCACTCGCACAAAGTAATTGAAGCTTATTAAATGCTAATGAAAATTGGACGGGGCAATTGGACGAGTCTCTCTTCCCCCCGTTTATGGGGCTTTTGGACGCGAATCTGTCGTTCATTAATTTACAGCTTTTCGAAGAACGCAGTGAAAGAACTTTCCACGTAGAAATCCCTTCATCCTTCAAAATATCCTGAAAATTTTTCCCTCGGTAAAGCTTGTGTTTTGAGTTCATTTTCAATGCAGTTCTTGAAGATGAATTTTAATGTAATGATGTTCTTTTAAATGTCTGAAATAATGTTTGAATTCATACGTCTGCCTATTCTTTTAAATTATGTTAAGATAGCATACATAAAAAATAAACTGTGTGTATATTCGTATAAGCAAAGACCTCATTAAAGCTTTGTTTAATGCATTCTGTGTACATTTAAACTGCAAGTAGAATTATTTTATTTTCAAATTTTTAATGTTTAAACAACCTTCTATGTACTGCAAGGTGCAAAATCTTGCAAAGCGAAATAGCTTCTTTCGTTTGCCAAACAATCAGGTATATAATCGGTGATACAGCTGCAAACAATACATTTTTAGTAAATTTTAAAACTAGCAGCTATAAAAGTATGCTAACAAAAGAAGTTTTTTTTTTTTTTTTTTTTTTTTTTTTGTCCTAAGGAGATTATGATAGGTAGAAACCTTTGAAAAGAGCTCAAAAAGTATGTAATGTTGTATGCTAAATATTAGTTTCAAGAATAAGCTCAGCAACAAAAGAAATTTAAGAAAAAAATTAAGAAGACTGGCAGACATTAATGACAGAGAGAGCAAAATACAGCCTCTTAACATTGGGAGATGGCTTAAGTGGAGATCCAGGGTTCTGGTCTCTCGCGCGGCCGTCGGTCTAACGGTATAGAGTTTTGTGTGGTTTTCTCCATATGTAACATGAATATGCATTAGGTGCGCAGAAAAGTCTCCGCCTAAGATATTTGCGCCCCCCTCCCCCATGTGTTTGTGTCTTTCGCTGACGTGGATTTATAAGCGGATGTTCAAGCATAGGCACTGAAATCCGAATACATCTTCAAAACACCACCACCATCGACACAGAAGTACAAAATACTTTTCAAATAAAAAAAAGTACAAGAAACATTATTAATTTTATTCTTGTTGTTACTATTTTCAAAATAAATTGAAAATACCTATGAATCACTTAAAATTACTAGGTACATAAGTATAATTTTCAATCATATATGCACGTGTTCAAAACCTTTCAGATTCGGTTAAAAAATTAGTAGCTCTAATAATTGTTTTTATTAAAATATAATTCAGAAGTAAAGAAGAAGATTAAGAAAATTAGAGAGAAAGAATAAGAAAATTAAGAATATTGAGATTAAGAAAAATTTACTCTTAGAAGTTTGATGAACCACCAGTTTCTGAAACTTTTTTTTTTTTTTTTTTTTTACCGCTAGTAAATTAAAATTCTAAACACTGTCAATTGTTTTAGAAGTTCTTCCTCAAGCTATTCATTGAGATATCGAATTAGTAACCATAGATTAGGTTTGCAAGTTCGATTCCCGAACTAAAACTGAAACAATGGTGGACACGTGGTACGCGTGTAATTCGCAATTTAAAAATCCTCTCAATGATTATTAGCAGTTTCTAGAGGGAATCTTCTGGAAGGGAGAAATAAACTCTAAACGACATTATCGATGACATGAACTATCCTCTAATGGCATTCAAGTCTTTTAAGTTAAGATAATTTACTTAACCTATTTTACATATTATATGATCATAATTTGTAAACTAAGGCTTTTTAACAACACATAAAATATTAGAATTTAAAGTACATTTTGGCATTTGAAGAAGTTTCAAATGCCCATATTACAATCGCAGCTTTTGACTTGCATTGCCGAAGAATGGCCGAGTGGATAAAACCACTGAACATTGGGAGATGGTTGAGGTGTACAGGTCCAGGGTTCTAGCCTTTCGCACGGCTATCGATCTAACCGTCTGGAGTTTGGTGCTGCTCTCTTTAGATCTAACGTGAATATGCGTTGCCACCCCTTAAAGTTTAGCCCAAGAGTTTAGATTAACCTTGTATGTATGTTAATGAATTTGCATACTTGCTAGTAAACAACTCCTTGCTAAAAAATATATGGGAAGTGTAATTTTGTATCGAAATATATACACAAATATACTAACTTATCAAGTTTTCTTTTGATTTCTATAATTTCTCACGCTTTTCTTCTGTAATCTTATGTACTTGAAATGGCTCAGAAATTCTAAACTTTAAAAATTCGCTATTGGCATTTGAAAGGAAGAATATAACAGTAAGTGTAAAATTGTTAGCAACAGCCAAAATTATCGTCTTCATTTTTTCAAGCTTTTTTCTTTCTTTTTTTTTATAAGAAAGCACATTATATTATTATTTTTTTTCCCAAATAATATTTTGAATTTTAACCTTTAATGCAAATACGCAGATGAAATTTTTTAATTTTTTACGGGAGGTAGGGGGGTTAAAGGTTGTACTACGACAAAAGAAACAGAAAAAAAGCAAGGGGAAAAAGTACAGGACATTTAGGGAAAATGACCCCCACGAAAGATAAGAAGAAGATGACTGCTTTTTATCGCCCAGCAACTGCTCTTTTCTCCCCTAATTTGACCACCCTCTACAAAGAAGATTCTGAATTCTTTCGACAGTGGGAAAAAATGGACGTCTTTTGCGCCTTGCATTTCGGGGGTATTTTCTTATAGCTCCAGGCAATCCGCGTCCAAATACCCCTTACACGCGGCCCTAGGTGTTATTGAGGAAAGCTACTCGGGGAGTTACTTTGCAGAGATTATTTTCGTTTACCCATTAACAATAATCATGTTAACACATTTTCCAGTGTTTGCAGACACCTATAGGATAAATTGCATTCCCACGTTAAGAGTATTTCACTCTTTTCTTTTAGAAAGAATGTAACTTATATTTCTTCCTCTACGCTAAAAATGATTTAATCATGTTTTTAAAAAACCATAATTAGGAATGATCGTCTACCGATTTCGTTTTGCATTAGAATCAGTAAAGTCCAAGATCCCCGAAAACAGATTTTGAACAAGAGACTATCAGGGATCCTATGTTAGGTTTCTACAAATGCCTGCATGATACCTTTCAACTCTAATTGTATACCTAAATATAGATTCTAATTCTCAATTTTTGTCGCTGAGCAACAGAGTAATATATTTGAGAGTAATCAAATTTGAGAACTTGCATGAGTTAATAAAAAGTTACGGTTAGTATTCGAAATTTCTGAGTTAAAAAAAAATTCTTTTTTTGGATGATCCCTCAAAAAGTAAAAGAATTTTTTAGATTCTATCGAATATAAAAACCATGAGGACAAGTCTAAGCAGTTTTTCTGCTACCATTATTACTCAAATATCGCTCGAATTCTCATTTTTTATCGAGAGGGAAGTACTGCACATTCTAAACACGGGCATTCCTCAGTTTGCAGAAAGTTTTTGCCATGTTTTGCTATGCAATAGTTCAAAAGCTCCGTTCATTAATGCCTCGGAAAATCCCAAGTGTATGTTCTGATAGCCATTTTATTTTGCAGATTTCTCTTCTAATGGGAAACAGTTGGATCAGTTGCAGATGGATATCAAGACTTCTAAAAATGACGTGAAAGTGCTTGCGATTGATACATACTCAGAGCTCCAATTACTCAATTTTGATGGTATAACCTTTCTCTGTTAAAGATCGTCTGAGATGGAGAATATGCGCAAGTCAGCTTATGGCTGACTGGGATACCTGTAAGAAGTCCAAAAAAAACGAGATGAAAAAGGTCTTAACTGGACGATTGACGTGGAACTGTTGAAGCTTTCTTGGACTTGTGTATTCTTTTAAAACGTAATAAAAAAGAAACTTTTTTTTAAATCATGAGCGTGTTTTTTTTTCCTTTTGCTGTGCGCACATTGCGCCAATACCGGCCAGAAAATGTATGGGTGCGCGTGGATTTATGGCGCGCGCATCTAGGGGACGTCAGAGATGACGGCATCCGGTAGGTTTTCCCAGGTGCTCAGTCATCCTGATAAGATCTGCTGAATCGGGACTTAGCAAAGAGGGAGATGTTAACCAGATGCAGGGCCGGACTGGACCGCTAAAACGGCCCGGGCGATTCGACCAGACCGGCCCCCTAACATCATGCAAGCGCATGTAGGATATTAGTTTAGCTGGGGGGTGTGGGGGGGGAGAGGATGCACAAATATAGCTGAATTCTGATATAATAAACTCTCTTATAACGTTAAGGTATTATCTATAGGTTCAATCACACACCTAAAGTACGAACCTCGCTTACAACGCACTCGCTTATGGCGTCCTAAGTTATCTATTCCCTTCAATGACTTTAAAATCGAGTTCATTTGCATATGGCATTATTAGAGAAAAATGTATTAAATACCCAATATTTTTTATTAAAGTTTCTTTCAAAGACAACTTTAAAATATTTTAATTCAATAATTCAAAGACTTTGAAGAAAATTTCATTTTGATTTTTAACTTTGGAAGGAGGAGTGATCAGACCCTCCATGGATGCCTCCTCCATGGATGCGCCTATGCCTAACATAACTTGATAATGAGAATGAAATAAAATAATATCGAGTTTTCAATATAATATTTTTTAATTATTTAATTGACCACCAAGCAATAAAACCATACTAAAAACTAAACGCACAATACATACATACATACTTAACATTTTAAATTCGTTCTATAAAGTTAATTCAGTTAATAAAAGAATGTGAAACATAACATACATATTTACAAAAATAAATAGCAAATGAGCCGAAGGTGGCCGTAGTTAAACTTAAATATTAGGTGATCACAGTATTCTGGTTAGGTGAATGTGGCTTTAATTTTATTTATTTATTTATTTGTAAACATAGTTGGGCAACTTTCCTGCATACTTTTGCTACGACAGAGGCAAAAACTGATAAAAATCAGGAAAGTGTGAAAAGAATGGCAAAAATAAAATTACTCAAATTTAGCACGCAATTATTAAATATAACATATGGTAAAGGTGCATGTTTCGGTACATTACTTGGTGAACTAAGAATTATTCGTTTGTTTATCTGAGTTTAATTAAAAGTGTTTTAGCTAATTAAATACAATTAAATTATTTTAGCATGCTTTAAATTCTCAATTTACATTTTTATCATTAGATAATTAGAAGTAGTTATATTCAGAAACTAAACTATGATTACTGTTCAGAGTTATTGTCATTATTTTAATAGTCTGTCAAATATTTTTAATTAATAAACTGATAGGCACATAGATTAATTTCATTTAATGAAAAAAATACATAAACATACAGATCTTAAATACTTTCTCTGTTGGGAAAATTTGAAGTTAAATATTGATCAGAAGATTATGAAGGTAAAGTAAAACTTTAGTTGGGTAAAGAAATCGTGTAATAACTTCATTTAATTTTATTATCTAATATTTAACCTACTTCGAATCAAAGTCACGAACTCAGAATTAAAAGTAAACCATAATTGCTAATGAAAAAAGTAAACAATAATGAAATAGCATTTAGAAATGGCTAATGAACACTATGAAGAAATGGATCCAAACATTGTGAATCGTATTCAGGATTTCAATTTTCAAAGACTAGTAAAAGACCTTATAAAACAGTATCAATTGCCTTGGACACTATACAAAACCATTCAGCTATCATAGCAGATGCATGCCATGTAATGGTGTGTCTATCTAAAAATTTAAAACCTCATTATTCTGAAAAGTAGAAATTTGAACAAGCCATTCTGCCATGTCACCTTGTTAGTATATTTACTACACCCGAAGTATAGATGTGAATATTTAAATTATAAGAATGAAGGGAAGCATGGTTAAGAGAAACTAATTCTGACTTTATAACATGCGGTATTAACTCTGGATTAAAAGAATACAAAATCATTCAGCTATCATAGCAGGTGTGTGCTATGTAATGGAGTGAATTTCTATCTAAAATTTTGAAACTTCATTATTCTCTAAAGTAGAGATTTGAACAAGCCATTCTGCCGTGTCATCTTGTAGTATATTTACTACACTCAAAGTACAGAGGTGAATATTTAAATTATAAGAATGAAGGGAAGCATGGTTAAGAGAAATTAAGTCTGACTTTATAACATGAGGTATTAATTCTGAATTAAAAGAAGAAGACCCAATTCCCATATCTATTTTAGAGAAAAAATAGTCATAACTGTCAAGGCTGATAAATTATGAAACGTGTGTCGAAAGTTTGTGAAATTTCTAATGATTTTTGCTCACTACCTGTACACATCCAGATTACTTGTACACCTCCTCTTCGTCCAGCAAGCAATGCTGCTATAGAATTATTTTTTACAACCTTATCTTTTGTACAATTGTTCAATCAAAAATTCGAAATAGACTTTCAACAAATACACTTTTAAAACTGGTTTATTGCTACGATAAGGTACCAGAAATTATATTATGCAGAAATTGCAGAATTGGGTGGAATTTAAAATTTTAGCCAAATAAGAAAATTTAGCATTTCACTTTATTTCAAATTTGATGAGCTTATTTTAACTTTATCAGGTCTTACGATATGTATCTATGTATAATCCATTTTTAAATGAATTGGGTAAGATTCTTTAAGATTTAGAATAATAATTAATAGTTAAAGAAAATTAGTTAAAAATTAAAAGAAAGATTGATCAGTTAGTCTTCGCGCCCACTCACTTAATGGAGGCTGTTGGCGTTTTAGTTAAGGAACTTGTCTTAGATACTCAGATTACAGACCTAGAGTTATACGGGAACATGGATGGCGCACGGGCCCCTCCAATAATTTACTCAATTATAGGCAAAATTGAAATCACTTAACTAATTTTCTATTTTAGCATATAAGACAGCCAATGCGAAATTCGTGTTTTTTATTTATTTGGCTTTTCTTTCCACAGACTCTGTGGGGAAAAGAAGAAATATTGGACTCAGCTAATTTTAAAATAACGTTTTAAAGTATTTTTAACACCTACAGCAAATACTGTTTCTTCTTTTTTCAACGGGCCATAAGTAATTTAGATTTATTTTTGTGGTATTACGGCCATTTATCTACAGTAGGGGTATAGACCGATGGGGGTGCCCTCCTTGGCAGTCTTTCTAGTGGTCTTAACCCAAATTTACTCTAAGTTTCGAATAAAACTACGGAAAACTCCGAACGGTTATGTTGGCGGACGTGTCTTGGGCTTGAATCAGGCACCTTCCATCTCCTAATTGAAGGCGCTATGTGCTCGGCAACGGGTGGGGCTGTCTAGAAATGGTAATTAAAAATTTCTCTAAAAGAAAGCTTTGAACATTCTTTTGTTTTGTTTTACTAACATCACTAATAATACATTACGTTTCAACTAAATTAAAATACAGCATATAACGTCAAACACACACACGGAAAAAAATTGTAAATTTAGAGTTATCGTCTATTTATTTCATTTTTTCACACGAATATGGGTGTGTTAATGTTCTTTTTTTTTTTTTTTTTTTTTTTTTTTTTTTTTTTAACAGATTTTCTTACCCTGACAGATGCTTTTAAGATAGTTTGAGTCATTATGGGTCTGGGATGACCTAAGTGTATATAAAGGTGCATAGACAGTAATGTTTACAATTTTTAGATACGTCAGTCTTTTTCAATTCTCTATTCTAAGGAAGTGGGGATCGTCGCGTCGGCCCCGAGCTTCCGTTTAGCGCCGGTGCTAGTTTTTTTGCTTTTGTATTGTACCCTGCTTGTCCCAATGTGTGTTTTAAAAATGTTTTACAAAGCTCATTGAAATTTTAATCTTTATCTAGTTTAGATACCGGAGCCATTATTCAGCATAAAACATACATAGTCCCTCACCTTTCAAATGTTGCGTTGCGAAATTGCGGGTTTAGGCCCTCTGGTTCTATAGAGCACCGGCCCATTCGACCACCGGCCCATCGGGCGATCGCCCGACCGCCCGATGGCCCAGTCCGGCCCTGACCAGATGGATAGATCTAAGGGCCGTATTCTCCAAACTTTAAACCCTGGAGTTAACCCATCAAAGCGAGCTACTTCAAGAGTTAGAGAGAAAATGGCATTCACAACTCCAAAATCAGGGGTTACCCCAAAAATTGACCCTGACTCCAGGTGCAGATTCTAACCCCGCAATATCGGAGGGTTGACTCGGGTTTAAACATGGCGGATTCGAGGGTTGTTTTTATAGATTTGGTAAATCCCAAAAATTTGCTAATACTTGAACATTTTGCGCTTTAACAGACAGAAACTGCTGTGGAAACCACCCATCAAGCTGTAAAAGTAACCAAAAGTGATAAAAAGTCTTTGTACAATGTTTTCAAAAACTCTGGAGAATGACTGTTCTTTTTTTGCCGTAGAGACTGCAGGCGCCATCTGTCGGACTTATCTTGGTTTGCTTTTCCATTCCCTCTTTTTTCTGATTTGAGCGCTTTTTTTAAAATTATTTTTATGTTTAAAATAGCTAAGTAAATTCTGATCTTTCCTATTTAGTTTCTTGTCTCTATTATTCCACAGATGAGGGGCGATTTGGCCAGAGCACTGTGGATCTACTACGCCTTCGCTTTTTTTTTTTTTTGGTAACAAGAGACGGGATAAAAATATTTACATTGAATAGATTAATCATTTAGGTGTAAAGGATGAAAAAAAAAAGTCTTGTTGAGGGGTTAAACGTTTTTGTCTGATTGTAGTGTACTGTACTTGGGAATAACGAATTCACAATTTTTCACACAAATGTGAGAAAAAAACAATATGCTTCAGTATCAAAGAATTTTTTAAAGACATACATATTCTATGTATAATATATAAAGTACCTCAAAAAGAAAAACATCAAAACTGCATAAATTAATTTTGTGTTAAAAAATATGAAAATTCCCCAAATTTGAAAAGAGTATAACAGACATGAAATTTTATTTATAAAAAATATTGGATGTAATTTTTTATTAAATGTTTAATCAGTTTTATTTATTTTTTTTACAATAAAGCTAAATTAATTTTCAAATTTTAATGCGCATTTTGCATAAAAACAAATTAAATATCATGAAGGAAGTGTGTGTGGTGGGAGCTGGGTTCGATCTCACGAACATTAAACCAGTTCACCCCCTTCATGGAATCATTACTCTGACCAATCACAGGCGAGCTTTCAAAGCTGGGTGAGACAACTCCAGAGTCAAGTAACCCTGGATGGAAATAAGTTGGTGAATACAGTTTCCGAGTTGTCTCCGAGACAAACCGGCAATGCAGGTTTCCCAACTCTCGGATCATGGCGGGCTACTCACAGTTTGGTGAATACGGCCCTTAATGAGATATGATTTGGTCCGAACTTAATCATGTTTGAAGGAAATAATCTAGAAGTAAAGAAGGTCACTGCGTTAGTTCAAGTTTCTGCATTGGATTTTCATGGTTAAAACTGTAAAACTCTACCTCCAATTCTAGTTGTCCTCCTTTATCTTGAGTGGGTACCTCGGATAAGAACCAGAAGCAGTCTCACTAACTCCACTAGATGCGGGTGTTATTAATATAGTAAGTCCACGCACACCCTTACGCCGTCTTGTACATGTGGCGCAAATCGTTATGAGATAAACAAAGTAGTTTCGTTAAGTATCACTAGGCTTCTCACGTCAGTTGCTATCTCCTATTTTTCTCTCTAAATCCAATAATCGCAACACGTAATTAAACCCAAAAATTCCATGCCATCTTCTGATGAAAATAGCTAACGAGAATACGATCAGAAAAGAACTGCTACTGATAGCTTTCCAGCTGTCCTGGCGTGCTGAATAGCTGCAAGAAAAAAAAAAAAGGCACACTTTAAAAGTAGCTAGCTAAGTTAGAGTTTTTTTTTTTTTTAATTACTTGATTAAAATCCGAGTTGTGGTTACCACAGTTTTGATATGAAAACATGCATACAGTGAAACCTGTATAAAACGATACTGCCTATAGCGAAATTTCCTTTGTCCTAACGAAATTCCTATTTACTGAATGTATTTTAACCCTTTGAGGCGCAACCCTTTCCCAATGCTGAAAAAAAGGGCAGCCGTTGCCATCGCTCAACTTAACTACCAGCAAGATGGCGGACGATCGAAACGTTCATCGCGTGCCACAGATCTAGAGACCCTATTGTGTTAACGAATAGTTAACACAAAGCCACAAAGCTTTTTATCGTGAGTGAGGGGATATGAAATTTTGTAAGAGCATATATAAACAAATTTAGGCCAGATGTAAACATCCAGAAGTATATACTAACAAATTCGTAGTTTCGGAGAAGGTTGAGACAGGAGTGTATATATTTTTGCGAGAGTATACACCTCCTGTACTTGTGCCCTAAAGATGCTTTTTATGACTTCATCCAAACTCCTGAATGCCAAGCAAAGACAAAAATCCTATACTCATGAAAGAATGTCGAAGATGCATTACAATAAAAAGTGGAAATAAGTAAACAGAATTTTGTGTCAGCATTGAGGGTTAAAATAATGTACTAGAATACATCGAGAAATTATTTTATTATAGATTTTTAAAATTTCTTTAATCTATTTGAAAAAATAAAAGTAAAAGCTCTTTCGTTACTAATTACAATAAACAGCAAACATATACAGTTTTAAGCAAATTACTCGTATTAGAATAAAGTAGTCACTGTTTATGCTTCCATTTTGAAACTGGGAAAAGGAAAGCCGATAGGTATACTTCAGCGGTACTTTTAGGGGTTATCAATCAAAGTATCTGTCGATCAGAAAATACCACAATAAACTTTTTTTGCTGTTAAAAAAAGCAACTAAGTACTCCTTAAATCGGACACTTTGATTTCCCCCCCCCCTCACGAAAAGAAACTCTCTTGAATTTTTTTCTCCTGAAAATCAAGTGAATATCGGATAAGAGCTATCGATCTTACCGTCGTAGGAGATTGTTTTATTATTACACCAGAAAACTGGGCGTAAGTATATGAAAATATTTCTATAAAGATAATATCGGTTAAGGACACTTTGTGTAAAGTCAGTCTCTGCTAATAAAAAAATTTCCTATTATCTTTAATTTATTTGATTTTTTTAAGTTAACTATATTTAACTATATACCAACATCCCGAGTACGTACTCAAGTGCGCTTTCCAACATTTTCGGCTAACTAGAAATGTTGCCAAATATTAACCAAATTATTAGAATTGGCACGAGTTTAAGTGTTTTAACATTTTTCAATTTCTCAATTTCTACAGGCAGATTGCTCCTAATTTTCACACATTAGGTTTCTGTAAGTGTGTACTTGTAACTGAATTAAGATTCTTACATGTCGTGAGTGAGTTTTGAGGAAGTTTACTTGTGAATGAATCAGTTGAACTTCAAATGCTACATATACTATTTTAAATGGAGAGCATATTTAGAAAGTCCTTAACCCTTTAACGCGCAGTGTTCCCACTCTGGGAACACCAAACTCTGACGTTTAGACTGTTGCCAGTCGCGAATAATAGATTGGATTTCTACAAAAATGGTTGCGGGTGACATAGCTCCACGACAGAATCCTTTACTTTTTAGCACGTCATTTCCCGTAAAAAAAAGGGTCACGATTATTTTTAACAGCACTGACATCTGCTGAAAAATGGAAGAATGCGAGAACAGCTGGATAGATTGCCCAATGCTGAAAAAAGGGCAGTCGTTGCCATCGCTCGACTTAACTACCAGCAAGATGGCGGACGATCGAAACGTTCATCGCTGTGCCGTCACAGCCAGCTGTTGTCCAATAAAGGGTCTCTAGATCTGTGGCACGCGATGAACATTTCGATCGTCCGCCATCTTGCTGGTAGTTAAGTCAAGCGATGGCAACAGCTGCCCTTTTTTCAGCATTGGGAAAGGGTTGCGCCTCAAAGGGTTAAGCGCATATACTAATTTTATTTTTGTCGGAAATGGATGAATGTCTCTGAAATCTGCATTTAAATAATGACAGCCTGAGAGCATATTGTATTGGAATTGTTTTGCGTGCTCCAGTAAAAGAACTATAAATTCTACATAACACCATTTTCAAAGAGGTACGTTGTACCATAAATAGCAATAGCATATATAAATTTCACAGCAATCGATTCACATTTATGGCAGTGAGAGAACATGGGCGGGCGGAGAGACAGACACACATGTAAAAATAGAACATTTTTCAACTTAATTGGAAAGTGTTAAAAATCTCGACCAATGAAGTCTAATTTCATCCAAATACACGATATTTTTTGGCAGATTCTCATCACCGCCACAGCGCGAAATACACACGACGACAAAACTAATTTTCAGAATTTTCTATGCGTCCACTCGATCATGCCATTCCTCATTACTACACGTTTATACTTCTTGATGTCAGATGTCAAAAAAGAGTGCTCTATATTATAGTGGTGTAGACCAGTGTTTCCCAACCACTGGTCCTCGAGAATTCTCTGCCTGCCCATGTACATCAAATTTATTAAAAATTAATCAACAGCAACTGGCACTCTAAGTAAAAATTATATTAGTACTAGCTGAAGTACCCGTTCTTCGCACGGGAATGAATGGACTTTTTGATATTAATATTTGTTGTGATTACTATTTATTGTAATAAAGAGATATAGCAAAATGGATATCGCGTTATATTGTGTTCAATAATAATGCATACTGAATTTCAAGGCAATCGTTTTTACGGTGCAGAAGGCGATGCGGCGTAGCACAATCTAGTGGCGAGTTTTAGCAAAACGGATACGGCAAAAATATTCTTCGCATTCAGATATCGATGTATACGAATTTTCATGACGATCGGCTGAATAGTCTTGAAGTTCATGTGTTGACGCGACATCTAGTGTCAAGTTATAGGAAAATGGATCGTGCCAAACTCTTCCCCGTGTTCAAATATCTATGTATACCTATTTTCATAGCGATCATTCGCACAGTCAAGAAGTGATACACTGCAGGGCCATCTAGTGGTTAATTAAAGTAATGATTTGATACAGCGCCGTCATGTGGCGAGTTATAGCAAAATGGATAACGCCAAAATATTCTCATTGTTCAAATAGCTATGTATACTGATATTCATAGCCACTGTTTGAATGGTCAAAAATTTGGCCTGCTGCAGCGTCATCTAGTGGCGAGTTAAAATAATAATGCATTGCAGTGCCATCTAGTGGTGAGTAACATCAAAAGTAACGCAGTTAGAATATATTCTTCATTCTCAAATGTGTAAGTATAAAAAATTTTATGCCAATCAGTCGAACGGTATAGAAGTTGATGCGTTGCAGCGCTATTTAGCGGTAAGTTACAGCAAATGGATAGTGAAAAATATTCTCCGTGTTCTAATATTCGCGTGTACCAAATTTCATCGAAATTGGTTGGACGATATTCGCATAGCAAACGGCTAAACGGAATAGAATTCGACGTTCTGCTGCGCCACCTAGTGAAAAGTTAGAGGAAAACGGATAGCATAAAAACCTTCTCCATGATAAAAGACTTAGGTGAACCAAATTTGATGGTGATCGGTGAAACGGTGCTGGAGTTTTTCAACCTCCTACACACATACCAACATTCATTTTTATCTATAACCAGTCTTATTATACGTATATACCAGTCTCAACTAAAATCCAGTTTCAAATCTAAGCCTCGCCAAAGTGCCAGCATACGCAGTTTTGCAAGAGTTTTTTCAGGGAATCATTCGAAGCATTGACTTAGCAGCAATCAAAATGGGAAATGGTTCGACCGCCGGGCATTTATTTGAAAAGTGGAATCCCTTAATACAGCCGCATTTTTTAAATTATCAACTATAACATGTTTTATTCATCGTTACCTCGATGTACTAAATGCGAAGATTTCAATTTTCTGAAATTTGGCGGATTTCCCCCAAGTTAAATCAATGTACTCATTTGGCGAGAATTCTGAAGCTACATCGCTTGAAATGCCCTAATAACTGCATTATTTCTGCACGGATAGTTAAAATTTAATGCTGTATTCTAAGAAAACCTATACACTTGTTTTCAAAAATGCTATTCCCTTAAGCTCTCAGTAAATTGCGCCAAAAAGCCTAAAACTGTGCAAACCGCTAGAACTCACTCTCTAAAAATCGGCCTATCAGCCATTTTATTTTTCGCCAAACTAAAAAAAATTACATATTAGTCTCGGATATCTTCGATCCTCATTGTTTTGCGTATAAAACATTTCATTCCTGCTCTCATTTCTTATGCGCACACGATATTATAATTAAAAAAATAACCTAAAAAAATAAACTAAAAAAATCATTATTATTCTTTTATTTTTACTTTAAGAATTTAAAACATTTTAATCGGCAAAATCGCCACACATGGCAACCAAGATGCTTATTTCACACACTTTTTTCACTACAGGGGTTAATATTACGTAAAGCTTTCTGCGTGGAGAACATAAAAAATCTCTTAAATTCCGGGAACGGAAATTAAGAGAACCATTCAGGAGGAAAACGTTTTTAAGTGGAGTTTCAAAGTTTTAAAGTGGACTATCTTTTATTCTATATTATTTTACATATCTGTGTAAAATTTCAGGCTGACAGGTCCATTTTTGTGGAATTGTATACTACCCAAATCAACAAATTGACAAACAGAATTTCATTTTTATTTATAAGATAACCTACGCTTGTTTTTAAAAATACCCTCTCATTAAATTGCGCCAAGCGCTAGAATCATAGAAAATCTGACACACTTTCAGATTTTTAAATACGCACTAAAGTGCTATATATAAAAAGAGTTATTATCCATGGGTCTTCCCTTTTTTCGTTCCTTCTTTCATTAAGTTGGGAAGTGTATCATTATTCATGAGTGTGATTAAACAAAATTAAAATTGATATTTCTAACATCCTTTTTTCTGGATGTAATACATTAGATGCAGAAAAGCTGCTCTGAAAAATGCACAATTCCAACTGAATGAAAATTTCAAAAACTTATACGCAGGTGTATTCATAACCCAAATAGCAGACGATTAAATTACGATAAATAGCGCCAAGCGTTAGAATCCTCCTCAAAATCGCGAGAATGCTGAAGATAGATCGCTTGAAATCCCTTAATAACTGCATTATTTTCGCACGGATCATTAAAATTTAACACTGTATTCTAATAAAACCTTTGCACTTGTTTTCAAAAATCCGTTTCCTTAAGCTCTCAGTAAATTGCGCCAAGCAAGAAACTGTGCAAACCGCTAGAACTCACTTTCTCGGCATTTGAGCCATTTTATTTTTTCGCCAAACTAAAAAATTTTAACATATTAGCCTCGGAAATCTTCAATTCTTATTGTTTTGCGTATAAAACATTTCATTCCTGCTCCGATTTCCCATGCAAACGATATTATAATTAAAAAATATATAACCTTACGAATATAAACTAACAAAAAAAAACATTATTATTCTTTTATTTTTACTTTGAGAATTTAAAACATCTTATTCGGCAAAATCGCCACACATGGCAAACACGATCCTTATTTCACACTTTTTTCACTACAGGGGTTACAATTACGGAAAGCTTTTTGCGTGGAGAACATAAAAAATCTCTTAAATTCCGGGAACGGGTGGACTTTCAAAGTTTTAAAGTGGACTATGATTTATTCTATATTATTTTACATATCTGTGCAAAATTTCAGGCTGATAGGTCCATTTTTGTGGATTTGTATACAACTCAAATCCACAAACAAACAAACAAACAAACAAACAAACAAACAGAATTTCATTTTTATTTATAAGATAACACTTGATTTGATAAATAAAATACATGCTTGTAAGAATTATTACTTTTGGCAAATACTTGTGAAAATATTTTTCCTATTTTTTGCAGGTCTGGGAATGTAAAAACGTTGCAAAATATTTACGTAGACGATGGGGGACACGTTTCCACCGCACTCGCTCAAAAAAGGTGTGAGAAAATTTTTCTACATTAATTTTAGTGAATCTTTTTGATTTGGGGGGGGGACCAAAATAACAAAAACAAAAACATGCAACTCAGTAGAAATATTAAATGCTGTTATTATATGCTATGTAATCCCCCTTTTACAGAGCTACCAATTCTTTCCGGGGTTTTTTTTTCTTTTTGAAGGGGGAGGGGGGGGGGGAGATTTCCCACCACAGTTTTGAAACAGTTTTATTTTGCATAAAATTTTTGGCCTCATTTTACGTATACAGGGTGCGTTCGGAAAGTAATGCGCATGATTTTATGGTGACACGCCTATCCATCGCAGCCCGCTCCGATTGGTCGAAAAATGGGGTGGGGAATCTGTCCTTCCCAACGCGCTCGGTCTCAGCTCCGCTCCGAGCAGTAGGAGCGGTAGGACACGTCTTCGCGCAAAGTCTTTTTTTTTTTTTTTTTTTAAGTAAAACTTCTTTAGGCGCAACTAGGGAGTAACTCAGATTTTTTTCTGACAGAAGTAACGCTCAGTAAAGAAGTGACGTATATGTCATATACTCCACGCTGACCCTGAAAAAGAAGAACCACAGAAAACCTACCTTTTCGACCGCTCTGCTGCTTTCGCCGACTTCTTCCTGTAAAAGTACGCGGAACCTGTTAGGGAAAGAAACGGCGAGAAAAACAGTCCAGTGTCGTATCTTTGAGACATCAATCTTTATTTTATATATCAATAAGCGTTGTGAAGGTACATCCAACACAATATTTTACATGGAATTCCAACCTCATAAGAGGTTCTCGATAATCCTTATTTTTAGATGAATAATATACATGGTTTTGGAAAAGCACAAAGACACGAACCCTGGCTGCAATCAATCCCAAACAATAGACAGAACCCGCAGTTTAAAAGCACGGATACAGAATAATAATTCGAAACCTACCAGCAGTCGAAATCAACGCTTAAGAACACTGTGATAGAAAAACACAAAAAAATTTACACTACCTGCATTCGAACCCAACAAACAGAGGAAAACATCAGTTAAAGAACACAGTTAAAGTATAATACTAGACTATGGACATTCTCCCCCCCCCCATTCATACCCAACCTACAGACGGAACAATGGTATAAGAAAACAGTTAAAGAATAATACTACATGGACACTTCCTGGATTCTAAGTAATTATCATGAATTACCGATGATTCTTACTGGAGATTTTAATGTTAATTTTCGCTCTCAAAAATCTCAGCCGTTAGTTGATTTTTGAAAAGAAAAATTTGATCTAACTATGAATACTTCTCAACTTCAATTAACAATGCGTTTCGGTACAACGATAGATGCTGTATTTTCAAGAAAATTAGCACATTTAGAGAGTAAAATTTATGTTTCACATTATAGTTACACAAACCTATAATTTCATACATAAAAAATTACGATGACATTTAAGTACCAATTACCAATGAATAATATGAATATAACATTTATATAATCTTTGTAAAGTACATTAATAAATATAATTAAATTATAATATGATATTTATTTTAAGTTTAATCATTTCAGTGATATGTGTCGTAAACGTCAAAGAAATTTTAACTTCAATCGCACGTAAAGGTTACACGCACACGTTCTTTTTTTTTTTTTTTTTTTTTTTTTTTTTTTTTTTTTTTTCTGTGCCACGGCGCGATGGGGAGTGTTCGCTGGAACAGCGGCACGCTATAAAATTTGGTGTGCGGCTTGGGAAGAATTCGAGATCTCATTGTGGAAGGTGGCACAAAGACTTCAAGGAGCACCGGGAGAAGGTCACCGACGAGCCCCGTTCTGGACGCCCAACAACAGCCCGAACCGATGAAAACGTCCAGCGAGTGTGCTAAGTTCTGAAGTCAGACCTTCCGTTAAGCATCCAGAGAATCGCTAACACCCTGAGTTTGTCAAAATTGTTTGATATATGGGATTTTGACGGAGGATTTGCAAATGCGAAAGGTCTGTGCGAAACTTATGCCGAAGATGATGAGGGAGAAGCAGAAAGAACTTCGAGTTTTGCGCAGTGAGAAATTGTTGGAATTGGTTAGAAATAATCCAGCCATGACTTGGCTCTTTGTGACTTTTTGTTGTTCCCGCGACTGTAGAGAGAGCTGAAGGGAAAGCACTGGGAGTCGATGGAAAACATCCAAGCTTGAACCATTTTGAAGAATTTTAACCATTTGTATCAATAGGATCAATAAATCTATTTTTCTCAGAAAACGGGCATTACTTACAGAACGCACCCTGTAAGCTGCTAATTAAAAATTAATGGTCGGGAAATCTCCCGAAAAAAAACGGGAGAGCTGGCAGCTCTGCATTTTATAAAGAACAACACTTCACACATAAAATCGATATAAGAAAAATGACTTGCACTCGAATACTTTTTGGAGATGGTGTACCTTTTCCTTTGAGCTTATACGATGTCTTCCCCCTTTTTTACTGTCAGGAAGGGCGCTGAAAACTCTTTTTAATGTATCAAAACGTTCATTTTGTTATTCTACGACGAAAAGTAATCAAAAAGAAGCCTTTTGAATCACCTAAGTAGACCATAAGACTCACAGGCCTAATTTCTTTTAAACGCAAAAGTGATGCATAGATATCCGTAGAAATAGAATGAAGGTATTTTCTTGTCGAACGTACTTTCCGTTAGTGATCTTGTGACAATATACTTCTTCAAAGTGACAATATACTTCTTCAAAGGGTATCTTTCCGAATGGTTAAAAAGGAAAAAAGACAGGGTAGCGAAGGGGGACAGAACATTTTTGTATAAGAATAAAATAAAATTCCAATCATTTTCGTATTGATTTGTGGACGGAGGCAGATGCAAAATTAGAATTAAAGTTTGAATCAATGGCAATTAAAAAAATAATAATAATAAAGGTTTTCTTAAATCGCCATTGATCAAAATATCTTCTTTTTTTTCAATCAATGTTTAACTAACTATACCAAAGATAAATTAATATTTATAAATTATTAAAATTTTAACTATAGCTTTTTGAATCAAGAACATTTAAATAATTTTTCTTTCAGTTAAACTTCTTTAAAGGTGAGTTCCTCTTAGTTTTTTCTCTTTAAACTATACCACTGCTATGTTCCTCATAAAGAAAGGCGCAGAATTTAATACGTAAAGTCATTTTGAGATATAACAATCTAGTGAATTATTTTACAAGGTCTTATTCAATTAAATGTTGACTCGTTTTCATAGTTTCATACAAAAATAATTATTCAATAGCATTTATTCTTTTCGTATCAATCTCCAATATCTCTTTTATGTCACTCAATTTGAAAAGAATCGAAGAATTTTATAAAAGCCCATGCTGAAATATTATTCAATAACGATACATTTGTACTGAAGTACTGATGTTCTACACGTTAGAGATATATTAAACATTGTTCTGTGTTGTGTCATAATCTTGTCAGAAAAATCTATGACGCAATTTTGTTCTTTAGAAAAATAGTAAAGTTTGTGGTGGTTCTCATTAGCGTGGCTGGCAGGCATTGACTTTAACTTTCGTTTTTAAAAACAGGAAGTACATAGGATATTGGCAATCGATGTGAAAAAACTGTTTTAAACTGTGCTTTTTTTTTTCTTTTGCCCCTTCATAAAAGTACAGGTTTGCCTGAGGAAACGTCTTTCTTTTGAGATTCTTAACAATAATAGATACAGTACTGCCAATAATAAATGCACACCTAAGCAATGTATCGAATTTTTTGTCGCACAGAAATGCTTATGGTATCAAAATTTTTACTTTTCTCTATAAATTGTAGTTTGTGTGCTGTGTTTTTAATATAGAAAACCACACATTTACTTCTTTCAGACGCTTTGGAATTCTTAATACAAATTAATTTTATTTATGTTCCTGTTGTTCCAGGAAAGTCTGCTTAGTTTTCGGGTTTGTAGCATAAGAGTCCAGTGTGGATGGAAAATTCCAGAAAACAGTCCAGTTTACAGGACGAAACACAAATTTTGTTGATTCTAGAACCTCGACGAACAATCTTCTATACAGGAATTAACAGTCAGTAACTTGATTTGTAGCAGTGATATTACCAGAGAAGCTTTCTCAGATGTATTTCTCACACAATGGGATCCATTCCACAGGCTAAAATTCAGTTTAAATTCTCGAGAACAACTCTTAGCTGCTCTCAGTATACAACACGGAAGAATTCGCAAGCAGCTTTCAAAAATAAGCTTCTCAAAACAAGTGAAATGTCGCTTACAAAAGTACACAATACAAAGCCTTACTAATGCAGTGAACCCAACGATTATTTACGTACAACTGATTTCCTGGGTGAGATATGTGTCTATATAGTCTCTCCGAAGTTTCTAGCAATTCTAGAAAAATGCCAATCAATCGCGAACCGCTGAGGTTGGCGACTTTTTGCCTAAAAATTGCAAAATCTATCGGTAAAAGTAAAGTTTCCAAAACTGAAAGCTCATCGGTATAGCCAGTTTTTCTCGAAAGTTCAAGACAACCCTATGTTAAACAATAGGGGACACCCAAAACTCGTAATCTCGCGTTCCAGTTAACCGATTTTTATGCAACAAAATGCGAATTTTAATTATTTGACGCGTAAAATATGAATTTTAGACTAACCCCCGAAGGACAGAATAACCCAAAAATTTGTAATACTGTTATTATTATTCAAATAATCAAATTCTAAACTCTCGTTCACCCCAGTTATGAAATTTCTTAACTGTGAAAAAGGAGCAAGCTGTCGATTTCATTAGAAAACCTATAAATTAAAATAAGGTCCTATGAAATTCGGGTTCAAATGAAGTAGTTCACAATGGCTTACCTAAATAAATCTTATATTTTGGGGGGGGGGGATTTCGAATATATTGTTTCTAGAATGAAATCAGTAATTTTTTCTGATATGATTGAATACTTCATAATAATTATGTATCATCATAATTAATTTGGAATAAGTATGATTCTTTCAAAAAGAGAAAATCGATTTCAAATTACTTCATCATAACGAAAAATTATTCCCATTGTAAAACAGTAGGGTTTGGCAACTGCTTGCCAAATATAGAATATATCGTGAAGCTGTGTTCAGTTTTGAGAGCTAATTTTTTGATGCTAAAGTTGACAATAAACTGCCAAAAATACCACCAATGCTTAGCAGAAACGGTTTAATTTAAACTATATTTTACCCGAGTTTGAAGTACCTACATATAAAGGATTAGTTTTATTTATTCAAACAATTTCCTAAGCTGAAGCTAAATATGAAAATGCGCTGAATGTAAGAATCTAACGTAAGAGTTGTTCTCAGTAATCTTTGGCTCTATTACAGTTATGCAGGATAATTTCCTTTTCCTCCAAATCGCTCATGTTACAAGAACATTTTTTTAAAAAATTTCGGAGGCTAGAATTTGCTAATTTTGATTGATTCACGCACATTTGCACTTGTGAATTTTTTATATGACTTGAATTTGAAATGAACTGATAAAGAATTTTTGAAATTCATAATCAATCTGAAAACTCATAAATATATAGTTTTTCAATGGCATTTAACATTGGGTATGTTAAAATGCACATTAAGAAAATAAAGTACTATAATAAATTATATTCGTTAGTTTAGGAGCTACAGCTTAAGGTTAAAAAATTTCCGTTTAACATTCGAGGAAACATTTTGGTTGACAATGAGAGCTTGTTTTTTGATTTTCTTGGCATGCTGCATTCAAGTATAAAATCAAAAAATAAATGTGCACTTGAAATTTTAAATATTATACTAGCGGGGTACCCGTTCTCCGCACGGTAGGAAAAGAACATTTTCCTTATACATATAATTCGAATTAAGCCCATTGATGCGGAATCTATAAAAGTAAAAAATTACTTAAATCGTGATGAAACGTTGCAAATCTGAGATGACTGCAACATGATGGCACAAAAACTACGTCAGTGTCACTGGGATCAAAAAAGAAGCAACTTCTCTTAGATGACCTTGCCCAGGCTTTTTATCGATGGATCCAGTATCGTAGAATTGCTTCTATAAATTGCACACGACGCTGGGCGTTAAATTGAACTCTCTACAAATCTGGAGACTATCCTGCTTCTAGTCTCCACACATGGGATCTAGGTCAAGGGGTGGGGGTGTCCTCCGTAGGGGTCTTTATAAGGGGTCCTAACCGGTATTTACGCTACGTTTTGGAGGAAACCAGGCATATATGTTTCCTAACATATGCATGTTGCGAGTACAGTTTTATTTTCCGAACGGAATACAGGAAAACTCCGAACTTTTAGGTCGGCGGACGCGACCTGCTTTGAACCAGAAACCTTCCGCCTCCCAGTTCAGAGCGCTAAGCGCTCGGCCACTGGTCGGACTAAGTCATTGCTAGGGGAATATTATAAGCAATCGGGACCTTTGTTGTACACATGATTGCAATGTCATTCTCGTATTATTATTACTTATATCTCGTATTACTTGATTAATTTTTGATTTTCATTTCATATTCCTGATTTTCCATACTCTCTTGATTTTGGGGTCCTTGTGCATGCGCATATTCAATTTTCATTCCCCAATTTTCTTGCAAACCAATCGGAATTAAGATATGAGGCTTTGACATAGTATACAGGATTTCTTAAAGACCTTGAAAATGAATTTAGTTAAAAATAACCTAAGTTATACAGGTTCGCGTTATTGACGTTGTGATTGTGATAATGTTCTAATTGGATCATATCCAATGCGTTTTCATTTTTCGAGTCAAGAGCTGTAGAAATGAGTGCTTTCACTTAAATGTTACATTTAACAGCTTGAGTGGCAACAACGGATTCCGTAACTACGGAAACTGTAGCAATATTAAAATAGAACATGATTGAAATTTATTTATGCTTGTTAGAACTACCATATTGGCGTAATTAACGCCTATAGTCGATGGCAAATAGCCAAAATGAATCCTAAATTTAACTTCACACTAAATGCAATAATTTATAGGCATTCTCGTTCATCTCCAAAGACTTTCGTATTTATACAGAATTCCTATTTTGCTATACCCTGTTTGGCGGGATTTTAAAAAAATTATCTATCCATCCGCTCGTAACATTGGCTCATCTCAATCGTGCCATAGACTTAGCAATACAAACGCAAAAAAACACACGCTATTAAACACGGAGTTACACTACATTTGAATATTTATCGCCAACTTTTCTAAGAAAGGTACTAAAGAAGAAATCTGCATACGCCATTTTGCGAGATTTATTTTTCAAAGAATGATTCTAAGCACTGATTTAACAGCAATCAAAATGGGAAATAGTTATTTGTGTATGGTTCCATCACAAAGGCAGGCAGGCATTAATGCAGGCATCTATTTGAAAAGTAGCATAGCAGTATTTTAAATTATCAACTATAATGTGTTTTATTTATTCCAATTTACCGAATGCGAGAATTTCATTTATTTTTTAAATTTGGCGGCATTCCCCCAAGGTAAATCAATTTACTTAATTTGGGGAAATTTCCGAAGATCGATCGCTTAAAATCGCCTTAATAATTGCACTATATCTGCATGTAAAATTAAAGTTTAACGCCGTATTATAATAAAACCTACACACACAAACCTAAACCTATTTCGGTTTGCTCGCAGTAAATTGCGCCAAGCCCAAAACTGTGCAAATCGGTAGAACCTACTACTTTCTCAAAATCGTCAAATCAGCCATTTTTTTTTTCGCCAAACTAAAAAATATACATATTAGTCTCTGAAATCTCTCAATCCCTTATTCTTTTACACATAAAAAACATTGAATTCCTGCTCTGATTTAACATGCACGCAATATTTTAATAAAAAAATAACTTTGTAAATAATCTAAACAGAAAAGAATCATTATTCTTTTATTTTTACTGCAGGAGTCTAAATAATTTAATAAAATAGCCAAACATGGCAACCTCGATGCTTATTTCTCACTTTTTTGACTACAGGGGTTACAATCACGGAATTGCGGAGAGCAAAAATTAGCGTTTTTGACGGGGTTTTTATCAATATCTCCTAAACTAATTCGAATTTCGAAATTTAAATTAGCGGAGGTCCTTTCTCGAAATTTTCCGAATTCGTGGATACCTCGGTCGAAACTCAACTCCCAGCCGTTTAGGAGGAGATGATGCTACACACACACACACACACAGACAGACGCGCACAGATTTTAATAGTATAGATTCTGATAAAGTAATTAAAAAACTTTGTAAAAAACACACATAAGAAGTAAAAGGAAAAAGGATACGCGTTACGTTCAAAAATTGTTTTGAACTTCTTCAGTCCAAGCCCTTCGACGTAAAGAACACAGGGAACTGAAAAGAGAAAAAAACAAGCAAGATGTTGCCACAAGGGGCAAAGAAAAGTCGAACAAAACCACGGAGAGGGGAGAAAAAAATTAAAAAGGGGGATAGAAAGGAAAGGAAAGAAGCACAAAAAATACAGAAATAAAAAAGGAATAAAGAAAAATAATAAAAAAGGGAACACACAAGTACAAACACACACACAAAAAAGAGAAAACAGAACAAACAAACAAAAAACAAATAGCACACGTTTTTTTTTTTTTTTTTTTTTTTTTTTAAACCACGAACAGGACAGCACAATAAATATATATATATATATATATATATATATATATTTTTTTTTTTTTTTTTTTTATAAAAAAAAAAAGAAAGACAGTAACACACGTACATACACATTCACAAAAACAGAAAAGAAATAAGCAAGAAAAAGCACACGAAGAAGGAAGGAAGAAAAGAGAGAACAAAAGTGAGTGTTAATAGTCCAAATAAACAAAACAACTGAAAAAACACTCAAAATACTGGTGTTAAACGATAAAGTAATTAAAAAACTTTGTAAAAAACACACATAAGAAGTAAAAGGAAAAAACGCGTATCCTTTTTCCTTTTACTTCTTATGTGTGTTTTTTACAAAGTTTTTTAATTACTTTATCGTTTAACACCAGTATTTTGAGTGTTTTTTCAGTACTCAGTTTCACACTCAAGTTTTCACACTCAAGTTTCACACTCAAGTCACACTCTCAGTTTTTTCAGTACTCAGTTTCACACTCAAAATACTGGTGTTAAACGATAAAGTAATTAAAAAACTTTGTAAAAAACACACATAAGAAGTAAAAGGAAAAAACGCGTATCCTTTAAAAAACGCGTATCCTTTTTCCTTTTACTTCTTATGTGTGTTTTTTACAAAGTTTTTTAATTACTTTATCGTTTAACACCAGTATTTTGAGTGTTTTTTCAGTATAGATTCTGTTCTAATATGTTGATGACGCCTTGAGACAAAATTTACTGCACATAAGATGTATTTACAAAAATGAAATGACACCTCTCTTATCAGTACGTAGATGAGAACCAAAACGATTTTCTTCTTTTGGCGTACCATACTTTTCAAAACAAGATTACAATTTTTCTTGCTCTATGAGTTTTCTAGATAAAAAGTTGCCTGTTTTTATTTAATTTTCTCTTGTTATTTAGGACTAACTCGCGCCTTTTAATTCAAAACTGGAAACCTATGACAAAATTCTAATGATGGTTTAAGTTTTCCATTTATTTTTAACTGTCTATTGTGTTTAAGACAAACCTGTGGAAGGGGTATCTGCCTCAGAGGGTAATACCTTCGGCAGAGAACTTTTTAAGACGTTATAACTCCCATTCATGTTACATCCGACGAAAACCGTCCAAAAATCCAGACCTTTAGATCGACAGACGTGCGGTTAGCTAGAACCCTGGACCTTCACACTTCAGTCATCTGCTGTGTTCAGTAGGGTGGGCCGTCAATAAATGCAAAAATATTAAGATTAAAATTAAGAAAAGTAATAGCGCTTAAAAATTGCTCCTATACAACAAAAATAAAATATTATATAACTTTTCCCAAATAGAATAAATCTTGAGGTCTGTACCAGTTAATGATAATAGGAATTTTGATGGAGAAAAAAGAATTTTTAATGGATTTTTCGCGAATTTTGATTTCATAAAGAAATGAAAAATTTAAAGTTTTACTAATAAAAGAATCAAAATAAATTAAAATTAGGCAATATTGAAAAGAAAGTAAGACAAATACTGTGACAAAATTATTAAAAAGGAACACAAAATTATGAAATATTGAAGTCTTTTTTTGCTGTCAAACTTTCAAGTTTTTCGAGATTTTACTATAGTTACCCTGACAAACCCATCACGATTTTCAAATCCTAGAACAGAAAGTGAAGCTACCGTCATTATTCTGATATAACGTTCCACAACTTGGATATGACAAGGATATATGAATAAATGTCTGGAGTTTCTTTATTTTTTATAAATTTCTTAAGTTCATAATTTGAAATCTTTTCCAGGATTCATGGGGAAGTGACAATACACGTATCGCAGTTTATTAAGTCGATGTAGTCTTAATAAATTGGACTTGAAAATTTATCACTATATCTTTGAAGTTTGAAAATTCTTACATCAGTTCCTTTATGTCTTGGTTATTTCTGGTTTTTAAAATACGTCTATATCCTAATTCTCTGATATGACTACAGTAAGTTATCATTTATTGTAGTTATGAGTAAATTTTCTGGATTTTAGAAAAATGCATTTCTTTGTCTGGATCAATAAATGCTTTATGATTACAATTAAGGTACCTTGTGGATTCAACTGATCTACAGACATGAGAAGCTCGGTATTTACAGGATGAATTTAGTTAAATATTAAACGATTGTGGTGCGTTAATTCTTACAATAAATACGACTAAAATCTTTAGCTTATATGTTGGTTTGTCACTGGAAACACACAGTCTTAATAGTGAATTCGCTGTTGTGAGCCACCTTGCGTGGAATAAATTTCCAAGATGTTTATTAGCTAAACTACAATCACTTGTGTCAGAAGGTATTGCCTGACGTATTTCACATAGGTATTTTTTAATCTGAACTTATATTTTCTTCATCAATTTTTGGCAGAACAAAAACTATGGACAAACTTGATCAAGATTTTTGATCACAATGCTCTAATTGTTTTTGAAAAGGTCTGCTGAACTTTAAAGGTCCAAGTGAGTCCCCATCCAGGTGTCGGAATAAATGTCGAAGTGGTATTTGTTATAATGCAATAGGCATACAAACCTTTGAAGAGGTCGATTTAGATGGTTTCCTGGCTCATACTCAGACAATTCATTTGTTTTTATTTCCCATTATCTTCGCTTTTCCAGTCTTAATTTCTTTTTCCATTCTTTGAATTTCTCTTACATCAACATTTCCTATGTGTATTTTTCTGCTTGTTCTTTGATCGATAGGAAGAGGCGTTCTTTGGAGGAAACTTTACACGGCTTTTCACACACACATTTTTCAAAATTTTCGCATTTGCAAAATCCTGTACAGAATAATTTATTTCCTTCTGCTTTAAAAAAAATATGTGCCTTAGTATAAAAATAGAAATTTCTCTTAACTTTGATATCGAATTAAATATATTTCTTATGATACTCGTACTTATGAATCAGCTGCACAAAGTGTTTATGAGAGACTATTGGAATTTATGCTCTCATCCAGATTTCTTCAATTTTTTTAGCTACAATTTGACTAATATCGGAGATACTAGGATCGTTCCCAGAAAGTAGGCTATGTTTTAGATCATAATGAACAAATAAATAGCACTTTATAATTTGTGCGTAAGTCGGTAGTACAAAACCATGAAATTCTGATGGTGATTTAAAAATCGGGGTAGTTACTTCAGCTTTGCTCAACTTCATTATTCTAATCTTAAATTTACTACGCATTTACATGAAAAGAAAATAAATACATCTTAAAATATTCTTGCAGTACGCCTTTAACAAAAAGTTCATTCAAAGATGAAAGCAAAGACAAGTAAATTACAGAGCTGTATCGCCGTATAGAGAATAAACAAAAAACATGAATGATATTATAATACTTTTAGTATTAATTTTGCTATTAAAAATGTAATAAATACGAAAAGTTTTTTTTTACCAAAGAAAAAATCAAGTAATGATTTATAAGACAAAAAAAAATTACAGGCATGGATATTAAACATATTTGCTGGTACAGACCTGACGATATTATTATTTTCTCTTAAAAATTTATTTGTTATTTACTTGTATCACATAGCAACTTTTTATTTATTACTATATTTCTTTCATAAGTTTTTTTCGTCCCACCCTAATGTTCAGCGTCTTATCCACTCGGCTATGGTGGGGCCTTTCCATTTATTTTATAAATAAACTTAAGATTTATATTAAAAAAGAACATAGATGTACAAGGCTTTGAGTCAGTTTTCATTTTCACTTTATTTGGCCTTTAAATCCCAAATAGCCAATCTACGTGCATCAAAAGATGCTTAAGAATTACTTAATTCGAGTAATTCAGTACAATCGAATTGTACATTAAAATCCCTTCTCTTCACTCCAGGAATTTCATGATCGTTAGAAAACAGAATTCTTGAAAGGTTTCCAATTCATTTATCGCATTTAAATTACGATGTGCTGCTACGGAAAAAGGATGAAAAGAAAACTTCTTTGAATATCCTTATTTTAAGGCACACATGCATTTAAAACGGTTTCGTATCTTTGTTTACAATCGAAAAGGAATGGAAAGAAAAAAAGAACATTATTATTTTCTTAATTTGTTATAATTCAACACTGATCAAAAGATTTAGATAACATTTTTTTTTCAGAAACAGCCGTAAGAGTTAACATATTACAGCAATATAATTGTAAAAAATATAATCTATAAATAAATAAAAAAATATATAAATATCCAGTACTAGTTTTCGAATGACTATCTTCTAAATAATAAGGAAATTTCTATTTTATACGCAAGAAATAATTTGCTGTCAAAATATGGTATCGTATAAGTCCGTATATGATGCGAGATTTCATTCTTCTGAAGTTAAAATGAGGGGACAAGCTTGTATATGGTTCTGCTTATCCCTCAAAATGCATAAGCACTTTGACGTTAGCCAGGCGCAAACAATACATCGTTAAATTTGGCTTTATTTTATATTTAAGAAGATTTTGAAAAAATAATTTTAAATGAAACAAATTCAGTTTATTAAAATGAGTTCTTTTGTTTTGTTTTCGATTTTTTTTTCAAAGCTCCCTTTGCAACAAAGTGGAAAATGTTTGTAATTTCGGTTTGTCCGTCTAACTTCTATTCGTCTCTGTTTCAACTGCCATAAATATGCATTATCTGCTATGAAATTAGTATATATTATGTACTGTACTTTATACCGTATTGAAAATAGTGTATTTTGCTTTTATAGTTCTTTTACATTGGAGCATCCAAAAAAATTTCAATCTCAAATTCTCTATGGTCAGTTACTTTTTAAATTGTTATTCCTTTATTTCAAACAAAATTCTCTGCGGCTAGTCATTTTTTAAACTGTTATTCATTTATTTCAAACAAAAATTAACTTTTAAGGATTATATGTTTTGGAGGATCATTAATTAAATATTGTTCTCCATCGAAAACAGTGTAACATTTACAGTTCCTTTACAGGGACGCTGAAAGAATTCAATTAATTATAATCTATGGCGGATTACAGACATTCATCTATTTCAAACACAATACAGAAAGTAATTAAACTAAACACTGGCGCTACAGCCCACTTGGGGCCAAGGTCTGTCCGCTCATCCAAGCTTTCGTGACCACACTGGGGTGCGGTATTGGTGCGGCATCATAAATCCCAGCCACGTGGTCAGCCTGATAATGTTTAGTCTCCAAGCTAGCTTGATCTCTTGATCCTCATTTTATCGACAAACTTACTACTCTAATAAAAGAATTGGTGAATAAGTGTAATCTCAGTATCCATATTTTAAGAGATGAAAAGGATTTTTCGTTTTAAAATTATGTAATTTTCCTGAGTGAAAATCTACGGTATAAAGTTAAAACACAGTAGTATAGTGGCTTCCACGCTTCTTTTAAAATAAGTATTAACTGCTGAATGAAGAATCTGTTGTTCTACAGTGCTCTGTGTTTTTTAATTATCTCGGTATCAGAGATCTGTCCAGTGATAAAACTATTCCAATGAATTCTGTGCTCCATTACTATTATTTGAAGAAAAACAATAATACCGTGTTTTCTCGCGTAATAGTTGCCCTCGCATAATAGTCGCACCCCTTTTTGAAGCAGTAGAAATTGCTTTAGAGTCACATTATTATGTAGTAGATTTTCCCCTCATAATAATCGCACCTAGACTTTCTCTATGAAAAATTGGCCAAACAAAAGTGCGATTATTACGCGAGTAAACACGGTAGCTTATTCGGGTAGTGAATGAATGCTGAATGAATCAGTTAAGCAGCAGTCAACGACCAGTGTATCGTACTTAGTTTAAGACTAGTGTATAGCACAGGTACTGGTGTTACGACTAGTGTATCACGATAGTCAACGACTTGTGCGAGAGTCGCGAATACTATTTACCATTTCTATTAGAATCAGTGGGACCGACTTCGTGGGTGCTCCGGGTTCAAGCACCCACAGGCAAAATCACTTGGATGTGGAGCACCCATGCAATTCTAAGGCACAGTTATAGTTAATTTTGTTGAAAACATTTATTGGACTTTTGGGAAAAATACAATAGTTTTCTTCAAAATAAAGATCGTTCATGAGATTTCTGCAATAAGATTCTCTATTGTTTCACTGATCTACTTAAGATGATGGCCGGGTACATGTAATTCAGAATAACCCGTTTAAATTATAAAACATATTGATTTATATTTTGTAAAAGTTTTTACTCACTTTGCGCATTAAAAAATGTAAAGCTATTACAGGAAATATCATATATTTTTCTAAAAAAATACTTCTGTAATCATGCTCTCACTCCTTGAAGAACTGTTCTTCCTTGAGCACCCACAAAAGTTTTGAGAAGTCGGCACCTGTGATTTGAATATTGTTCCAGGTATCTGTCAAATATCATTCGCGATTTCAAATGCTGAACGTTGGGATGGAATTTTTAAACGATTACAGTTTGTTTGAATCCAGTAAACGATTAATACCAATGATTGTCATTCATTTATGCTCGTCACTATATCTACTATTCGCAAAAATTCGTAAAGAAGTTTTCGAGAATTTGTACACAAGTTTTGAAATTTTGGTAAATTTCTGAACAAAAAGCGCATCGCTTAGTTTATGCAAAAGTTAACCTATAATCGGAAATGTATGATATTTAGTATACTCACTCGATGTTTCAGAATCCATTGTAATGTTTTAATCCAGTGGTTCTCATTCCGGGGTACGCGAACCCCTGAGGTTTCACAGTATGGCTCGAGGAAAGAAAATATGTAATGGAGCATATGTACAACGAATTTAAATGAACAAAAGAACCCCGAAGAGTAAAAAATTTGTAACTAAAAGTCTATATTGAAAAGGAGTTGTTCACCATTAATGTTAGCGTGCTTATGTTATTTTTAAAGCAAAAGATTATTTTTTTTTTAAACAAAACAATGTAGTGGGTCTTTTTATTTATTTGGTGGAGAAGGAGAGGGGTTGTGGTACAGTTAAAGATAGAAAATACGAAGTTATATGTTAAAGCATCATACAAAATTACTTAGCTTATTGCTAAATCCGGAAAATACCTCCTCCTAGCAGCAAATTTAATTTTTCCTTGAATAAAAGCATGCTGTTAGTTGCATGCTTGTTGGTGATAGAGCCAGGAAAATAGATACTATTCCTGCTTCTAACTAAACTATATATTGTGGATTACGGATATTTCTGATGACTTTACGAAAATCGTCATCACAAGAATAAAGAATAGGCTGTTTTTTTTGGTCTTCGAGTTTACGTAACTGAGATACAACCCCATTTAAGCTGACTCGCAAGCAAAGTCTTGCCCAGATAGACCTACCTAGTAAACTGAAAACTATGTTTGATGAAGCAATAAAAGTTGGGAATTTTATCAATTCAAATACCGTTTAAATTGAAGAATTTTGGAGTCTTTTCTCGAATAAATGTACAATCTCCATATCAACTTTACAACACAGAGGTTAGGTGACTGATTTGTAAAAAAAAAAAAAAAAAAAAAAAAAAAAAAAAGTAGCTTCACAATTGCACAATTGCAGTAGCTTTTTCGAGATAACCCTTTTCCGCCTGGCATCCAGTCTACATGAAAGCGATACAAATCGATAAGATAAATGAGTTTTCAGATGTTCAATGACGATCTTCAGATTATTAGAAAAAAGTGGAATCTATGGTGAAAACGATTGAGATCTGGAGATCTTGTCTTCTTCAGGTGCGGAAAGAAATATTCGAGACTTTGCACGACTTTTTGAAATAAACTGAATTGCAACATTCTAGTGATTGATGAAGGTACACAGTGGGTACAAATCCTTTTTTCTGAAAGGAATTTTTTATTTAGCACAATGCTGTATGTCACACAAAAAGAAAATCTGATTGACATTTCCACTGATAACACGTTGAAATCAGCTTTCAACAAGAATCCTCTCTTTAATTTTTGGTTGGACCTACACTGCAAAAAAAAAGTCTGTCAAATTTAAAGAAAAAAACTGTCAGCCAGGACGCCAGTTTATTTCCGTATATTTAACAGAAATGTTCTGTAATTTTTTACAGATTCTCTGTTTATTTTACAGAAAACTTCTGTGTGTTTTACAGAAGTCTTCTGTAGTTTTTACAGATTCTCCGTTTATTTTACAGAAATCTTCTGTATGTTTTACAGAAGTCTTCCGTAATTTTTACATATTCTCTGTTTATTTTACAGAAAACGTCTGTGTGTTTTACAGAAGTCTTCTGTAGTTTTTTACAGATTCTCCGTTTATTTTACAGAAATATTCTGTATGTTTTACAGAAGTCTTCCGTAATTTTTACAGATTCTCCGTTTATTTTACAGAAATCTTCTGTATGTTTTACAGAAGTCTTCCGTAATTTTTTACAGATTCTCCATCAATCTTACAGAAATCCTCTGTGTGTTTTACAGAAGTACTCTGTAATTTTTTACAGATTCTTCATCAATTTTACAGAAATATTTTGTGTGTTTTACAGAAGTCTTCGAATTTTTTTTTTTTTTTAGATACTCCATCTAATTTACAGAAATCTGTAATTTTTCCAGATTCCCCGTGTTTTGTCGACGGTATATTTCTGTCAATGTAGCAGACTTTAACCATTTTTTTACAGCTTGATTTAAGGAATTTACAGAAAAAAAACAGTTTATTTATAAAATATATTTTGTATGTATAACAACTTTCTTTTGTTTTTAATAATTCAATACCTTACTTAAAATTACTTAAAAAATTTACTTACTTACAATTAAAAAATTCAGTAATTTTATCATATACTAGTTTCTTTCGACGACCTTGGCCCTGTTAAGTGGTAAAAAAATTCTGCTACGAAATGCTAATGAAAATAAATTCTTGATTATGTTTTGAAATCATAGGTGACATTAATTATTTTCAATCAATTCCATCCAAGGGCATCCTTTAAAATTAAGTAACTGTACAAAATAAAATATTAGCGTTGAAAAAAGAAAGATTTATAAGAACGATTGCTATCAATCAAGTAAAACAGTAATCAAAGAAGCTGATTTCAAATGAATCAATGCATTTCAAAGCACGAAAATTTATACACGAATCAATGGATCAGGGGTGGGAGTGTAGATGTTCCAAGCATAAAATTTAAAGTTTATTTTTTAATGCTTTCAAAATTATTTCTTGATATTATCAAGTATCCATCAATTTCTATGTTTATGGGGAGGGAAGCGTATCAGTTTGTCATGTCAATTGTCCCTAAATAAATGGTTGGGGTATTTGTAGTAAATGAAGTTAGTGGAAGTATTTCCTGTAAGGTTTATTTTTTAGGTGATTGTAGCGTGTCATTGTAGTTAAAATAATATATATGTTTGCTTCTAAACTATTGATTAATGTAGTGATGGCGTCGTTCCAAAAAATACTACATATATAGAGTTAAACCTCTGAACAATAGCTACGTTTGGTCCCATAAAATAATGACCATTTTATGAGACAACCGTTCTTTGGAGGTTCACAATAATGTTAATTCAATAGTCTCAATTCAATTCTGTAAACTTTTAACAGTGTCTGTTTTAAGAGATAACCAGTCTTCGGAGGTGACCGTCAGTAGAGGTTTTAATGTATATACATACATGCATCTTATTTTTCAGAAATAGTTTTTAGGAGTTTAAAATTACTCTTGCATGATATATCTATGCTTAGATTTTTGTAATATCCATTAATAATCAAAGAAATACGTCAAGAAAAATTGTGAAAAATTAGATTTATTAAAAAAAAAATACAGCATTTATAAAGTATTTACAAAGTACAAACAAAGGAATATTTACAAAGTTTATTGTTTATAATTTTATAGATTTGCTCTCCAATATTCATGGGTATTTCTTAATATATATAGTTAGTGGTCAATTAGCTCATATGCCGACATTTTATTAAGTAAATTGAGAATTTTCATATTAACGGCTTCGCATTTTTTCACATCAGGATTCTTCTTGCATCCTCTGTTAGGATTTATTCCAAGCAAACACCTAGAAACAAAATAATTTACTTCAGTGAATTAAACACATTTAAAAAATCACATTTTACTTTTGACTCATCAGTAAACTGAAATTTGTTAGCACAAGCTAGGAGCATAATAATTTTACTTTTCAGCAGCACTTGTTGTAATTCCCCTCGACAAGCACGTAGCCAAGGAAGGGAAGGCTTGAGGAGCTACACCCCCCCCCCCGAAAGTTCAAATATGTATGTTTAATACAGGGGCGGATTTAGGGAAACAGGCTCTGCAGCCCCGCGTCCTCTACAAGAGAGGGGCACCCAAGGGGCCCCATTACCACAATCCACCCAGTATTCTAGGGAAGGCTTATATTCTAGGGAAGATCCTTATTCTTGAGAAGGCTTATTTCAGTATTTCAGACACTTCAGTACTAAAATACAAAAAGTTCCAGTGTATTTTAAAAATGATCACTATGCCGCGCCTATGTCGGAGGGTGGGGGGGCTCTTTCTTGCACCTTTCATAGGACCCCATGATACCTATGTTTAAGTTATGGTATTTAAATATTTGAGCCTCCCCGAATAAAAATCCTGACCATGGGCCTGCCCTTCCAAATTAAAATGTCAAAATTAACATCTTGTTTTAAAATAGAAGATGCTATTGAACATTCGAAATAAATTTACATGATAAAATATTTTTACTACATTTAACAATATGCTTAATTTTCGTCAAACCTTTTTGAAAAAATAATGAATAAGAAAAAAGAATTAAATTTTCAACTTTTTAAAAGGAGAAAGCTCAAAATTTTAAGCATTCCTCTCTTTTTAAATGTAAAACTTTTATAAAGAACTGCTTACAGAGCGATCAGATCTGCGCTAATTTTTCATTACTTTCTTACATATTTCAACTTCGAAAAGTATTGAATAAAAAATTCCTATTTATGTTTAGTGTTCCTGATTCAGGATATTGGCTACTGACTACACTTATGATTCGAGATTTTGAAATTTAAAACGTTGATGATCAGACTGTATAATAAGCAAAATATTAAAAAAATACTTTTATAACTAGGCACTGATATGAAATGGTTTTAAAATTTATGCATTAAAATAAATAAACAATTTATCTTGTACAAAGCCTCACCATGGCACAGTGGTTATATCACTGAAAATGGTAGACGGCCGAAGTGTGAAGGTCCCGGGTTCGGGTTCCATCGCACATTCGTCGACCTAACCGTTCGGTGTTTTTCGTGGTTTTCTCCGAAACTTAGGGTAAATACGGGTTAGGACCTCTTACAAAGACCCCACAGAGGGTATCTCCCTTGTTTTGTCATTCGGACGAGGATTTACAAGTGGACTTCGAGCCCAGCACACAAAGCCGATATACATGTTCACAACAGCAGCAGCTAGTCACTATAGCGCAAGCGGGTTGCACAGATGTGTGCTTCGAATGCATATACACAAGTTCATATACGCAATATCTATTCAGTTATGACGAGCAGGCACGTATTCAGGGAACATTTTGGGAGAGGGGGGGGGAGTCCAAACCGTAAAAAAGGCAGAATTTTTCACAAAAAGACAATCATTATAGTGACAAAAATCAAAATTTCAGGGACGGGGGGGGGAGTGTCCGAACTCCCAGGACCCCCCCCCTCTCCCCCCTCACCTCGTTAAATACGTCATATGAGTTTGCAGATAGTTTTGGATTATGTGCGCAGATAGCTTTTTCTTTTATCTGACTATGGTTGTTAGTAAACTGAAATTGTATTTATTTAAAAGAAAGAAACGGGGTTTGAGGGGTGGAACCCCCCTCACAGAGTAAATGTTAACTTAAAATATAGTGAATAAGAATTATAAAAAAATCTATACATCCCTGTTTAAGAATTTAAAAAATGAATACATAATATTTAAATAAAATATTAATGCCATTGAAAATTTCACAAAGTTATGACAAAGACTGCCAATAATGACCAATACTAAAGCTGTTCCGATCACCAGAAGCCAAAACTGCCATGTTTACTCACGTAATAGTCGCACTTTTTTGCCAATTTTTCATGTTGAAAGTCCAGGTGCGACTATTATGCGGTTAAAATCTACTATATAATATTGTAACTCTAAAGAGCTATTTTTTCTGCTTCAAAACGGGGGTGCGACTATTACGCGAGTAAACACGGTATTCTGCATCAAATGACGATAAACATTGTAAAGAGTTTTAAATCTCCCTGATTTAGAAGAGATTTTTTGCAGAATTCTTTGACTTTTCCAGACATAAAATTTCCCAAATCCCTGAATTCCAAGTCGCCCCTGAATATACAAAAAACTAGAAAATTCCCAATGTAAAATTACTTCAAATCAAAATCTAGCTGTTTATCTCATACAAATGAAAAATTACTTTTAAAACTGAAGAAAATGATTGTTTTTGATAATGACATAATTTGTAGAAAAAAGAAAATCACAATGTTATGAAGCTAGAAATATTTCTTTGATAAGATATACTACTCGACATTAAAATTGCTGCACTGTGTGTAGCATGTCACCTTCTTGGTGTTGCTATTTTAATTACCAGTTGTGTATTAATAAAATAAAAAAAACAGTTATATGCTATATACCTATAAATTTCACACTTTTTTACAATATTGCTATGTGGTTTGATTTATTTATATGTTTACAAAATTTTAGTTAAAAGTGTTTCATTAACTTTGAAAAAAAAGTGTATAACTATACTTCTTTGATTCATTTTTACTAGGATTAAGAAATAATAGTATGCAATATGCAAAAAGAATTGCAAAGTGTGTACAAATTTAAAACTACATAACAAATATTACAAGGAAATTATAAATAATTTGTAGATAAAACTCTTTTTTAATGCTCTTTATATTTGATGTGGAATCCCCCAGAGCACACGTGCAGGGGCGTAGCCAGGGGGGGGGATATCGGGATATATGCCCCCCCTCGAAATTTTTGGATTAGTGATGAAATTCCGTCTCTTTATACACATATCAGTTCATATCCCCTCCCCCCCAAAAATTTTCCTGGCTACGCGCCTGCACACATGCACACTAAAAACACCATAAACTGTTCGGTGTTAGACGACTATTCAAGTACAAACACTGAAAATAAACAATATATTTATCATAGGGCCACGATGTTTAAGTTCAGCGATATTCTTTCACTTACTGGAGCACTGCAAACAAAATGATTGCGAACAAAAACACTCATTCCAAAATATTTAACATATCGATAACTATATAATAAGAAATGCTAACTACAGTTCTAGGACCAATTAGCCAGTGCAATGAATATAAACAAACACTATAATAAGGAAATAACTTATGAGAAACAGTTTATGAGTAGTACTTAACTTGTTACATGAATTTGCTATTGCTCATTTCCCCCAAAACCAAGAACAATTGCGATATGTAGTTGTTGTGAACAAGTATATCGGATTTGTGTGGTTGGCTCGATTCCCGCTTATAAATCCTCGTCAGAAGGACAACACAAGCAAGAAAACCTCCCCGAAGCTCACTCACCAAACGTAACGAATTTAATCCAGTCATAAGTACACACTTAAAGAAACCTAATGTGTAAAAATTAGTTACTATCTTCTAAATTAAAGCTAAAATTAATTAATAAAAAATGAGTATGAGCCGACAGAATAGAGCCTCTATCGCTACTTGGCGCTTTCTATTTTCTTTTATAAATGCTTTTACAAAAATATGCTTATTTAATAAGCATTTTAAGTAAGCACATGTCAGGATTCATCTGCAGCAATGATTCACTGGATATCCCGCATAACATATGGTCGGAAAAAAATCAGGCCGGTAACTGGTTCCGTTTTGGAGAAGGGGGGGGGGAGGAAATTGGCCAAAAATATTTTTTAAACAGAAAATCTATGCATAGGAGGTTAAGCGTAGCTTTTTAGAAGAAGCTTAGCTTTTTAGCGAAATAAGAATTGAAATAAACAATGGTATTAAAAAAAATAATTTTTAAAAATTGTAAGGTAATTTTTTTTGGAGAGGAGGGGTTCACCCTATAATTCCCTCCCCGACCCCTTTGATTTGACCCTGAAAGAAATATATTATTAAGTTGTTTCATTAACACAATGTCAGAAAACTGCTGCACTTAATTTTTTCCGAATTCCCCTGTTTTTTCGGGATGTTCAATATGTAATGGCTATAACAATCTATTGTTTTTACTTAAAATCGGCATTGCAGTGTAGGAATGTGTCACTGCATTTTGTGATTGAATCTCACTTTCTACTTGCTTCGATTCTCTATGTTCCAGGGTTCGTCTAGAAGGATTTCTAAATTAAAACCTGACTGATCAGCATAAAAATTTGATCGTCTTTTAACAACGAATCCCCTACTAGCACAGATGGTCACAAAAGAGTCGCTGTGACGTCACAGAGGGTCAAAATTGTCACAGGACTGTCACATACTACTCACATTGTGACTTGTGAGTGATGTGACTCTACTGTGTGGTCACTGTGAAGTTTATTTGTGACCAGTCACCAGGTGACGTCGCCGTGAAGTCACCATGTGACTAGCATGTCATCGGTCGCTAAGTGACTCCACTGTGAAGTCACCACGTGACTAGTATGTGATCGGTTGCTCAGTAACTCCACTGTGAAGTCACCATGTGACTAGTATGTGATTGGTCGCTCAGTGACTCCACTGTGAAGTCACTGTGTGACTATTTTGCGACTACTGATTTTTTTGGACTTCAAAATGACGTCACACTGGCCGCTTTTGCGACTTTGGATACATACTTATTTTTTTCTAATATTTTGTGACAATTTCTTTCCTGAAACATTTAATAAATAAATCCGAAAATAGTAATTCAATAAAACCTCGCAGTTATGTAGTAATGGAATTTAGTTTAATTTATTAACTTTTAAATTATTTCGTTTAAACAAGGCAATATTATTTATAAAAAAATATTATTCTTAAAAATATTAGAGTTAAGAGTTCTAATCACAAGTGAAAACTAAGTATCTGTGAGTAAAATTAACAATTTCTTTCATATCCCCATGGCATATATGTTTCGATAGCGTATGTAAGGTTTAAATTTCGGATGGGGGGAGGGACTATCCGGTATCTTCAACCTTATTGTCACTAGAGTAAATACAAATGTCTCAAAATTGCTGTTTTTTAATAATTGCTTTAAGTTTTCAGATTCCCCCCCCCTTTAAATACGTCTCTGGTATGTTTGAAAGTTCCACTACGAAAATTTTGAGATAAAACTATGGGTCTAAGTCAAAAATACTTTATTTATTTTATCTAATGCATGTTTTTCCAATTAATTTTATTTATTTTTATATGAAATCCCTTTTAGGCAAAATATAGCAAAAATATAAATCTTATCCCTCATACCTTAATATATATCAAACCTCACATGTCGCACATTACAAATTTATTTCATAACCGAATAAAAAATTACAATAAATCATTAGTTTTTTCGGATGAATACCTAAATAAAACAGCACATTATCTCCTGAAAATAATGATATTTTTTATATTATTTAAAAACAAATACATATATTTATATATAAAACTTATTTATAAAATACTCACAGAAAAATTTTTAATTTCCAAAAGAAGCCGTCAGAACTAGCTTTTGCAGCCGTCAGTTTACTATTAAAGGTTCCCGAGCACGGTAATCACAGCGTTGCGGTAAGATGCTGGGCTAATAGCCAGTAGATCCCTGGTTCGATTCTGGATCACAACTTCTTCTTCTCTGAAAGTTTGGTGCTGCCATCTGGTGTATATTTTCGGTAACTCTTTTTCTCCGAATTTTTTCGCTGTCGCAAAACTGTCTGATCGTGACTTCTCTGAACAGTCGCAATGCGTCTACACAGCGAGAGGACATAGGGACTTTGGCGTGACTTTGCTGCGGAGTCGCGGCGACTGTTTGTAACTCTATTGTGACAGAATTGTGTGGTCGCATTTCAGTCACAGGGGACTGCTGTGGTATAAAGACATTTACATCATTTACGAACGCCTGCGTTAATTTCTTTATGATTTCCTTTGACCGAGAGTTTTTCAGCAAAACAAATTTTGTAACTTTCCTGCTCACAATCTTATTCTTTTTTAAAAATATGTACTGCCATCCTTTAGATGCGCGGAATTTCAGTCCTAATTCGAATGCCTTTTCTGAAGCCCAAGTTTGTAAATCACAATCATGTACATTTTTCTGTAATTTTCTTGCGTGTTAGAAGTGTTAAAACGTATATTTTTTAATTTGATTTAGTTTATATTTATAATCGCCATTCTTCTGAATTTGCTTTTCCCACAGATATAACTGCCTTTTATTTGTAACAAATTTAAAATAATTTTGAACACTCTGTGTAGGGAACCCACTGACTTTTCACCCCCTCTTTTAGGATGACCCAAAGATATGATGACCCACGGTGATGCTCTCCGAACGGAGAGGAGAGAGAACGCGGGGGGGGGGGACGAAGCAAGGGGCTTGTGTCCTGGGGGTCATCTAAGGAGGCGAGGGAAAGAGAAAAGCAGATCACTGGACTTGGAGCGGAGAGATTGCACCGATGCGGACGCAAGTTAGGAGAGTTCCCGTGACTCTGCGATGTAATAGCATCAGAAGGATGTTGTATGTCAAATATATATATTCAAAGTCCAACCTGTAAATATGATTATGTATGTATATATAATAAATGATTAGTCTCGACATCAGGCTTGGTTAATTGCATCCCCAACCTGTATTAAAACCGTGGAATGATCAGCAGTTCCCCCTACCAAACTGCAGCTTAATGACAATTCGACGGGCGGACCGCTACACTGGTGGCAGCGGTGGGATGAGATGCAGAGCCGGATCTACGGTGTCGAGTTGTATTGATATTTCCTGAAGAAACGCATCGGCATCTACGTTGAGGAAACATGGCCGGATTACCGGACGGTTTACAGATGAGATGCATAGAAGCCGGATCAGCTGTTTTGAATGGTCGATTTGATCCAGGAGAAACTCATCGGCATCTACGTTGAGGAGACACTGGTGGACTACCGGATGTGTTACACAGGTGCGAGGAAGCTACGACGTCGTACCACACAGCGCTGTGAACTTGTGAACCGGTGAACTGGTTAACCTGTGAGCTAGTGAGCTGTGAACTGGTGAAGCGGTGAACTTGTTAACCTGTGAGCTTGTAAAGCTGTGAAATTATAAACCTTGTCCGAACTTTGGGACAGATTAGTGGTTATCAGGAATCAATATTGGATATATACTGATGAAAGAAGACGGCAAAAGGGTGAGTGGCTGTTTCCTTGTTGTATTGATTAGATCCAGGTATGGTAAATTTGATTCTTGTTAAAAGTAAAGGTTTGAAAAAAATAAATAAATAAGGAAAGATGTTTTGCTTTAGGTTTTAAAATGAGTAGGGATTATCATTATCTTGTTTTCCTTATGTATTATTGTTATGTATTTTTCCAATGAAATCTAATTATTTTGATAAAATGATCAGTGTGACTCTAGGCTCTTAGGTAAAGCTTTCATATTTGGCTAACTCTTTTCGGAAAATATAAACTAAGGCTAAGGTTCTGGGAAGTTGTGCAAGGGTCTACTGACCTATAGTTGATGCTGGGAAATATTCTTAAGGTTAAATAGAATAGTAGTATCAAGGATGGCGTTTCTAGTGAAAGCCAGGAAGGCAGACTTGCAGGAATTAGCCGAGGAAATGGGGGAGCAGATCACTCCGGGAATGAAAGTCTTGGACTTTAAAAACCTCATCACAAACAGTGCGAGGTATGAGGAGGAGATAATTAAGGGTCTGCTGGAAGCCATAGTTGAACAGAGAAAAGAAAGGGAAGCTAAGGAGCTGGAAAGGGAAGCTAAGGAGCTGGAAAGGGAGGCTAAGGAGTTAGAATCCAGGAGGAATCTAGAATTAGCTAAACTGAAATTGGAGTCTGACGAACGGTTGGCGATTGAAAAATTAAGATTGGAACGGGAGATGGGGAGTTCTACTCATGTTTCCATAAATTCAGAATCGCAAAGAAAGAGCTTGGACGAAATAATTAGAACTATTGGATTATTGACCGTGAAACCACCCAGCAAACCGGAGGGATGGGATTCCTTTTTTACAAGTTTAGAAAAGGCTTTCGCAAGTGAGGGGGTAGACGAGACGCAAAAGGCTAAAATTTTGCTATGCCTCCTTGGGGAGAGAGCGGATAACATCCTGTCTGGGCTTGAAGAGGTGAGATATGATGATTATGTCGCGGTCAAGGAAGCGGTGTTGCGTGAATTCCAACCCTCACTTGTCCAATTTGTCTTGAAAATTTCAGGAGGGCAAAGCGCAATCCTGGGGAAAATTTTGTACAGTTCGCATCAAGGTTGAGATCAATTTGGGACCATTACTGCAAACTGAGAAAAGCATCTGACATGGAACGTGTGATGCAGTTAATAGTTGCGGACAGGTTAATCTCCACCTTGGATACGGAAACTGCGACCCACATTAGCATAAAACAAGGGGAAGGTTGGCTAAAACCCCTAGATTTAGCTGGAGAATGTGATGTTTTTGAGGAAGCACTAGTGCCTCCTGACGCTTTAAAATTATTGCGGGGGACAGTTGTTATCTCGGAAGGCGAAAAGTCGGTTGAGGATGCAAGGGGGGAGCAGAAAGAGGCAGGGGAGGGGGCGAACCTCTGGTCTCTGCAAGTTCAAATAGAGGAAAGTGACTCGAAAGGAGAAGGCGATCTTGAGGACCCCCCGGGGCGTGAAGGAACCGATTTTCGTAGAGAGCAGCAGGACTGTTCTGATTTATCGCAGGGAAAAGGCAATTGTCATTTGGAGGAAGAATTTTTATTCCAACGAGAGAAGGTGCTGGGGGAACCCATTAAGCAGTTGGTAGTTCCTGTAGGCAGAGGCGCAAAAGTTGTGCAGCTGGCCCGCGATTCGAAAGGTCAGCTGAATGGTTTAGTCTCACTCTCCGCGCAGCCAAACCGCCAACCTGTCAAAAACTACTTTCATCTTTATGCCCCCCTGATTTCTTCCCGAATCTCCCATTCCTCTCAGAGCTCTTTTTGGGCAACAAAAATCCTATAGATGGTCCCTTATACAGGAGGCAGAAAATCCACCCAGCATGTGGAGGGGTCAAGTTTGGGGGTCATGCACGGCTATTGTTAAATCGAAGCAGTTTCACTTAAAAAAGAGATTTCCGTTGAATGTGTTTTCTTCCGGAAGAAAACTCTTATTTACGCATTTACGCGTTCTTTTCTTCGAGTATGGAGATCCAAATCTATTTCAAAACGAGATTTCGTTTACCACAAGTAGAGCATCAAAGTCAAATAAATATTATTTTATCATTCAAAAAACCTACATGCATGCTTTCTGTAATCATTTACAGGGTAGTCTATTTTTAAGCAAGTTATTGAAAAGATATATTTATCAAAGTCGATACATATATCGACTAAAATGCTAAATAAATATACGTTTAGTCGATACATGTATCTATTAAAGTAGGATTTAAACTTTAAAATAACGATAAGAGTTTTTATGATTTTGATACATGTTTATGAAGGTACATAATAGTATTTAACTGAACCTTTCGGATTTGCCTATACATATTACACTAAATTTCATTTGAAAATAATTTTAATCGAAAATTAAATAGGGTATAGATGAAATTAAGTTTTATTGTTATACGATAAAACTTGTCTTAAATAGAAAGACATACTTTTGTTTAAGACTTTCTGTTTACTTCATTTTCCGTTGAATAAAAATTATATAGAAATAGACTAAGTGTTCACTGGACCAAGAAATATTTTCTTAAATAATAAGTTTATGCTTAGTTAAGGGTTTACTTAAGGCAGGTTTTATTCTTTAACGGTCCTGCCATATGGGCGAGTGGATAGCACAGTCAATATGGTAGATGCATGAAGCGTAAAGAACCAAGGTTCTTGTCTACTCGCGGGTGTCGATCTGACGGCCTACATTTTGGGGCGGTTTTCTCGAAATATAACGTGAATGCGCGTTAGAACCCCTTAAAAGTGACCTCGCTCAAGGCATCCTCTCCAAGAACAGACACCCCCAATGTTGATTTTTCCTGATTTTTCCTTCATGGTTTTTTTTTTTTTTTTTTTTTTTTAAAGTTTTTAGTTACTGTCTCTTGAAAAATGTTATTAACGGTGCCCATTATATTAAATATTTCGTTATGAGAGAATTTAAGACTTTTCATGATAAAGTTCTGTACAAATTTCAAAAACAAACTTAGTTTAGTGCGATACACAATGTTACTATACAAGCTCTACTCTCGGACAAGCCAATAGGTATATACTGAGTAAGTTTAAGAAAACACTTTGAGAAGCACAGAAATTGCATGACAAATTATTCTGATTCATCTTTCATTTCAAAAGACCTTTAAAAAATCTTGCATTTTTAAGATTTTTACTGAATGTTCTTTAGCTCTCGCTGAATGTTCTTTAGGTCTGGTTGTTATAATAATGTCAATACGTCTTATGAGTGGACATTCTCAATTTTTTTGTTGTTACTTGATTCTTTTAAACTTTTACAGTCCAATGTTCCTAACTGGGAACATCAAATTAAAAATTTATTCAAGAATGAAACTTTATCAGTATTGATTTGAAAAAATTAGCAGATAAAGTTAAAAATTGACTTGATTTTTTTAAATAGAAGTTGAAATTCTATCATGAGTGGGAAACTTGAAAAAAAATCATGAAAATAGCCATTTTCATAGATATTTACAGAGCTACCTTGATACACCTTCTCCTCCTTCAAACTTAATTCATATCTTTACTGAAATTTAAATATAAATCTTTTATTAAGTCTCAATATTTCATTTATTATTTAAACTACCCATCAGTGTATTCAGTTTTTGAAACCAATGTAAACTATAGTCGAAAATGAATCACGGAAAAAAAGCGCACAATATTGAATGGGTTTGTATATTTAGAAGATAAGGGGGGGGGGCATGAATTAAAAACAAAATGTGAGAAACAAGTGGGCGTCCAAAAGGGCGTTAACATAGGTACTTTAGTGTATTCTGTATTTATCTCTATTGAAAATTGCCATTCAGATAATTTTTCCAGTAGCCTCATGGCCGTCCGAAACGCCCCATTGCCCTTTAGCTTTTGATAAAGTTTTTTTTTTAAATTCAAAATCAAGTGATATGAAATTATGTAAATAAGAAAGAAAAACATTTTTAAAAACACTGAAACACTTATCTTTAGCATAGTTTTTCTTTCCATGTAATTAATTTATTCTGTGTAACATTCAGTTATATTGATGGAATTCAATTACATTGACAAATGTAAGTTTATAGACTGCTCACATGCAAGCTTTCTAGCTTTTTTAAAATGTTAATAATTTTCTCATTGTTATTATTAAATGGTATGGTCAATTGATAAATGAACAAATTAAGTAAAATTAAACTTATTTTAAGTTGAACTACACAAAAGTGTCAATATTTAATTAGCTATGTCTGAAAAGGAACTCCATATAAGACTTGACGGACTAAGTAAAAAAAAAAAAAGGTCTAACACATTTACTCTGACCTAAAGTCCGTTTTTAAATAGTCTAAACTAAAAAAAAAAAAAAAGTCCGTCTCTAAAGTCCGTTTTAAATAGTGATCAAAGTAGCAGGTCCATTCTCTGTCAATTCAACAGCAAAAACCCAAATTCGACAATCACTATCTCGGATTTTAATGAAATTTAACAATCACTATCTCGGATTTTAATGAAATTTAATTCACTTGTTCTCTTAATGGCTTTTGATTAAAATTTTTGATTCAACAAAATTTATCATTGAATCTGTAGTATTTTTAAACAGAAAAATTATTTAAAAAATCATTCTCAATACCTTTTTTTTTTTTTAATAGAAATTTTTACACAGTTTGAAACAATTTAAATAATATTCACACCTACACTCAAAATTTATATTAACTACTTGAAAAACAAATCTTATATAGCAAATATATATTAATGACTATGTCATTTTATCTCTCAACCCATTTATTGAAAATTGTCCGAAAAATCTGTCACAAAAGTGCGACATAAAAGTATGCGACATAATTTAACATATATTTAAATACTATTGGTTCACAACAGCTTTAATCTATTGTTACAATATTTCGTAAGCTGTAAAATATGCAACACATGTATTTTTTACATATATTTAAATACTATTAGTTCACAACAGCTTTAATTTATTGTTGCAATATTTCGTAAGCTGTAGAATATGCATCACATCTTCATCAGGCACCACCAACAGCGTGCAATAAAAAAGGGGGGAGGGGGTATATTATTATATTGAGGGATTGGCTATGATATTTCCGTAATAAAGTGATATCCTACCTCTGAAAACATAGGATACCAAACAATATCAAGAGTTATATATTTCATGTCTGTGTGAAATCCAGCCCAAAATCTCAAAGCCTTAGCAGTGTTACGAAAATGTGTACAAACTATTGAAAACAATAATCCAATTTTTATTTTACTTAAGAAAATAACATCTACATATATTTGTATCCCCAACAGTTCTTATAATGAATGATCTATATCTACTATATCGCCTACCCTATTTGAGGATAGGTGGTAGTCTTGTGGAAAAATAAGATAGAAAAACATTTATAGCGGTATCCACCGCTTGTTTAAAAATATTTCCTTATTTAGAACAAAATGAAACAAACCAAATAAAAAGTTGCTCACAAAACGCACGAGAGATTGATAAAACTGATTTAAATTAAGGGTGATATTTTTTGTGCATTATTCATTTATTATTTTTGCAGTATATCAGGTTATTCTTGCTATTTTCGAATTATAACTATATGTATATTTAAAATATAGACTGAGAGACTAACTTAGGGTATTCAACTTAATTATAAGACTGAGTATGTATGCCAAAAGAAAAATTTATATATATAAATGATTATTTAATGCTACAAAAAGTTGTATAACAGTAATGATGTTTTAACTATTTTGGGCATTGATTCTTTCGTTTGTTAAATTTTAAAAAAATGAATGAGAAATCGAAATTACTACACAAACACACGCACAAAAAAAGACAAAAAAAAAAAAAGAAAAAAAAAAAAGAAGAAAATTTTGAATAACCGAACAAATTTCAATCTTTCAGAATACTATATTTAACAATATAAGTATTTAATAAGCATGTACTATTTCTCTGAAAATCTAACAGAATTTTGCTTTGGTGAATAAAAAATTTCGTTTTCCAGTATTCTAAAATTCTGAAATTATAATTCTTCCTGTCCTATAAAATTTCTGCTCACTTGATGTATTTCTATGAATTGCAGAAACAAAAGTACTTATACATTCCACAACCAAATATGTAAAAAAATATCTCACGGATTTGCTGATTTTTCATCATTTAAAATTCTCCGGGATTCCTTGTGTTGAAAAAAAAAGTGATCCGATCAGAGATACTACATTAAAACTTTATTGATTTAAAATATTAAAACTATTTAAATATTTACATCACGAGCTTTTAAAAACAGCGCAACTTGATACATCCAATAAAGCACTGTTAAATTTGTAAAATGCATTATAAAATATTAACAATTAAATAATTGATGAACATTTTCAGATGGCTGAAGCATGAAGGCCCAGCGTTCCGGCTTACTGCGCAGTTGTCGATCTGGAGTTTTGGGAGGTTTTTCCCCAGATGTAACATAGATACTCGTTAGGCCTCCTTAAAAAGTGCTCGCTCAATACATTTTCCTCTTTGGAAGATAGCCCTAGAATGCTCTCCCTGAACAAAACAACAATATTAAATAATTGCGGTGATATTGTTTCTTTATTGTAGAAGAGGAAAAGAAATCACTCATCAACATCTTGTTTTCTTCCAGCACTTTTCAAAGTTTCTGCAATTCACTTTATTTATGAATTTAACTTTGAAATCACCAAAATAAAATAAAAATGTTTAAATAAAAAATGTTAAGAAATGCAAGTTTATTCCGGGTATAAGTTTGAATTCAAGCATTTATTTTAAATGCATAATTCATTTGATGAAACTTATCGTAATCAGTATTTTGTTTTGAAGTTTGTGTACAGTTAAAGGAAGTCAAAATTTATAGTTTATTCCAAGGAAAATACATTCTTGAAAAAACTTTTCGCTCGATATCTGCAAAAACCTTTTAATTAATCTCTCTAAAAATGTAATTTCTACTTACATTAATAATTCATATGTATTTGTATCAAATTGTCTCCTTAGAGTATTTATTATTAAAGCGGACTACAATCGAGGTTTTTTCTTTCTTTTTTTTGGGGGGGAGGGATGGGGGACATTATTTGTTGATAAAAAAAATTCTTAAAATATTTTTCATTGTATATTCATTAATTTTCTTTTCATAAGAATGAGTATGATTTAAAATTCCCCAAAAAAAGTTTGGTTCATATTGAACCATTCTCCCATCCCATTTCGCTTTTGTATTTTGAACGGGTTCTTATAGAACTGATAAGAGAGTGTAAAAGCAAGTGTGTGTGTGGGGGGGGGGGATGAGGGACTATCGCTCAGTTGAATTCTGCAATCCCACGATCTCGTTACCGACCTTGAAGGAGAGAGAATATTCTCTCTCTCTGCTCATCCCCACCATTTTCCACCCCACTTTGGGGTTACCGCGGGTTCTGGGACGACACCATCAGCTGAATAGGCCGATAAGGGATAGAGCTCCAATTACTCCAGTAGCGAGACCAGAACTACGATTTCGAGTGGGGAATGTAGATCGTATCGGTCCAATTGACCCTCCAAGCTCTGAGGGTCATAAATATATTTTATGTTTGATCGACCTTTATGGTAGGTGGGCGGAGGAGGTACCGTTGAGAAATTTGTCAGCGAAGACAACTTGTGAGGCCCTCTTCGAAATTTTCTCGCGGACGGGGATCCCGAACGTAAAAGCATCAAATAATGGGACAAACTTTGAGGAAAATTTGACTCGGGGATTTGTGAAAAGAATACGACCCTACAACTTCAAAGGTGGAGGTATACAATTACCCTTTGACCGGGGAAAGATCACAAAGCTGCTGATGCTCTTTCCAGATTGAGGTGTAGAATAAAAGTTTCTATTTTATTTTTTTATCAGAAATTTTCTTTTTATTATTTTTAATTGTGTTAATTAATTAGTATAATATGTGTCTTATAGTGTGTTATTTGCTCTTAGAATATTTTGTTTTGAATCAGAACCACTGGATCTGATTAGTATTGTAAGGGCAGTCATTCTACCCTTCTTTGTTATGTATCATTTTCTAATGTACATCATCATTATGTATGGTGTGACAAATTTAGGCAATTAAGAAGCCTAATTTTGGTCTTGGGTGGGGGTTGTAGGGAACCCACTGAGTTTTCACCCCCTCTTTTAGGATGACCCAAAGATATGATGACCCACGGTGATGCTCTCCGAACGGAGAGTAGAGAGAACGCGGGGGGGACGAAGCAAGGGGCTTGTGTCCTGGGGGTCATCTAAGGAGGCGCGGGAAAGAGAAAAACAGATCACTGGACTTGGAGCGGAGAGATTGCACCGATGCGGACGCAAGTTAGGAGAGTTCCCGTGACTCTCCGATGTAATAGCATCAGAAGGATGTTGTATGTCAAATATATATATTCAAAGTCCAACCTGTAAATATGATTATGTATGTATATATAATAAATGATTAGTCTCGACATCAGGCTTGGTTAATTGCATCCCCAACCTGTATTAAAACCGTGGAATGGTCAGCAGTTCCCGCTACCAAACTGCAGCTTAATGACAATTCGACGGGCGGACCGCTACACTCTGTAAACTGCGGGATTTTGCCACTATTGTATCCCACCAGTATTTTACTGCAGTCTCCTTATCTTTTCAAGAAATAAATTGCTTATTTTGCATGATGTCCTCACTGGACATGAAGTCAATGCTTTCGTTTTCTAAAGTAGAAAATATAGGAACTTCAGGGGTATCGAGTATTAAGCATTGCACATTTGCTACCAAATCTGTTGCATTTACTTTCTGATAATTTTGCAAGCTTTCAACAATTTGATTTTGCAGACTTTTTCTTCGTCTGTGCATGGAGACAATGTCATATTTTTCGAAGAAAATTCCGCTTAAAGCATAAAAACAACATTAAGTATATTTGCTCCATAGTATCATCATGTGGATAAAAAGAATAGAATTAAAATAAATGCCTTACTTATGCGTAAACTGAATTTGCAGCTTGCAATGTGTTAATACAAATAAAAAGAAATTACTTTCTTCAGCGACTTTCAGAACTAAAATAAAAAGATTATAGGACTTCAGTTTAACTAGTAGAAAACGAGATTAAGCTACTTAAAAACCCAGTACGTTGAAAAATAACACGGTATAGCAAACACTGATTTCTAAATATTTCGAGTACATACTCGCGTGAGCGTTTCAACTTTTCGACCAATTATCCCTGTCACCAAATACTAGCTAAGGGTTACAATTGGCGCGATTTTAACTAATTTTTAACCTTTAATTTCTCAAATTCTATGAGGAGATAACAGCTAATTTTCACACAGTACGTTCCTTTTAGTGTGTACTTGAGATTGTGTGAAATTCGTTCCATTTGGTGAGTGAGCTTTGGGGAGGTTTCCTTGAAAGAGGGGAGGCCTCCGTGGGGGTCTTTCGAGGGAGTCTTAATCCGTATTTACGCTAACTTCCGGAGAAAACCACGGAAAACTCTGAACGGTTAACGGTCGACGGACGCGCGATGGGACCCGAACCCGGGACTTTCACACTTCGCCCGTATACGATTTCCAGTGATATAAACGTTGTGCCATGGTGAGGTGAACGGTACGTATCATTCGTTAGCCGACCCAGAGCGTCACCTCCGATCAGTGTTGCCAGAAACTTTTGCACATAAATCGCAAGTAGCTGCAGAAAGAGGTGACGTCATAGTATGACGTAAGATCAAGTGGTGCCCTGCACTGCTTAAAATCATTATGCCGATTTGTCTGGTTGGTCCATTGGTTTCGATGCGTAGTTTTACACATAAAAGTCCGCCCCCCCTCCCCTCACCCGTAAGTCTAAAATAAATATATCAAATTCACAGGTGATTTTTTTCGTTTCTTTTTGTAGGTAAAAAGTCTCGAATTCACAATCAAGTTCCATAACTGTTCTATTTCCCATCATTGAACGCCAAGGACGGATTAAAAGGGAAGACGGAGGGGTAACTGTCCCCCCCCAAAAAAAAAAAAAGAATTCAAACTTTTTGGAAATATTTTCTACAAAAGAAACCATTTCCCCCCCCTCCCCTCAATGTTACATGCCACTTTTTACCAAAGAAGGCCGATACTGTTGCTTACAATGAGAGTAAATGCCGCGCTCTGGCGCAGCATCTTGCAGCCAACACTGAGGAGACTCAGTCACTAAGATTCCTCTTCTGAGTCCGGTGTTGCTACTCACAATAAGAGTAAATGCCCCACTGCGGCGCAGATTCTAGCAGTCAACAATGAGGAGACACAACAGTGACTGAGATTCCTTTTCTGTGTCCAGTGTTACTAAATATGTGTCACCATTTAGTTTTCAAACGTGATATCTTCATGTTTATTCAAATTAAAAAAGGGTGATTAGTTAAAAAAATATTAATTATACATTGTAATTAAATCATTAATTTTGTTTTTATTGAATGACTACTGGAGATCAACAAAACGTAATAATATATTTAGTTAATTTACTACAATGTTTTTTGATAGAAATTATTAAATTTTTACTATTAAGTATTCAGCTCTTTTGCAAGTCCATTTAATAACATTATGTATATTCAGGGTGTTTTCTGGATTTTTAACATACTTAAATAAATCAATTAATAATCAATTAATCTGTCTAATTACTTATTGCTTAATTACATTGCTTAATTAATTATCCTAATTAATCATCTGGCGTGAACATTATTCACAAACACTAAAGTCCTTAAAAATTTTCTAAGTTATTTTAAATGTCCATTTTATGGAAATAAAACAAGAATTCTTACATTTTTTCATGTAACTCCTTTTATTCTTGTGGTGGGGTTTCCCTCACAGTTAAATATGACTGTATTAATAAATAATTAATAGTAATCAATCTAATTAATTAACGTATTGCTTTATATCTCGCTAATTACTTATTGATTTAACATTAATTATGTCTATTAATTAATCTAATTAATCACGCGGCGTCAACATTATCGACAAACACTAAAGTACTTAAAAATGTTCTTAGTCCAAATGAGCCGGTTTAAGCCAACGCGCCCAGCGACCAAAATCCGTAGATAACATCAAACACTCACCTGAACCATCGTATGCAGTTGTAACCAAATATACCGTCCCTTTTCTCCAGCTCCAGCTAACGATACGTAGTACAATGTCTTGCCGTTTTAATTGCGCCGGAGGCGAAATGAGCTTCGCAGGTTGAGCAATGACGTCTTCGTCTAGTACACATGCGCGGATGAAGATAAAACAGAAAAAAACTGTTTTTTCTTACGAACAGACTTATTCTGTAAATAATACGAGTAATTTCTGTACGTTTTACAGACTTTTTTTGCAGTGTATACAGTGCATATGGTCGTCTATCTGGCCTGGCAATAAAAGTTTTGTTTCCTTTTTTATCCACTTTATTGATGGAAAGAACTTTTTCATCCTACACTTTCTTAAAACGCAAATACAGAAATAATGATGCCCCAGGTATAAGTATGTAATTGGCTTTCGATCTGAACTTGAAAAAACTGTATGCAGCAAAGCAAGTTGGGCTTCCATTAATGTGCAAAAGAAGGGACGAAAGTGTTACAGTTTATACTTTTGCAAAAATCTTCCTTTTGTGCAATTAACAAAATATGATGAAAAACAATTTGAATTTCTAGAACATTTTTAGTTAAGAATTATTAAGATTGTAGTACTAAAATGAAATCGTAAAATAAAGTATTCTTTCATTTTCAATTTGCGATTCTTTTCAACTATTGCATCTAGAGTAGAATCTAATCCAGGGGTAAAATTTGTGAAAACAATTTGGTAAGGGGATACGCAAATTAAAAAAAAAAATTGAGAACCACTGTTTTAAACAATAAAACGAGAAATTTTAGTTTATTTTACATAAAATGTCCACCCTTTCTCATCCTGTGTTGAGGGCTCTCGGCCTTTTGTAAATCTTTGTGCATGCTCTAATCTAAATAAATGCAGGTGAATTTTATTTTCAATTGAGTAATACATTAGAATCAATTTTTGGGTGATGTCCTGATTCACACGTTCTCAGTTTAGGCGGTTGACTGAAATTCCCCCATTTCTGGCGGGGGTGGAATAAAGAGGGAAAGCTGTATGTACCTTTGAAGCGGTGATTTCATTTTTAGCGATACAGGCTACTTAGGCTTCAAATTAAATTTCATAGGCTCTATGCCGCGTTTACGTAATACCTTCCATTTTTCTTTCCAAAGGGGAGGGGGTGTTTTACCGCGGCTCGAGGGAACCCCACTGGGAGATGGCCTATTTTAGTTTCCCAAAAATTTGATGGAAATTTTCATGAATTCTCTTTTCAGTTCAGTAAATTCGCTGAGAAATTCATTGTCAATGGCCTGAGGAATATAAATTTCTAAAATTCAATGTGATAACCGAGTTTTTTGAAACTCCAATGAATATTGACTGTTCTACCAGTATACTCATCCAAACTTTTATAACGTCATACACAGTCATATCACAGTAATGCTTTATCCTTTTATGATTCAATATGAAGCTCTGCTTTACTACTTTGTAAATCTTAATAAGCAAAATATCCTTTTAAAGAAAGTATAATTTCATATATATCTGGATGATTTTTCCCAAAAGTTTAATTTATTTTGCTTTTCCAGCTTTTCAGAGCATTTGTTGTTCTGTCCCGCTCTCCATAATAGGCCAATGTCTGATTTTCAAGTCATTGTTCGATCATATAATCCATAAATTCTCGTACAGCATCTGTAGATAGTGTATTTTCCATAACGTCCAACCACACGCTTAAATCTATTGATTAAAACTGACACTCCTTTATTGATTAAATTTCTTATCGGCTGATTTAAATCCTTTTACGCTAAAAAATACTCATTAAAGACAATAATTTGTTATCTCCTCAATTCCCCTCAATGCTCAGGATGAGCTAGATTCTATTATACTCCATTTTTCACTAAAATCTTGTCTACTTGAGAATTCTGTCTCCCCCCACGAAAGATGGGTAGTAAGATATCATATTACTATCACGTGACCAACCCTCTTCAACAGAAAACGGTACATAAACATAGTCACCACAGACAACACAACCCGGGAAGTGGGAATTCGGCGCGCATCGAAGAGCAAACATGTCGTTATCAAAATATGAATTAAAAGAGTTTCTGAAGAAGATACCCGATGATACTTTAGAATGGTGATAATTTTATTTTATATCCGAATACCAAATGCATCTTTTTCATATTCAGAGTTGTGAAATAAATTCAATCTAAATGTGGAGAGGATGCTTTCGGTAAAAATTTTGTTTCAATGGACATAGTTTGTTACGATTGGATTATAAAAATCTCGTCGCTCTTGTAAAACAAATGAAGTTATGATATCTTCAGTCAAGTGAGTAAGTACTATTTTACCTTTTTCATGTCAATAAATTGGGTTGCTGCTTTAATTAAATCTCACAGCTGGTTTAACCATGATTGCATTTGTGTATTCTGACTGTACTGTGAATTCGTTTTATAACTAGAGACTGTAGTGAAATTATATTCTATTTATTAAAAAAATACGTTTTTATAGTGTATTAAGATATATATAATGTATTTGCCTTGATTTAAAATTTATTTTCTCGGGCTTATAATCATAGATTACAGCTCTGATAATAAAAAATGGAGAAAACGAATAATTCAGTATATTAATCAAAAACAGCAAATTTTCATAAGACACCCTTTTTCTTCTTAAAATAATAATCTTAATTGAGTACAGATAAATTAATCAAAAAAGGGCTGATTTTGTAAAAACGCTCATTCTATAGCTTAAATAATAATCATAATTGAGTACAGTTATATTAATCAAAAACGGACAGACACTCCTCATTTTTGATTATTATTTAGCCTAAATGGAGCTCTTGTATAATGCTCAAAAATTAAGAATTTTTCGCTCGATTGATTTTTGTCGATTAGTGGAGCAAATTTTACTCAGTCGGGAGAATGGCTGTTTGAAGTCAATAATTGAGTAAAAATATACTCCGTTTGATTATTATTTTACTCAATAGATTTAAGCGTGCACCCACTCTCCGAAGAGTCATGTGGGATGTGAGCAAGAGCAGAGCACTTTCTGACAAAAGACTTGCTGTCCTTGTATTCAGTGATTGGTTCTCCTAAATAAACTCTGATTCTAATGAAAGCTGCAGCTTTTAATAGACGGAAGACATTTTATTGCAGTGTTGATTAAAGCCACCTCGTAATCAATTCTAATTGCTATCGGAGACCACGAAGGCATCTTGTCTTTCAAGAGAGAAAATTATTTTACAGTTTATTATATTTATTCAGTACTAGCTGAAGTACCCGTTCTTCGCACGGGAATGAATGGACTTTTTGATATTAATATTTGTTGTGATTACTATTTATTGTAATAAAGAGATATAGCAAAATGGATATCGCGTTATATTGTGTTCAATAATCATGCATACTGAATTTCAAGGCAATCGTTTTTACGGTGCAGAAGGCGATGCGGCGTAGCACAATCTAGTGGCGAGTTTTAGCAAAACGGATACGGCAAAAATATTCTTCGCATTCAGATATCGATGTATACGAATTTTCATGACGATCGGCTGAATAGTCTTGAAGTTCATGTGTTGACACGACATCTAGTGTCAAGTTATAGGAAAATGGATCCAAACTCTTCCCCGTGCCAAACTCTTCCCCGTGTTCAAATATCTATGTATACCTATTTTCATAGCGATCATTCGCACAGTCAAGAAGTGATACACTGCAGGGCCATCTAGTGGTTAATTAAAGTAATGATTTGCTACAGCGCCGTCATGTGGCGAGTTATAGCAAAATGGATAACGCCAAAATATTCTCATTGTTCAAATAGCTATGTATACTGATTTTCATAGCGACCGTTTGAATGGTCAAGAATTTGGCCTGCTGCAGCGTCATCTAGTGGCGAGTTAAAATAATAATGCATTGCAGTGTCATCTAGCGGTGAGTAACATCAAAAAGAACGCAGTTAGAATATATTCTTCGTGCTCAAATGTGTAAGTATAAAAAATTTTATGCCGATCAGTCGAACGGCATAGAAGTTGATGCGTTGCAGCGCTATTTAGCGGTAAGTTACAGCAAATGGATAGTGAAAAATATTCTCCGTGTTCTAATATTCGTGTGTACCAAATTTCATCGAAATTGGTTGGACGATATTCGCATAGCAAACGGCTAAACGGAATAGAATTCGACGTTCTGCTGCGCTACCTAGTGAAAAGTTAGAGGAAAACGGATAGCATAAAAACCTTCTCCATGATAAAAGACTTAGGTGAACCAAATTTCATGGTGATCGGTGAAACGGTGCTGGAGTTTTTCAACCTCCTACACACATACCAACATTCATTTTTATCTATAACCAGTCTTATTATACGTATATACCAGTCTCAAGTAAAATCCAGTTTCAAATCTAAGCCTCGCCAAAGTGCCAGCATACGCCATTTTGCAAGAGTTTTTTCAGGGAATCATTCGAAGCATTGACTTAGCAGCAATCAAAATGGGAAATGGTTCGACCGCCAGGCATTTATTTGAAAAGTGGAATCCCTTAATACAGCCGCATTTTTTAAATTATCAACTATAACATGTTTTATTCATCGTTACCTCGATGTACTAAATGCGAAGATATCAATTTTCTGAAATTTGGCGGATTTCCCCCAAGTTAAATCAATGTACTCAATTGGCGAGAATTCTGAAGCTATATCGCTTGAAATGCCCTAATAACTGCACTATTTCTGCACGGATAGTTAAAATTTAATGCTGTATTCTAAGAAAACCTATACACTTGTTTTCAAAAATGCTATTCCCTTAAGCTCTCAGTAAATTGCTCCAAAAATCCTAAAACTGTGCAAACCGCTAGAACTCACTCTCTAAAAATCGGCCCATCAGCCATTTTTTTTCGCCAAACTAAAAAAAATTACATTTTAGTCTCGGATATCTTCGATCCTCATTGTTTTGCGTATAAAACATTTCATTCCTGCTCTCATTTCTTATGCGCACACGATATTATAATTAAAAAAATAAACTAAAAAAATCATTATTATTCTTTTATATTTACTTTAAGAATTTAAAACATTTTATTCGGCAAAATTGCCACACATGGCAACCAAGATGCTTATTTCACACACTTTTTTCATTACAGGGGTTAATATTACGTAAAGCTTTCTACGTGGAGAACATAAAAAATCTCTTAAATTCCGGGAACGGAAATTAAGAGAACCATTCAGGAGGAAAACGTTTTTAAGTGGAGTTTCAAAATTTTTAAAGGGGACTATCATTTATTCTATATTATTTTACATATCTGTGTAAAATTTCAGGCTGACAGGTCCATTTTTGTGGAATTGTATACTACCCAAATCAACAAATTAACAAACAGAATTTCATTTTTATTTATAAGATAACCTACGCTTGTTTTTAAAAATACCCTCTCATTAAATTGCGCCAAGCGCTAGAATCATAGAAAATCTGACACACTTTCAGATTTTTAAATACGCACTAAAGTGCTATATACAAAAAGAGTTATAATCCATGGGTCTTCCCTATTTTCGTTCCTTCTTTCATTAAGTTGGAAAGTGTATCATTATGCATGAGTGTGATTAAACAAAATTAAAATTGATATTTCTAACAAATTTTTTTCTGGATGTAATACATTAGATGCAGAAAAGCTGCTCAGAAAAATGCACAATTCCAACTGAATGAAAATTTCAAAAACTTATACGCAGGTGTATTCATAACCCAAATAGCAGATGATTAAATTACGATAAATAGCGCCAAGCGTTAGAATCCTCCTCAAAATCGCGAGAATGCTGAAGATAGATCGCTTGAAATCCCTTAATAACTGCATTATTTTCGCACGGATCATTAAAATTTAACGCTGTATTCTAATAAAACCTTTGCACTTGTTTTCAAAAATCCGTTTCCTTAAGCTCTCAGTAAATTGCGCCAAGCCGGAAACTGTGCAAACCGCTAGAACTCACTTTCTCGGCATTTGAGCCATTTTATTTTTTCGCCAAACTAAACAATTTTAACATATTAGCCTCGGAAATCTTCAATTCTTATTGTTTTGCGTATAAAACATTTCATTCCTGCTCCGATTTCCCATGCACACGATATTATAATTAAAAAAATATAACCTTACGAATATAAACTAACAAAAAAAATCATTATTATTCTTTTATTTTTACTTTGAGAATTTAAAACATTTTATTCGGCAAAATCGCCACACATGGCAACCACGATCCTTATTTCACACCTTTTTCACTACAGGGGTTACAATTACGGAAAGCTTTTTGCGTGAAGAGCATAAAAAATCTCTTAAATTCCGGGAACGGGTGGACTTTCAAAGTTTTAAAGTGGACTACGATTTATTCTATATTATTTTACATATCTGTGCTAAATTTCAGGCCGATAGGTTCATTTTTGTGGATTTGTATACGAACGACATTTTATTCGGCAAAATCGCCACACATGGCAACCACGATCCTTATTTCACACTTTTTTCACTACAGGGGTTACAATTACGGAAAGATTTTTGCGTGAAGAGCATAAAAAATCTCTTAAATTCCGGGAACGGGTGGACTTTGAAAGTTTTCAAGTGGACTATGATTTATTCTATATTATTTTACATATCTGTGCAAAATTTCAGGCTGATAGGTCCATTTTTGTGGACTTGTATACAACTCAAATCCACAAACAAACAAACAAACAAACAAACAAACAGAATTTCATTTTTATTTATAAGATTTTGGTTTTTGTCCGGAAGAAATGCATCCAGAGAACAATATTTGTCACTTGTATGATGCTGTCAGTATCAACTTGAATGCTATAAACGTGGTCAAATTGTCTAGGGCAGCATTTAAATTTACCATCACCGCAAACTTAGCAGAAACTTGCCTCAAACCTTTCTCAGAACCAAACACAATAATTCAGTTGTTTCCATTGAAAAAAACTATCAGCTAATAAAAAAGTCATCAGCGTATTTCTCAAACAAAATCTAATCCCTTTTGGTAGCAGACGGTGATGATTCTCCCAAAGCCTTGCAGCGATTTATGTACTTACTTGATTTTATCTAGGATAAATTCGGCAGTTTTGCAACTAACAAGGAAGAGGCACGGTCTCGGGGAAACGGATTTCACTGATTTTTGGCACAGTGGTAGTATACCATGTGAATATACTACGTGTAAAATACTAAGACGCAATATTCAAATACAATCGAGAAAAATTAATATTTATTTTCAGAATACTGTATTAAAACTTTAAATATAAGTTATGCACAAATTGGATTAAACTTCGTGACGGAATGGTTAGAACGGTGGTTTTCTACTCTGAGGTCCCAGGTTCGGATCTCGTGCTGCGCAAGCGTTTTACTTTTCCGCTCACTCTTTTTTTAAATATAACAATATTGATAAGTAATTCTTTTTTAGTCAAGTAAATAATTTACTTATTTTTTTATTTATTTTTAGTACCTACTTATTTATTTTTTTATTATTATTTAAATTTTATTTCTACTTGCAAAATCTTTACTTTGGAATCAGAATTTTACACATTCAAAATAATTCCCTTTTAACACTCGCATAACTCAATATTTATTTAAGGTACATATCTTTTTTTAACAATCATAAGACATACTTTTTTGTCTAATTTTCCCCCGTTCGTGATGCCACAGCAACAGCATTATTTCTTTTAATCGTCTGTCCTCTGTTGATGGGTTTTCAATTTAAAATATCACATGTGAAAATTTCGAATAGACGTATTTAAGCGGTGAAACTTATTTTGAAGAAATATATCACAGTTACAAATATGCCACCAGACCAAGCAAGCTCTTACTATTGTGATGAAAAAGTTACTGATAGTTCTACATACAGTGATGTTTTCAAGTAGTGACTAAAAATGGAGTAGCGTATCACGAAAGTTCACTTCTCAAAAAAAAAAAAAAAAAAAAAAAAAAAAACTCACCAAACTTGGAACTCACCAAACGTTATTTGACTACAATCATTTGGCATTGTCCTGTTTTCTCGTCATACATTCAGAACAGAACGTGATGAAACGCTCGCAAAAACGAACTTCTTAGATAATTCAAAATCATTTTTAAACGCGAAATAATTCCATTTTGTTTTTTAAAAACAGTTGGGGGGAAGAAGAGGAGGGACGAGAGTGAAAAAATAATCTCATTTGCTTGTCGTTTAAAAGCGATACATTCTAAGAACTTACTCCTTTTCTTTAGAGTTGAAATTACTGCAATTATTTTATAATTAGCTGCATAATTAAAATCTTATAAAACTGCTATTCCAAGATTTCATCCAAATGATACATTTTAATACAAATTGTATTAATATTTTTTTTTCCAGTACTGTTGCAATTAGTTAAATAGAAGATACACACTGAAAAAAAGTTAAATAAAAATAAAATCTTCCATCTCAATGGATTTATCATCTGTTTCATTTTACGGGAGTTATTCAACGTGCATAATTGCAAAATGAATTTATCCAAGAAATTAAGATTTTTCAAAATGTGCGAGTGGTACCGTATCATACCGTTGAGATGGGTATATTTTTGGTAGAGGATTTGTGAAAAAACAACTGATATTTACGGTAATCTCCTAATATTTTAATGAAAATAGATAGATTTTTAAAGAAAAATATTTAGATTTGTTTTCAATGGTAAGCTTTCAGAGTAAAAAAAAAAAAACTTTGTTTAGTGGTATACGATTGTAATAATTCAAACAAAAGAGAAAGTAACTTAATGCATGGTGTAGTCTTGTTCAAAACTACACCATGCGTTACATGCATCTACTGCCTTTAACTTTTATGCGGCAACTAAGATATTTTACCATACATTTTTTTAACATGTTAGTTTATTGAACGAATTTTTTCATTTTGCCCTCTGCTTTAAAATGTATTTGTAGTGCACATTTGTGTTCTTAAACACAAAATCTATCGGACAAATCTACAAATACATATTTTGGTAGATGTGAACTATAACTCACACTTCCTATTAACGAACATTTTCCGTTATGCTAATAACACACAATTTTTAAGTATCACGTATAAACATACAGCTCAAAACATTATTTTATGCATAAAACCGCTAAAGTCACCCTATCATATCGGATGATAAATTTCTAAACATATATTTTAACGCACATCCAGACATCTTCAGTTTCAAAACTCAAGCATTTACGCTAGAATTAGTAATGTGAAAGTAAGTGCAAACCGGTGTAATCTGGGTATTGACTTTCCACTTAATTAGCATTTTCTCGGCTTAATTTCTTATCCTATTATCGCACGGCTTATAGCGATATATGTTTGCTTGTAAACAGAGAAATTATATGCGTTACGACCGCCAAAATGGTTAGAGGCCCCCTGCCATTAAAAATGTTACTTATAATTACGAAAACCTTCATTCTGTATCGTTAAAGGTAGATACAATTTTTGTGGATAGATTCCGTTTTAAATATGACTTGGAAAATATTTTTGATTAATTATCTGGCGGCATTGCCTTATTACCTTCTCAAATATTAAGAAACGAAACTTGTACTAGCCTACAAAATTCCCAGAAATATTCTTTCTTAATTAAATTAGTTTTCTAAGCATATAAATAAACCATCATTATCACAAATTTTATTTATATGGCGCATGATGACATGTAGGGGTAGCCAGTCATAGCGGCGCACCCAGGATTTCAGTTTTGAGAGGGGGGGGGGGTGGAGCTACAAATAAAGCTGAACTCGGTCATAGTGACCTCAATTATAGTAATAATTCTCTTAAAAGGTGAGAATATTCTGTATCACTTGCCTATCTAGACAAGCCAACTATCAACGTAACTCGTTAAAAAGTCATAAATATTATCTCATCTTTTCAAAGGCGTTGTAACAGAGTTTAACTGTACTTCATGCACTAACTCTAAGTTTATTCAAAAACTAACGTCTTTTTTTATTTAAAATATATTTTAGAAATAATTTGAAGAACATTTAAAAAAAATAAATCTTTGAAAACACTAGTGACAGTTTTCAATTATTAAAGCTTTTCATATCCAACTCTCCAGGTTTAGTTGGAGGGGGCTTTATCCCCCATAACCCCCTTCGTGAGTGCGCCTATGGTCAGTCATTTTTAATAACTCCCCCCCCCCCCAAAAAAAAAATTGCAAGGAGACGAGAAAAACAGTTTAGAGGATCCGCCCGCCTCTGAAAGTGTTTACAAGTCATTTCTGGCAGCACACAAGCAAGAGTGGCTTAGGTTTGATTCTTCTCATACTGGAGCAACTATTGGAAATTTGGCATCTTTTAAAATAAAGAAAAAAAATTGCCTACGTGCCTTCTAATATGAACTTATACGTGTTTATGATACGATATGGAGCAAAACATACATTTCGTAACAATCCATTCTTACTGGTGATGGTTAAAGCTTCCATTTTTCAGTAGATGTCAGCGCTGTTAAAAATAATCGTGACAATTTTTTTACGGGAAATGACGTGCTAAAATGTAAAGGATTCTCGTGGAGCTAGGTCACCCGCAACTATTTTTATAGAAATCAAATCTATTCTTCTTGACTGGCAACAGTCAAAACGTCAGAGTGTGGTGTTCTCAAAGCGGGAACACTGCGCGTTAAAGGGTTAAATGCAATCGACATAGTAATTTATGTGCAGTACCTTTCAAAACATTTTCAATGCATCAAAGTCTATGGATTGTCATTGATTAAACTGCATTTCAGTGTCGTTTATCTGTTTCAAAGAAAACAAAATTAAGATGCAATAGTGAACTTTATAAAAGAATGTAAATCTTCAAGGACAGCGTATGTAACATTTATACGGGGAGAAACGGAAATTTTCCGTGAGTTAAAATCGAAGTATCGTGTACTTTACTATCAATTGAAGTTGAAAGTAAAATTAATCATTTAAAGTTCAAATTAAAGGTATACACAGAAAAGTATGTAATTTAATAGACGAACAATAAAGTAAGATGATATCCACATTAGTTTTATATATATATATATATAGATATAGATATAGATATAGATATAGATATTAAAAGTTAATATCTGCGAATATCTAGATATGAATTCGATATATGATAGATATGAATTATGTTTTCGTAATTCGAAAGGCAAAGGTTTTATTTCTGAAGGGGAACTTGAAGTTGCAAGTTTCTATCATTTGGAAGAGAAAACCACTGTTAACATGTAACTGCACCGTGATTTTTGAATATTTGAAATTCGTTATTTGTATGAAAATATATAAACATATACATATAATGCTTTAACCTTTTCCTTTGGGCTTTAAATATACATTAAAAAAGTAACGTATAATAAAATACATCCGTTATTTTAGGCATTATGACTCAAGTTTTAAACTTTCCATTTAACTTTCAAGGAACCATTTAACTTTCTTTAACTTGCCTTTTTAATTTCTTTTTATCTTATGCCCGCCTCCGACCTCTCGGTCATACGTCGACGAGCAGCCCAATACAGAAGAGAACGAATAAAATAGTCAGTAAAATCAAAGCACTGTCCATTGTATAAAAATCAGTAAACTTTGATCATAATGCAATAATGATCATCATACAGTATACTTTGATCATAACACAGTAATCAATAATACAAAACAACAAAAATTATACATGTTATTCCCATGTACCCTATTGAAAAGATTGAATGCAGCATTTATTCTACAGGAGCACCCAAAATAATTGTAATACATTACGCTTTGTTGGCAATCATTTTTTAAAAGGTCGTTGTAGAGATATTCGGTTATTTCTAACACAACAAAATTGATATACGTTATTAAGGATTACAAAATAAAGCTCCTCTTTTAAAATAGTGTATATACCATTTAAATTTATTTTGCAAGAACACCTAAATAATTCCAATACATTACACTCTATGGGTAATCACTCTTTGAAGAGTATTTTAGAGATATTCGACAATCTCAAATACAGCAAAATTGAAACGTTTTATTAAGAATTACTAATTAAAGTTTACCACCGAAATAGTGTCTTCTACAGGATCATTCAAAAGACTTTCAATGCATTATGGCCATATAAACGATTATACCCGCTTACTCTTCACTTTTAGAATGTAAATGAAATTTATAGCTCTTTTGAAGGGTCTCCCAAAATTACATTAGTAATGATATGTAGCTGGTTTGGGGTTACCCTCAAATCTCGCCGATACGATGATACATCACCAAATTTGGCGCAAGAGTGTTGGAAAATGTTTTATAATCTATGCGTATGCCACGATTTATGCTTCTTGTTTGAAATTCTGCGATGTCCAAGAGATCACTGTAAATAGCATTCTTATAACATTTGTTTAAAAGAAAAACCGTATTAGTTAACAACCTTTGGGGATCTTATAAAAGAAAAAAATTTTATTAGGTCATAAAATAAAAATGAAATCAATAAATAAAATAAATATAACATACTGATTTCTTGAAAATAACTGATTAACGTACTGATTTTGTACTGATAAGGTACTGATTTCTTGAATATTATCTTAAAAATAATAAGAAAATTAGCTGTTTTCACGCAAAAATATTTCAAACAAAACAAAATTAATGTATGTTTTCAAAGACTACAAAATAATGCTCTCCATCGGAAATTGTGTATGTCGCATTTCTATTTCTTTTACAGTGTTCTCACTAATTACTAAGAAGAATTCCAATAGAAATGAATTTTAATCAATTCTTGTTACTATTATACCAAATCTAAAAGCTCATTCATCTTCTGACAGTATGATGTGTTCCCATCTCTATTTGTTTATGGTCCCCACATTATGCGTTAAAACTTCATCTCCGACTGAACTTTCTTGAACTTTCCTCCTTGAATATCAGACCTACTGATATCTAATTTCTGTTTGTTTTCCATCTTTCTATTTGAGCAAAATTTCCCTAACTATGAAAATAAGGAGCTGAAGTACATTTTTCCGCTTATTATTTTCCCCGCATTAAAATTTCAATATTTTCACTCTGCATCAAATTTTCAACATTTTTGAAGTCGGAAATGTGCACCTATGACTTCCGTTGCCAAAATAACGATTATTCAAGTTAAACGTGGACCGCTTTATAATCATCCGCGGCAGTGGCGTAGCCAGAAATTTTTCATGGGGGGAGGGGGAGTATACGACTACTGCAACTCACATATATGTATACGCGTGTGTGATAATGGAGTGAAAAATATACATTTTGCATGGCAAAAAATTCCTCGTGGGGAGGGCAGTTGTGACGCCCACCTATCCTCTTCGATACGCCACTGAATCGCGCACAAACTAAGTTGTTGAGAGTTCGGTTTTGCTTATATTACTTTTTTAATCTCCATTCAATATGCGGTAAAAAAGAAGCATATCCCGTGTTTAGGACAAAATATAATGTTTTAAATGTTTCATGTGAAATCAAGAATTCTTTCTTTAGTATATGTAAAATGCCCGCCTTCCCACGCTGTGTTCTGTGTTTTTGAACAAGTTGTAAAATGTCTCAGCATGCACTTATCTAAATAGAAATAAGCGAATTTTATTTTCAATCAGATAAAGATCCACTTTTCTTTCAAATATGTTTCAAAACATGTGTTTCTAAACATGAACATCGCCCATGCAAGGAGCAATTATTCCATCTGTAAAATCTCAGATTTATGTATGATAATGCTTATTTGGAAATCACCCAAAATGTATTTGAGCCGTTTATCATTGTTATGTTTTCTCGTCACATAACCAAAGAAAATCGCATTAAAACACTCACGAGAAATTTCATAATTACTAGAATTATTTTTAACGGCGAAATAATTGAATAATTACGCACTTTTTAAGAAACGACGCTGAAAATATTATTTCATTTTGAAGCAATGCATTGTAAAAATGGTTCGGCAGTTTTCTTCGGAGATGACACAGCATTCATTTTTTAATTTTATTATACTGTTAAAATCTTATGAAATTACTATTGCAGGATTTGATCTTAATGAAGCATTTTATTAACATTTTTTTTAGGGAGCAGAAAGCGTTATTGTAATTAGTACAGTGGAAACAACATTACTGCCACTTCTCAGACTTATTTTTTTAACAAGATTTTATTTTAATAAAATCTTCTCCCGAATCGAATTCATCTTCTGTTTCATTTTATTCTGATTATTTAATAAGCATAATTACAGAATGAATTTATCCAGGAAATCAACATTTCTGAAGATGTCTGAGTCGAACATGCTTTCTGAAACTCAGGGTGTGTTTTGAGAGGTCAGTATAGTCAAAAACAAATGACATGTACAGTAATCTCCAAACTTTTTAATGCACATAAATAAATACATGAAGAAAAATAATATTAAATTTGAACTTTCAGAAAAGTTTTTTACAGTAAATTCTCAAAAAAAATTTAAGGCTATACAATTATAATATTTGAAACAAAGGAATATATTGCATTTTTTGTTCAAAATTACAGTCTGCGTTATTTCCTGGCAGTAATTTTAAACGGTTACAATACTTTTTTCTGTGTTTCTTTTTTTTTTCCAACATGGTAATGTTATCCGAAGATTATTGTGATAGATGTGTTCATCATTTTATCTCAAATTCCATTGCTAATTGGATTGCTGTTGTTGCAATTCCAGGGATTGGGTTACGAGATATAGGAGGCAAAGACATGGCACCAAAGAAATTGTTATCGAAAATCTAAATTAAATTTTGTACTGTAAAAGTGAGGTACTTTAAAACTGAACAGATGCTTGTTTGCAAAATAAAAAGGTCACAATGGTCCTTTTATTAGGTCCTAAAGGTCATAATAAAAGGTTATAAGTTTGCTAATAAAAAGGTCTACATTTACATTCTTTCTTTCAGATCGAAAGTAAAGATGACATTAGTTTTTGTGTCATTATTTTGTAGTTTCGCTACATGTAATCTCAAATTAGCAACTGTAAGGCAAAGTCTACGTCGCAAGTCAAAAATTTAGCAGATTTTGAAATTCCGCAACCATGAATTAATTTCAATCATATAATTAAGAAAAATATCCTTTCCGTGCGAAGAACGGATACGCAGCTAGTTTAATGGAATTTTTGATTCCAAAGGAGTGTTTCATGGAGCAAGGAAGAAAAATAAGGCACACTTATGAATAATGATGTACTTTCCAACTTAATGGAATAAGGAAGAAAATCGGTACGATATATGGATTATGATGGGGTTTTAATGTATCGCGCTTTAGTGCGTATTTAAAATATGAAAGTGTTCCAGAATATTTTTTTCCCTTGCTTATTACTCCATACTTATTTGTGTTTTCCAAATGCATGTGATTTTGCAAATAGAATTTCTGCTTTATTTCAAAAGCATAAATCACTTTTTGCGGGCGATAAAACGGTTTTTAATTAATAGTTAGAAAAGTAATTAAAACTTCTGAGCCACAGGTACACTTTACCGAAGTCATGGGCCCAGTCATGCTCAAATTTTCAAAGCTCTGATTTCTGTAGATTTGTCTGGAGAACATTCATTTTTATTATTAGAGATAGATAGATTTGGCATAAAACCGGCATAATTTCCGTATTATTTAATGTTTTTCAGATGCACGTGCTTCTTCATTGAAGTAATAGCATTCTTGTTAGCTCAAAACATGAATCACTTGATACGGGCAAAACTCGCCAAGCATGGCAACGCAAAAACGGTTTTTAATTAATAATTAACGCAGTAATTAAAAATCTAAAATTCTAAGTAGTCTATAACCTTCTCCAGGGTCCCATCTATATCTAAAACCAAAATTCATCATAATTTATTCAGTGGTTTATGCGTGAAAGCGTCATAAACAAACAAACTCACTTTCGCATTTATAATATTAGTTAGGATGTGTGTGTGTGTTTCGTGAAAATATCATTATCTGATGAACTTTTAATATGCTAATAAAGGTCAAGTTTAATCTCTGAAAGTTCTAGCGAAAGTATTTTTTTATATGAATGAATAAAAAGGTCCCATGACAGCCTAATCTACTGTAGTACTATAGGCTTAAAAAATTAATAAAAGACATCTGAATGATTCTCTGAAAACAATATGCATTTTTCATGTGTATATTCCTCAACGCATTGTATTTTGTAATCTTTCCGAGTGTTTTTAATAATGGTGAATTAAATAAATGTCTGATTTATTCAGAATTTTTTTCACTTTATATAGCTTGTAGCGATCCCATCACACGTAAATACCTCATCTACATGTAACATCAGAAGTTTTGAGAAGAGTAGTAATGCACGGAACGGCTCCATACAGAGAAATGATAATAGATATAATAGATTTCTGATTTTTTGACTACATACAGATATATTTGTACATCGTTTACAATTCAAGTGAAAAGAAAAATATCGCAGCCGTTTTCCAAAAATCCCGTACCATTAAATAATTACATAAAATCATATAACACGATATAAGATAATCATAACACGGCTTGCGGGCCACATGGCGGCTCTCGTAGACAAGTAATGCGGCTCTTCTGCATATGAAACAATGACATATGATAACTTAAAAATAATATCTCAAAAACGAGCGAAAGTAATTAATTCATTCAGTTTCTTATAAGTCACTGACCTCCACAATGATACTTTAAAACATTTAAAAAATTGGGTTCTTATTTATCAAAAATATTTGAAAACAAATCATTAAACAATGGAATCGCGTGTGTATTGTGTTTAAAGTAAACCTACACGGCATGGGGTGTGTGATGCAAATCACATATTTTTCTGGTCTTATTAAACAATTTTCTTTTGTTTCGTTTTTGTAAATTGTAATTATACTATAATATGCATTTGAATTATTTTTCATTTCAAAATACTGGATGCTAACATTTTTGAACACACGCAGTATTCAGATTCACCCTGCTTGAGATAGCGTTTTCTCAGATCGTGCCTGATGCCAAAATGCCGCTTTTTAAATCAGTTAAAATTATTATTAGAAAAAGTGTTAGAAAAACTAATTACCCTACAAGCAACAATTCCCAGTTTCTGCTCGGCCAACCACCGGCATTCATCGCAACTCATCGCTCACCGAAATTCGGTACTCGGCCCAGACACGGAATTCCATCTAAAAACGATGATTGTTATGTGTGCGGCAAACACTGATCGGTCCGGTACCCATAAAACGATGCTCGGAACGATATCCGGCCTGAGTTATCGGGCCATATGCCTAAATTTGATCAAAATACGCTGAACTGGAAAGAAATTTCGGCCCGCATAACGGCCGAGCGGCATTCAGCCGATGAAAATTGGCGCATGCGCTCTGTTCATGCAACAGTCGAGCGATGGCAACATCCTAGTATCTACCGGCAGGCGCTATGTTTGTTTTCATAAGAATAGGAGACGAAAAATGCTGAAGAAGTTTTTTTGGTGGTGATTAGTCTATATTGGTGCGTATAACTATCATTTGTAACAAATTTTTGACATTTTTAATATAGTATTAGTGTAATATAAGTAAAGTTCAAATCTCTGTAATTATTTATTTCTCTCTTGATACTGTTGCATAACACTAATGGAATAACACTATTTCTTATTAGTATCTATTTCCTATCTTTACACGGCGTACAGTGTGTAATTACACTAGTTCATACAGTTAATAGCTTTTTAGTTTTAAAATATAGGGGTAAATTCTTCATTGAATCTAATAAAAAAATCATACTTCCGACCAAAATAAGCTTATTTGGTACTTATGTATTTTACAGTCAGTCAGCCAAAAAGAGCGATTTCGTGTGCGTGTGGAATACGTCAGAATCATTGTTACAATGTAGTGCATTGCAATCCTTTGGAGAAAAAACTTGTTGGCGTGAATTATCGACGGTAAAATAAGTACCGATTATTTGCATCCGTTGACCATAAAAAAAAAAGAAAAAAAATCCAAACGATGCGATTACTCGCCAAGATAGTTTCCAAAGGCATAAAGCGCAGATTCTTAGGGTTATGGAAATGAGAAGCTGTACAGCATTGATTTGATATTCAAACGACTGTTTTATTTCGCTTTATAAACTTCGAAAGCCGCGTTGATGAATTTAGATTAGCTTAGAAATAGTATACGTAAATTCAGTGACTTTTTTTTCTTTTTTAAAGCAGACCACTGTTTTTTTTTAAGCAGAACACTGGTTAATGATGATTTCAGAACCTGTGGATACTATAAACCAGACTGATACAGGGTGTCCCAAAAAGGTGGTAACGGGTTTTAATTATTTATCTATTAGAGATAAGTGGACAGCGTAAATTGAGAAAAGTGTTCAAAATGAGGTCGGAAGTAAAACTCCGTTAAAAAAATTCCTCTCGTTGATTTTCAAAAAGTTACACTTTCTACATTTTTATATGACCCTCGTGAATGAATAGCCTCAGTCGAGAAAGGAGTTTACCCTTCTAGGCACTGGCCAAGCAGGTGCTGATTCCCTTTCGAAGTTCCAATGGGAACCGAGCTTAACCAACTGTTCTACTGCCGGACACATGAAAAATTCCTTTCACCTAATGTTTTGCTGCCTTTGTGAGTGCATTGGGAAAATTTTTCCAGATACCGATGTGTTGGGGAAAACGTAGGAGTCTATTCAGAAAAAAACGTTTTCTAGGGAGTTGAAGTTATATAAAGGTTGGAAATCCCTGATTTAGAAATTATGTAAAAAAAAAACATATGAAGCAGGCTTACTCTGCATTTCCTATTCTGTGTAAATTAAGTTCTAAAAATTTTCTTTTTTTCTCCTAGAAGCTGCTCATAAAATAAGATGTTTGAAGATGCTGCTGGAAAACTCAAAGAAAATACTTGTTTTGTAAATTATGTATATGATATATTTTGTGTAGATAATTTCAATAAAAATTTTTGGAATTTACTTTATTTTAAAAATTATTATAGCGATCTTATGTCTTACTAGCTGAAGTACCCGTCCTTGACGGGTTAGTACTAAATGCAAATTTCCAAAAAGCAAGAACTTTCGTCAGCATTGCAGGAGTACACAGAATGGATGTAGTATGTTGCCAAAGTAAAGAAAGCGAAGTTATAATTTTTATGTAATCTTAAAATATTACAGGTTAGAGAGTAACTAAGTAATATCAATTCATTTGATTTAGTCGTAAATATGTTATGCGCGAACAAATATTTACGCATATTGAAATAATTTTCTCGAAATCTCAAAATCTAATCAATATTTTTGAAAAATTCGAAGCCTAGAATTTAAGTTAAGTGACAACCTATTATGTCACCCAATTTCGTTTCATTCCCTGCAGTCTTTATTTCGTGATGCTGAAACAAAATTTCAGCATATTAAAACGAATTTCACAAAATCTCAAAATGTAATCAAAATATTTTAAAAATTCAACGCGTATAAATTAGATTAGAAACTACCTATCCTATCACTAAATTTCGTATCATTCGTATTAGTCGTTATTACGTGATGTTTGAAGAAATATAAACGTATTTTGAGAGAATTTTCACAAAATCTCAAAATATAATAAAAATGCTTAAAAAATTGGACACCTATAGTTTATGTTGAGCAACCATCTATCATGTGACCAAATTTCATGTCATTCGCTTTAGTTGTTATTATGTAATGCGTGAACAAAGATTCCCTCAGTTTTAAACGATTTTTGCAAAATCTCGAATTTTTTTTTAATTAGATGCTTATAGTTTAAGGTGAGTGACCACCTATCATTTCACCAAATATCATTTTTTCACCTTTGCAGTTATTACTTGATGTGCGAACACAAATTTAATCAGTTTGAAACGATTTTCGCAAAATCCCAAAATCTAATCACGATTTTTTAAAAATTCGACGCCTTTTTTTTTAAGTTGAGTGACCACCTATCATGACACCCAATTTCATATCATTCGCTTCAGTCGTTTTTACGTGATGCTTGAACACAAATTTACGCAGTTTGAAAGGATTTGCGCAAAATCTCAAAATCCAATCAAGATTTTTTAAAAATTCGATGTCTATGTTTTGAGTGGCCACCTATCATGACACTCAATTTCATATCATTCGCCTCAGTCGTTTTTACGTGATACTTGAACACAAATTTACGCAGTTTGAAAGGATTTTCGCAAAATCTCAAAATCCAATCAAGATTTTTTTAAAAATTCGACCCCTTTGTTTTAAGTTGAGTGGCCACCTATCATGACACTCAATTTCATATCATTCGCTTCAGTCGTTTTTACGTGATGCTTGAACACAAATTTACGCAGTTTGAAACGATTTTTGCAAAATCTGAAAATCTAATCAAGATTTTTAAAAAATTCGACGCCTATGTTTTAAGTTGAGTGACCACCTATCAGGACACACAATTTCATATCATTTGCTTCAGTCTTTTTTACGTGATGCTTAAGCAAAAAAAGCGTCACTGACAGAACGACAGACAGACAAACTTTTTTTTGAGGGTCGTATCGGATTCCCGGGTGCTTGAAACGGATAGAAATCGCAAAATTTTTGAATTCCAATAAATGTACAGACAAAAGTCTAATTTTATTTATATAGATACGTACTTATTTTTAGTGCTAAAATTTGTAATATTGCCCCTAAATTTGCCAAGCTTAGGGACAGTTGGCAATATTTTGTGCATGAGCTAAACAGAGATAGTTCAAGGATTTTTAATGTGAAAGGCATGTCCATAGACTTTAATGCACCGAAAGTCTTTCATATAAATCTGTAAATAAACTATTCAGTCAATTGGAATCAAAAAGGGAAATGCATAACTTTGTTTTAAAGCAGTCCTAAATTTGAAATTTCTTCGTTAAAATTGAGTTAATCGAATTACTCGAGAGCATACGTACATAAATACATGCATACGAGCAGACGTCCCTCAAATTTAATCAAACGAGATCGAAAATGCAGCATGCGTACGTACAGACATTACCAAAATACTTTTTAAAGCGATGTCTGGGATTAAGGCCAATTATCTACACGAGGGATCTAGGCTTGTGGATGGGGTGCCTTCGTGGAGGTCTTTCTAAGATGCCCTAACCCGTATTTACGCTAAATTTCGGTGGAAACCACGAAAAACCCCGAACGGTTAGGTCGGCAGACGCGACCTGCGGTTTTGAACCAGACACCTTCCGTCTTCCAGTTCAGAGCGCTATACGCTCGGACTAGTTAAAACAAATAGAACATGTAACATACGTATATAATTTCACACGTAGATGGAGTATACGACTATAGTACGTTAACGTATAGTATAGTTACGTATCTAGTACGACTATATACGTAAATAGATGGAGTATACGACGTACCTGCATGCATGCATATGCGTCGCGTAGTAAAAGTGTATTTCTTCTACACTGTATTGCTTCTGCACTGCATTATCATATAAGAAAAATCTGGAGTGACTCCACTCGACTTTCCGAACACTTACGATTAAGATCATTACCAAGCACTTAAATAAATTTTAATCGATGAATAATTCAAACATATATACCAAATTGAAACTCAATCGAATGCACCGTTTAAACGCTTGCGCACTTTCAAGAATTTCTCCCCATATGCCATTATTCCATAACATAAAAGAAAGTTTTGTCGTAGCCCTTTAGGAGAACCATAAGTCCTATACACACCAAAATCAATACCGGTCTTAGGATGGTGGTTTATAACATGTATACCGAATTTGAGCTCAATCGAATGTATCGTTTAAACGCTAGCGCAATTTCAAGAAATTCCCCCCATAGGCCATAATGTAAAAGAAATATTTGTCGTAGCCCTGTAGAAAAACTATAAGTCCTATACACACCAAAATCAATACCGGTCTTGCAACGGTGGTTTATAACATGTATACCCAATTTGAGCTCAATCGAATCTACCGTTTAAACGCTAGCGCACTTTCAAGAAATTCCCCCCTAGGCCATAATGTAAAAGAAATCTTTGTCGTAGCCCTGTAGAAAAACTATAAGTCCTATACACACCAAAATCAATACCGGTCTTGCAACGGTGGTTTATAACATATATACCCAATTTGTGCTCAATCGAATCTACCGTTCAAACGCTAGCGCACTTTCAAGAAATTCCCCCCATAGGCCATAATGTAAAAGAAATCTTTGTCGTAGCCCTGTAGAAAAACTATAAGTCCTATACACACCAAAATCAATACCGGTCTTGCGACGGTGGTTTATGACATATATATCCAATTTGAGCTCAATCGAATGCTCCGTTCAGGAGCTATCGTGTTCACTCACATACACACAAACACACATACACACACACACACACATACACACATACATACATACATACATCTCGTAAAAATAGCATAAATGGATTCAGAAGCCCTCAAAACGTGTAAAAACACCAAAATCTCGAAGTCGAATTTTTTCATGATTACAATACTTTCCTTACATGGTACATGTTCGGAAAGTAAAAATGCGATTACAAATACATTTCAAAGATAAAAGAAATCTGTAAAACACTTGTAAATGTTATCATTCGAATTGCATCGTAGGGACGGAAAGGGTTAAATGCATGTCAACATCAAATAAGAACTTATCGAAAAGTGATACTCACCCAGGTGTTTGGCCAACCTCACGCATAAAGTGAACGGGCCAGTTCCATAAATCCGTGTCCAACCCAACGAAAACTCATCGGTTAGACTACTTCGGACGTTTCCACGTCCGAGGGGACATGAACTGCGTGTATCCGAGACGTTTCACAGTGAACGGCCCGATTCCTTCTCATCGGCTCAAGGCTGCGCGGCCGGTGAAGGCCAGAGCAAAATTGCTAGTAGGGTAGCGTCAATTTTAATCTCCTGTTATCTAAGAGAACTTACTATTTGAAAATTGTGAACTTTGTGTAACACACTTATTTGTTTCACTTACTTTTTAATTTGGCGTAAAAAAAGGTGTAATTTTACTTCATGTTTGTTAATTTCACGCAGGAATTGCTTTGTTTCAAAGGCATGAATGATTTTATGCTGGCGAAAATTGTCAAGTTTGGCCACCATTATGCTTATTTTTTTAGTTTTTTTTAAATATCTTCTAAAATATTTGGAATTTTGAAATTTAAGTCAGCTTATCCGCTTCCCCGGAACTTTCCGAATCCGTAGACACCTTCGTCGAAACTCAAGTCCCATGGTTTCGGAGGAGATAGCAGAACAAGCTTTTGGCAGCGGCTGTTACTCTTTTTAGAATAGAGAGAGAAATAAGTAAGATAAAATCATATATAGATCCCCCTTCCCAATTATGGTTTCTTTATCTTTCTTTTGCATAAATAATCCAGTTTTTGCGGCTCTAGAACGACTAAAATCCATCATTTGTGTCTTAAACCAAGCTTTGGCCATCCCTGCGATATAAGAATCGGTGGTCCTGGTAAATAAGTTACTCTTTATTTAATTTCGAGATAAGCTGATTAATCGTGCCTCTCATCTCGATTATATCCTCAGAATTTCTGGATAGCTCAAGATATCCCGAGGAAATTACTATTCCTCAGAAATGCAACATGAAGATTATTTGGCCCATGGCCAAGCTGCAGGCACTTCGCTCGTAGGAGCTTTCTCCAGAATAATTTATGGTCTTTAAAAGTGAATAAGCAGAGCATTCCTGTTCACACGTTGTTTTTGAAAATAGCTGAAAATGAAATTACCACAGAAAAAGCGATACGTTTGGCCAGATAGATATGAGTTTCGAGAGAATTCAATGAAATGGGGCTTTTGAGAAAGTTTTAATGGTGTGTTGAACTGCTGAATACTTTAAGCAAATAAGTAAAACAAAATAGCTTTCTGTTAAATAAAATGTGCAAAATAAAATAATTATCTACTAGAACAGTTGTTCAAATAAACTTAGACTTTTTTAATAAGACTAGGGGCCAAGGCCCCCAGACTCGCTACGCTCGCTTTTCATATGAGGCATTCGGCCCCTAATCGGGCTTATTCGTAAAAAAGACATAATTTCAACAGAGAAAACCCGAAGATTGGATCAGATAGAATGTTACTGAGCTAAGCTATACATTGCTTAGTTCTTGCATCTTCATTGGTACATAAAAATTTAAACTTCACACTACAGTAGACCCCCTACCCCTCATAACACGGAAGATATTTTGTTATGGGAATCCGTGTTGTACGGGTCCTGAGCTATACTCCACCTGGAGTGCGGACTCCGCTTATAATCGCTGAACAAAAGTATTTGTACTCCTCAGAAACACAATGATATTTAATGTTGCCATTCAAAGGTTATACTAATTAGGAGCTAAAGCGCAATAAAATAAGAACATATGTTTCAGCTGTATTTTTAATGATGTAAAACCTATTGGACACCTTGCGAATTTGCCACCCATGGCGATTTTTCATTATTTGGCGATTTACGTACATGTAAAGTTAATAAAAGCTACGGAACAGATAGAATAGCCTGCCACCAATGGCGACTTTTCATTATTTGGCGATATACACATACTCACAACCTATATTTACTGTTCATTTAAGGTTAGCGGAAAACCGTTATCTATACTTTCATTTACATAATCGTTTGCAGATTGGCGTACTTAACACCACGAATTATACCATCTCGTCGCGCTAGCAAATATCCAAAGTGTACTATAACTGCTATAATGGCATAGTTAACGACAAATATTTCTACTGGTAGCAAATAATCCAGCTGGACGAGAACCGGCTTTAAAATAATCTGCATTTTAATTATTTTTCATTTTCAAGATATTAGTTATTCTGTTTTGGAAAAACGAATAATCGCTAATTCTAAACTCCTGTTGTCTAAGCGAACTTAATATTTGAAAATTGTCAACTTTGTGTAACACATTTTGAGTTACTTATTTCATATAGTTTTATTTTGGCGTAAAATGGGCGTAATAGGGCAGTTTCACATTACGTCACAATTCTATGCTGGTGGAATAATATGAGGCTTCTATTGGTTCATTCAAGTTCCTGGTGGACAGACGTCACTTCAAAAACGAGATTTTATTGGCAGACTGCATTGCCGGTCACGTGGTTGAAATTCCTCTATTCTAACTCATGTTTGTAAATTTCACGTGATTCTAGATACTTGGAAACGCTTTGTTGCAAAGGAATGGATGATTTTATGCCAAATCTGGCAACCATTCTGTTTATTTTTTCAGTTTTTTATTAATATCTTCTAAAATAAATCGATTTTCGAAATTTAACTTAGCTCAGCGGGTTCCTCGGAATTTTTCGAATCTGTGGGCACCTTAGTTGAAACTTAAATCCGCACGGTTTAGGAGGAAATAGGCCAACAAGCTTTGACTTTTTTTTAGGCTTTTACTTTTTTTTAGAATAGAGAGATACCCAAATTAAATTTCATGCTGTTCTGGAAACTCGCGGAATCTTTTCGCAATCGAAAGATTTCGTTTTGTGTACACAGCTATTCTCATGTCCATGCAAACGATTTATTTGTGAAAAAAAAATGATAAACTGTGTAATCTGGAAAATCTCTTTTAAACGAATTTGAATCCCAATTGTATGACGTCATATTCACTTGAAAAGGGTAATTTTGTCACGCAAATGATTTACTTTTTTCACTCTCGGAAATAAAATGGTGCTGAAAATAGCGAAAAATCTTATAAATAAAAATGAAATTCTGTTTGTTTGTTTGTTTGTTTGTTTGTTTGTTTATTTGTTTGTTTGTTTGTGGATTTGAGTTGTATACAAATCCACAAAAATGGACCTATCAGCCTGAAATTTTGCACAGATATGTAAAATAATATAGAATAAATCATAGTCCACTTTAAAACTTTGAAAGTCCACCCGTTCCCGGAATTTAAGAGATTTTTTATGTTCTGCACGCAAAAAGCTTTCCGTAATTGTAACCCCTGTAGTGAAAAAAGTGTGAAATAAGGATCGTGGTTGCCATGTGTGGCGATTTTGCCGAATAAGATGTTTTAAATTCTCAAAGTAAAAATAAAAGAATAATAATGATTTTTTTTTTGTTAGTTTATATTCGTAGGGTTATATTTTTTTTAATTATAATATCGTGTGCATGGGAAATCGGAGCAGGAATGAAATGTTTTATACGCAAAATAATAAGAATTGAAGATTTCCGAGGCTAATATGTTAAAATTTTTTAGTTTCGCGAAAAAATAAAATGGCTCAAATGCCGAGAAAGTGAGTTCTAGCGGTTTGCACAGTTTCCGGCTAGGCGCAATTTACTGAGAGCTTAAGGAAACGGATTTTTGAAAACAAGTGCAAAGGTTTTATTAGAATACAGCGTTAAATTTTAATGATCCGTGCGAAAATAATGCAGTTATTAAGGGATTTCAAGCGATCTATCTTCAGCATTCTCGCGATTTTGAGGAGGATTCTAACGCTTGGCGCTATTTATCGTAATTTAATCGTCTGCTATTTGGGTTATGAATACACCTGCGTATAAGTTTTTGAAATTTTCATTCAGTTGGAATTGTGCATTTTTCTGAGCAGCTTTTCTGCATCTAATGTATTACATCCAGAAAAAAGGATGTTAGAAATATCATTTTTAATTTTGTTTAATCACACTCATGAATAATGATACACTTTCCAACTTAATGAAAGAAGGAACGAAAATAGGGAAGACCCATGGATTATAACTCTTTTTATATATAGCACTTTAGTGCGTATTTAAAAATCTGAAAGTGTGTCAGATTTTCTATGATTCTAGTGCTTGGCGCAATTTAATGAGAGGGTATTTTTAAAAACAAGCGTAGGTTATCATAAATAAAAATGAAATTCTGTTTGTCAATTTGTTGATTTGGGTAGTATACAATTCCACAAAAATGGACCTGTCAGCCTGAAATTTTACACAGATATGTAAAATAATATAGAATAAATGATAGTCCACTTTAAAACTTTGAAACTCCACTTTATTTCCGTTCCCGGAATTTAAGAGATTTTTTATGTTCTCCACGCAGAAAGCTTTACGTAATATTAACCCCTGTAGTGAAAAAAGTGTGTGAAATAAGCATCTTGGTTGCCATGTGTGGCGATTTTGCCGAATAAAATGTTTTAAATTCTTAAAGTAAAACTAAAAGAATAATAATGATTTTTTTAGTTTATTTTTTTAGGTTATTTTTTTAATTATAATATCGTGTGCGCATAAGAAATGAGAGCAGGAATGAAATGTTTTATACGCAAAACAATGAGGATCGAAGATATCCGAGACTAATATGTAATTTTTTTTAGTTTGGCGAAAAAAAAATGGCTGCTAGGCCGATTTTTAGAGAGTGAGTTCTAGCGGTTTGCACAGTTTTAGGCTTTATGGCGCAATTTACTGAGAGCTTAAGGGAATAGCATTTTTGAAAACAAGTGTATAGGTTTTCTTAGAATACAGCATTAAATTTTAACTATCCGTGCAGAAATAATGCAGTTATTAGGGCATTTCAAGCGATGTAGCTTCAGAATTCTCGCCAATTGAGTACATTGATTTAACTTGGGGGAAATCCGCCAAATTTCAGAAAATTGAAATCTTCGCATTTAGTACATCGAGGTAACGATGAATAAAACATGTTATAGTTGATAATTTAAAAAATGCGGCTGTATTAAGGGATTCCACTTTTCAAATAAATGCCTGGCGGTCGAACCATTTCCCATTTTGATTGCTGCTAAGGCAATGCTTCGAATGATTCCCTGAAAAAACTCTTGCAAAATGGCGTATGCTGGCACTTTGGCGAGGCTTAGATTTGAAACTGGATTTTACTTGAGACTGGTATATACGTATAATAAGACTGGTTATAGATAAAAATGAATGTTGGTATGTGTGTAGGAGGTTGAAAAACTCCAGCACCGTTTCACCGATCACCATGAAATTTGGTACACCTAAGTCTTTTATCATGGAGAAGGTTTTTATGCTATCCGTTTTCCTCTAACTTTTCACTAGGTGGCGCAGCAGAACGTCGAATTCTATTCCGTTTAGCCGTTTGCTATGCGAATATCGTCCAACCAATTTCGATGAAATTTGGTACACGCGAATATTAGAACACGGAGAATATTTTTCACTATCCATTTTGCTGTAACGTGCCGCTAAATGGCGCTGCAAAGCATCAACTTCTATACCGTTCGACCGATCGACATAAAATTTTTTATACTTACACATTTGAGCACGAAGAATATATTCTAACTGCGTTACTTTTGATGTTACTCGCCACTAGATGACACTGCAATGCATTATTATTTTAACTCACCACTAGATGACGCTGCAGCAGGCCAAATTTTTAACCATTCAAACGGTGGCTATGAAAATCAGTATACATAGCTATTTGACAATGAGAATATTTTGGCGTTATCCATTTTGCTATAACTCGCCACATGACGGCGCTGTAGCAAATCATTACTTTAATTAACCACTAGATGGCCCTGCAGTGTATCACTTCTTGACTGTGCGAATGATCGCTATGAAAATAGGTATACATAGATATTTGAACACGGGGAAGAGTTTGGCACGATCCATTTTCCTATAACTTGACACTAGATGTCGCGTCAACACATGAACTTCAAGACTATTCAGCCGATCGTCATGAAAATTCGTATACATCGATATCTGAATGCGAAGAATATTTTTGCCGTATCCGTTTTGCTAAAACTCGCCACTAGATTGTGCTACGCCGCATCGCCTTCTGCACCATAAAAACGATTGCCTTGAAGTTCAGTATGCATGATTATTGAACACAATATAACGCGATATCCATTTTGCTATATCTCTTTATTACAATAAATAGTAATCACAACAAATATTAATATCAAAAAGTCCATTCATTCCCGTGCGAAGAACGGGTACTTCAGCTAGTCGCTTATAAAGGAGGGAACGGGTAGATTTTCAGATTTTTAAAGAAGCGCAGATTGTTTTCTATATTTTTATACATGATCATGAAAATTTTCAAGCGGATCGTACAAACGGGGAAGAAGTTATTAGGCTTTTTGTGTTAACTTTGTAAATTTCACGCGGTTCTAGATACTTGAAAACGCTTTGTTGCAAAGGAATGAATGATTTCTTATTATGCCAAATCTGATGAGTTCTTATTATGCCAAATCTGGCAACCATTCGGTTTATTTTTTCAGTTTTTTATTAATATCTTCTAAAATAATTCGAATTTCGAAATTTAAATCAGCTTAGCAGGTTCCTCGGAATTTTTCGAATCTGTGGGTACCTTAGTCGAAACTCAAATCCCTACGGTTTAGGAGGAGATAGGTCCAGAAGCTTTAACAGCGCCAGCGGCCTTTACTTTTATTTAGAATAGAGAGATACATAAATATATTGGATAAACAAGTGCATTTGGGACTTAGGAATGCGACATCACAGAGTATTACAGTTCTTATTAAAAGAAAAATTACCGGTGGATATAAAAAATGTTTTTTGAATTAAATTTTTTTTAAATTTTAATCAATTGCATTACGTAAAGAAATATTCAGTCTGCCAAAAATGCTTTCAATTGATAGACAACTCTGAAGAATGATTTTGTTTTTCTCACTTTCTCTAGTTTTTGTAATGAAAACCAAATTCTGACATTAGTTTTATGAGCAATTAATAATTTTCTTATAAATATCCATAAAAATGTAAAGAATTGGAATATCACCTGCCATATGCTAATAGTTTGTTGGAATGAAATACATTAGCTGTGAAACAAAAATAAGAAAATTGATCAATGTTTACGTATTTTTGCTACCGACAGTAAAAATGTTGTTAATATTCGTTGATAAAATACATATACCACTGCACATTAAAAAATCGAAATGCGATGCATAGAAACTTTTTACCATTGTTTTTACAGTTAAGAAGTGTTTAAAACACAATATGTGGCTTCAAAAAAAAAGGGGGGGGTGCATATTGAATCTTTACTATTTCTGAATTTTTAACTATACAGGAGCATATTCACATATCAGATTTGAAGATTGTTATCTTCAAATTAAAATATCTAAATAAGACTTAATAATAACCCTTTTATTAAATTGCATAGAATGGTACAGTTTGCTATTAAACCAAGGCTACACTATACTAGCACACAAAGGAAATCTGATCCTTATGCAAAAACTTTAAATTGCTCTTAATTATATCACGAGATAAATTCATTCATCATGTTTATCACAAAAGATCTCTTCTAAGTTACATCATTGAAAATTCCAGATTTTAAAAGATATCCAGAGGATAAGCAAAGCTCCCTGGAAACTGTAATGTTCTGTATATAAACAGCATTTGGCCTAGGGCCAAACGAAAACCTCTCGCTTGTCGAAGAACTTAAACCAGAATAATTCATGGTTGTTGAAAGCGAATGCGATGGGAATTCCCGCTCACCCGATGCTTTTGAAAGTGGTCGAAAACGAAACTATGTCTCTCTCTTTTACAAAAGAGGTCATCTGTTTGGATAAAGGAATCTGATTTTCGATAAGGTTCAATTGAATTACAGTGAGTCTTGACTTAACGAGAGACTTGTGTTCCAAAAGTCCTCGCGTAAGTGAAAATTTGAAGTAAAGTGCTATTCTAAATGCAAGCATAAATATTTTAGACACTTATAAATAACCCTCTAACTGTTTTAAATCCTTCTTTAACTACACGGGAGCAGTAGCGGATCCAGGGGAGGGGCTAGGGGGCTTCAGCCCCCCCCAAAAGAGATTGCTCAAGGGTAACATTCTGCTTTATCATACACTTTAAATAGCTAAAATGATCATATTTTATGACTTAGCCCCTCCCAAAAGCCTAATACATTGGTTTAGACTAAAATTTTGATTTATAGTACATTTTAATTGGGTGAAATAAGCTTTTTAAAAAATTTAGCCCCTCCCAAAAAAAATTGCTGGATCCGCTACTGCACGGGAGGGCCCAAAAAGGTTGTAACGGGTTTCATCTATTACAGTAAGTGAACAGTGTAAATTGAAAAACTTGTTCAAAATAAGGCTGGAAATAATCGACTCCTTTAAGAAAAAATTCCTCCCGTTCATTTTTAAAACAGTTACGCATTATAAATTTGTATATTACCCCGGTTCAAAACAATTTCCAATTAGTAAAAAACCTAACCAGAAATGAAGATAAATTCAAGTCTGACTTAAACCACTTTTCAATGGCTCTCGAAGAGAAATAAATCATGTCGAATGATTTTAGGGGTCGTACAGATATTACGAAAGAAAATCTTTTTTTTTTTTTTTTTTTTTTTTTTTGCACTGGATCAATAAACGTTTACATTAAAAATCACCTTAGTCCCCGATCATCTCTCTTTAAAGATATCTCTGGGACACTGCGTGATGAAAGACTCGAATTTTGTCCATCACCCCATTAGCGTATTGGGCAAATTTTACTAATTAGGAACTTTTTGTACGGGAGTCGTATACAAATTTGAAAAGGGTAACTTTTTGTAAATAAACGCGAGGAGGTTTTAATTAACAGAGTTTTATTTTCGACCTTATTAGCACTCGGGTGCTATTTCTTTCAAACACGGGATTTTTGTCTACGCGGCGCGCCGTGGTCACTTTTCCGTTTGATTCATGTTTTCTGCAAAGTGATTTGATATTGCTAACGGAAACATGGACTATCCTTTCAGATGGTTTTCAAATACCAGAATTGACTTTGGTCGAACGGATAGACAGAGGTTTCCAAAACAGAAAGCCATCTGGAGTTATGATGGAAATATAGAGGAATAGAGGAAAACTTTATAAAAATCACTTTACTCGTGCCTACACGAGCCAGATCAATGGTGTTCAAATGTTCATTGCGTATATTCAAGATAAAGTGAGATTTGCAATTACATACAAGACATACGCTAGTCCTCGAATTTCTTATGAAGATAAATTAGACGCTATATTCGAAACGTTGCTGAAGGGGGATGATCGTAAGACAGTTTTAGTAGGAGATTTTAACATAGAATTGAATTCCGATCTAGAATCCGATTTCATAACTGAAATGGATACTTTAGATTTTCCAATACGCACTCATCCAAAACATTTCACCACTAGGGGCGAAACAACAATGGATGCAATTTTAAGCAACAAAATGATGCGAACAGGAGTCTATATAAGTACTTACAGTTATCATTTTCCTCTGTATGGCAGAATTGATTGAAAAGATTTTAAAAAAACTGAAATTCTTCCAGCCGAGTGCGTAAATAAAATCTGGAAGAACTTCAGATTTCATTTGTTTTATTTTTTTTAAATATTTATTTCAATATACACTGCCCAGTTATCTCTAATGGATAAAGAATTAAAGCCCATTGACCACCTTTTTGAGACACCCAGTATATTACCATTTACGACATAAATTAATGAATAAATGAATTCTGGTTCTTTCTACTATGGGAAAAATATCTCGCTTTGTGGGCTAGGAGTAATATCCATTCGCATAAAATAGATCGTTGTAGTGCGAGTCCACTGTTCTTTTATTCTTGGAAAATCTACTTAAAACAGCCTGTAAAGATTTAAAACCCTCCCTCTGCATCCCAGAAAATTATATTAAAATAAGAATTCTAAAAAAATAAGACTATTTTCGTAAAATTGTAGTACCAAGATTTTGAGAAGCATTCTAAACAGAAAATTCTACGCTCATTTATTTATCATATACTTGAGGCATATCGCGATCCTGTTAGAAAAATGGGTTAGAATGGGGAAACAAGCATCGCCCACATAATTAATTTTCTTTTATTAAGAAAATCTGTAAATACGTATATCTAAACGTAGTATAAAAGTTTGATGGATAAGATACTTGCACGGCCATTTTATTAAAAAAAAAATCAAATAAACAGTAACAGAGTAAAAGTATCTGATGTAATAACTAATTGTTTGGCTGAAAACTACATGGGGATGGTCAAGCTATTATGAATGTAACATTTCGGCAGTTAATTGCACTTTAGTACCGCAGTTAATTATCTGAGACTAGTACATCTGTATTGATATTGCATTATCCTTTAATTAAGATCTGCGAAGGATAATTCAATATAAATACTGGATTAACTGAGTTTGATAGATATGAGCGAAGCAGAAATTTGGATATTAGTTAAAATCATAAAGCAAGTTTGCTGTGTATTTAAAGGAGAGTCTTGATTTAAACATCTTTGCATCACATTAAAACTTTCACTCTTGGTACTAAACTCTCAGAGGAAACGCTCCTAAAAGGTACTTTTCTTCTGTGTATCTTTATATAAAAAAACAAGAATACTAAAATCTAAAAAAAATGTCTGAAGATAATAAATATCTTCATTTTAAAACGTTAAATTTATTTGCACAGTACGAGTAAAAACATGAAATCCAGGGAACAATAACAATTTTAAATTAGCAACAATAATTTAACTGACGTTGTAATTTTCATGTCGATTATAGAAAGAAAATATATAACAGACGTCAATATTTAAATAATTTAATATCAAAATATTTCTTTTAAAAAATTCATTTTCGACCATTTTGCAGAACCCATGCGTAGAACCCCCCCCCCCCCCCACCGCAGAACCCATGCGTAGACATCGTGGCGCAACAAGAGTGTACGTCTCATTTATGTACGTCACTATATATGATATTTGCTCCTCCTTAACAGCTTTCGTAGTTTTGACGGTCTAAATGGGGCCGATACTGGCAGTTCAAAGCAATCGCCCAAAGCAATTTTCTTTATAAAGCGATCATAATGGCAGAAAGAGAATTCTATTCAAAAGAAGAGAATTCTATCTTTTGAATTCGGCCAAAAATTCAAATGTCGCCGAAATCAAGGAGAAAGTAATATTAAATTGGCTCCTAATATTCTTGTTAAGGCTTTCGGTTTTACCTTAGAATTTTATCTTAGGACTTGGCTATACATCAAAAATAAAAGTGCCTAATTGTGGTACCTTGATGACAACAATGTAAAAAAATCAACAATTCACTGCAGAAGGCGAAGCAACAATATGTTACACATCCATTGTTTCTTGAGATATTGTAACCAACAAAGCAAACTTTTTATTGTTTTTCAACAGTTCATTTTGAGATTACTGAAAAGTTAGTGTCAAAACTGGGCTTCTCTGACTAGTTTGTTTGAATTGAGTTGATTTTTACTGATATTTTGTGAATTTAAAGTCCGTTGTTTTTCAATGGGTTTCTGGAAAAAGTTTCGTGCAGCTGCGTAAGTTACTTTAGAATTTAAGCACCTTCCTTTCAGTTACGTTTCTCTTCAATTTCATGCTTAGTAAGTAAAATTATAGGATAAAATCTTTACTTAGAATATCATTCAGCGTACTTTCGAAAAATATAGCAGTTTTATTATATTTGTCACCGGCTGAAGATTTTTCAAAATGCATTTTCCTTTCGTCAATATGATAGTTACAAAAAAAAAAACATTGAACCTGCAATTCCTTTGCTTCCAGCTGCAGGAATTAATCTAGTAATCGCTTCCAAAAATCAAACATCGTCTAAGATTGACCAGTACTAGAGCTGAGTATAGAATATCTTCAAATCTTGTTCTAAGTGGTGGTCGCTTTCTTTTCTCCAAATACAACGGTAACCTGAAAGAGAGACTCACTCACAAACATAAATGTATGAAAAATAAATAATGTTTATAAAATGTATGTTTATTTATGTGTTTTATAGTTATAATTATCCACTTATTAATATTTTCCTCAATTATTTTACAAAGTCTGTTCTAAAAATATCATAGTCTTAAAGGAAATAGAACACTAAAGTCTTCATTATTTTTGTTTATAAAAGATTAGTTATTTATTTCAAATACTGAATAGCCGGTCAAAAGTACTTCCGGTGTCTTATCAGACAGAAAAAACTAAAATGACAAAAGAACGCTAATACATTTGGAATATAAGTATGTTGCAGAGTGTTTTTTAAGAACTTCAATAAAGCAATATTCCATAACACTGTTATAACCAACCATACGCACATAGCAAAATTTGAAAAGATTATTCTAACTTTCAACGGATGACTAAAGGACACATTGGAAGGAGCAGGTCCAATGCGTTCAATACAAATAATTTGCACTCTGTCGTGCATGTCATAAATCGGCAATAATTTGCATATCATGGACGGTCGTAAATGAAGGGTCATGCAAAAGTGATATATCTTAGTCACTTAAAACAAAGCGTTGAAGCGTTAAGTCAGTATCTCTATGCCTTATGAGTAAAACGTTTTTCTCCGAAAATTTCGTACTTCAAATTAATATACCTCAAGATCCCTCGACTGTCCATTGCAGTAGAGGATTTTCCTAAAAATCCATCCAATTTTTAGCCCACACTGTCAAACATTGGCTGCTCCTTCGAGAGAAATTGTTATTTGGAGCATGAAGACTATTTTTGCAACCTGCGGTGATAACGTAAAAGGGGTTTGTTTTGAAAAGGTGTGTCCCCCTTTCAAAGTATGACCACCAGGTCAGACACAGCTCGTATACATAAAGGGTTAAAGTAGCCAGGGTCCAGTCTTCAATGTCCTGCTCTCACTCAAGATTTTTTGTTTATCGCAAATTTCTCATACTGTGAAAGGGGTTAACCATTTCATGCGTATCTCTTTTCAGTCGCTGCTGTGTTCGAAAGACAAACAAAGTTGAATTTAACTTTGATGATTTTCCTAACGAAAATATTCTACTTCGAATTGATACTGTTAACGGGTAAGTATTAAGGAGGACCCTGCATTATATTTATTAATTTTAGTTATTTATCTTTTTTGAATCTGTCCACACTTATTCACTATATATGGAATAATCCAAATTAAATTCTTGCTTTATTTACATTTGCATTACATTTCGTAGACATGTCCCATTCTTAAGAAATTGATTGAAAACTGGTACACTGTTAATAAAAGTAGTTAACATTTTACCATAAAATGGTGCTGAATTAGCTAAGGCGAAACGTTCATCCATTATTTGGTGCTTAAACTGATGAATGAAACCAAATCTTGATTCAACGTCTCGATAAAAAGGATGCAGTTAATTTAGCTCCACTGTATGATGAAACGTCGCGACCTACTTCGGTTAACGGTGTATAGACAGAAATAAGATCTAAGCAGGTGGATCCCAGCCTTTGAATTATTACTACACCCTTATAAAATTCGAAATTTCACGCACTTGCTCAGCAGTCGTTTGTAAAACAATAACACTTCGTAAGCCATATAATAAAACTCTGTTCTGTGCCTCTCCCCCCTGTGAGATAGCAGTAAATCCTACCTATAATCATTTTCAAAAATCTGATGTGGGCGGGCACCAAATGATTTTCTTGTACATCTAAATGATTCACATTTCTGATGCATTTCATTTATGCCTAGAGTGATCTCTCACTTACACGCGCTCTCTTTTGTAACTGTTTTCCTCTTACGCGAGCTTTTTTCCGAGGTTCCGACCACAGACATAGTAAAACAATCATAATTCACCTTTCACTTATGCTTGTCACGAAAGAAATGTTTTTCGTTCAAAAAAAGTAATTTTTTTTACTAGACAAGTGTTGCTTATCTCAAGGATTTTACCCTTTTTATCAAATTTAAGTTTTAAGTTTTTTTGTGATTAAGTACAAATTGTAGTAAAATGAAATTCCGTTACATAACCATTTCCATTTTCTATGTATTCATCAAAGGTAATTTCATTCCTTAAAAATTAATCACTGCATTTTGAAATGTATCTACATTTTTCAGTGTATACATAGTATTAATTGACAAAATGATGTGGGTCAATGTACTGATATTTCACTTAAAGTTGTTTTCGTAGTTATTCGTTTTAAGAGTTGCTCCCGCAATCACTGTGTTTCATTTGAAAGGAGATAAGATGCTAAAATATTTATAAAACATTGATAAAATATCATTTTTACTAGCATCAAATATTTATGCAATTATTCATTCTACGATTTTACTTGGAGTATTAGGAGAGAGTAAAAGTTCCTTTAAAACAGATAAGACGCAATGCAGTTTAAACAAGGACTCCGATAAACTTCAATTTATTGAACGTTTTTTCGTGACTTTGTCCATAAACTACCCAGCAGATTACAAACAAAATTTTACGTGAACAACTAGACGTTACAATAGTTCTAGATACAAAATTTCAAGATTCTACAACTAATACCTTTTGCGTTATGCGAGATTCATACATAGGCATAAACGTACAGACGTTATTCCGATGGATTAAACATCGTCAAAATGAATCATGCATGCACACGAGCCATCGAGAAACATTACAAAGTCTAAATACTGAATTTTTTGTCGACTACGATGCCTCGTTGATTTCGTGCAAGAAAATAATTGTGTACTACAGTAAGAAAGAACTATAATTTCGTGGAAATCCTCGCATGTTTTTCTATCATTTAAAGCGCAGTCTGAAAAACAAACACTGAAATCATAAGCGCTTTCTAGTTCCGTTATAAAATATTCAAGGAGGGAATCGAAATGAAACAGAGGGAGAGAGCCATCCTGCCAGCTTCGTTATTTCTCACAAAAATAGGTCTACACTCTCCTCCCACAAAATAAAGGGGGCGGCTTCGGGGCTGTAAGAACAATCTCCACTAGACTACTTCCGTGAATAACAGAAACAGATACCTTTTATTAACTATTTGCAGTACAGCTAAAGTAGTTCCTTTTTTTCCTGTTCCTTAGATTTCGTCCAAGCTTCTTGGAACTGGAAAAAGAAGTTAGAGAAAAACTGAAAGAAGGCATACGAAGCGAACCAACTCCATACATGTACGCTTACTTTGAATTCCTTCAAGCACAGATATTACTCAAACAGAATCTGGACATCATTTTATCAAGCGAAATTGAATGTTTGGATGACCTTTTGTTGAAATTTGAAGAAATCCCAGAATGGAATGTGTTGGACAAAAGTTCTAAAAAAGTTCTTGTCAGATATGTCAACTTCTTGAATTGTATAACTAAAGCCGTTCACCAACTTAAGGAGGATATGTAAGTATAAAGCATAGACGGAATTCAATGAATGTTTGTATTTATATATACAGGGTGTCAGAATAAGATTGTACAAATTTCAAAAGAAAAAAAAAAACTCTTGCCTCCTCGGTCGCTCCGTATTTACATAAAGGTAGAGGTTTTCAACACTTAATTTCACGCGTAAATGTAAAAAAAAAATTAAAAATTCTTTCGACTTCTAAACGACATTGTGGAATGACTTTTAATTTTTATGTTGATAACGTTCTATACAATACCAACAATAACAAAATTATTATGTATTTTTGCAATCCTTGTTCTCTTTCGTAATTTGCGTGTAAACCCTGAAACGCGATCTTCCAATGTGAATTTTTTCACTCCTAGAGCCATAGAAAGGTAAGTCAACCTATATTTATTTTCATATTTTCAAAACATTTTCGGATAAAATACTGAAATTTTGCACATCATCTAATCAATCTATGGTACAAATTTTACTAATTAGGAATTTTTTTGCATGGGGATCGTATAAAAATTTAAATTTTTACTTACTTAGGATACATCTCCTGAAAATTTCAAGCCGTGCTATAAAATTCTGTATCCTTTTTTATGTAACTTCATAATTTACTATGTGTCTAGGATAAATACTTAAGGAATAAAATACAGGTCAGTGTTTTTAAGTCATCCTGTATATGAATGACCGCGATGTTGTCATGGCGATGTAATTTAAAATCGGTTTTCTTTTACTTTTTTTAAATCTTACTTCTCAGCATATATGACAATTCAGTTATTTTAGAAAATTTGCTTACACACATATACACTAGCCTTAAAGACTCTGCGACTTGCAGATCCCCTTAACTGATGGGCCTCAATGTATTTTTTAATTGTACTCGTGGGGATTTATGCGTTAAGAACTCCGTAATATGTACGTTATGTTTTCAAGAACACTCAAAATGAATTTACCGAACTGGTGATAATACTTTCAAAGTAATTTTGGAAGACATTTAACAATGAAGCTAGGGAGAATTCGTCGTTAATAATAAGAATTTTCTTGTCGAGCACAATACAGTTCAACCAAGCTTTTAAATAAGATTACATAAGCGAGACAAAATATTTCATAATGTTTTTTTGTAAGTTTTAAAAAGTGTAGTATAAATACGTTAACTTACGAAAATTTCAAAAATTTTCGGGAACCCTTAATGGACATTCAATAGCATAGAACTAAATGCATTGCTTTTTAGCCGATGTGTCAGGGCACTTTTATGTTTTTGAATTTTTGAGTAAAATTTTACAGAATTAGTATGTTTATTGTTTAAAAGATCGTTATTATTTTTTGTGGATAAAGTAATCCTAAATTATTCGAATAACTCACATTTCTTTATTACACTATGCTTTTTCTATAAAAAGCCATCTAATTAATTTGATATATCTTCCTTTTAAAATGAAAACGTTTTCCTTGTTCTTTTAATAATTCAAATACTTTGTTTTAAAATATGCACGAAACTTCAAGGAAACAAAGGAAACAACTGCATAAAATAGTAGTTATGAAAGTACGGGTACATTTATTAATATTTCTTATTTTATTACAGGTGTGAGGAATTTCCGAAGTATGCATTTTTGCTTGGTTTGTTCCTTACGTATGAAACTCAATAGACATTTTCACATCAAAAACAAAAATATACAAGAAAATATCTTAGGAACTAAGCATATTAAATTATAAACAGTTTGTCATCTTCATAGACAATAGATAATGTATTTCCCGTTCAATTTTCTGAACTCTTAACCATCATCTCCATCCTCAGTCGGATAAATATCGCTCCTCCATCATCAATTGGATAGATACCGATCAACTATTATCTCCATCATCAGTTACATAAATACCGCTCAACCATCATCTGCATCATCATTTGGGTAAAGACCGCTCAACCATCATCTCCATCATCAATTACATAAATACCGCTCAACTATCATCTCCATCACCAGTTACATAAATACCGCTCAACCATCATCTGCATCATGAGTTGGATAAAGATAGCTCAACTGCCATTTCCATCATCAATTGAATAAATACCGCAACTATCATCTCCATCATCAGTTTGATAAATGCTGCTCAAACATCATCTGCATCGTCAGATGGATAAAGACAGCTGAATCATCATCTCCATCATTAGGTGGAAAAAGACCTCTCAACTATCATCTACATCATCAGCTGGATAAAGACTGCTCAACCATTATCTCCATCATCAGTTGGATAAATATTGCTCAACTATCATCTCCATCACCAGTTACATAAATACCGCTCGATCATCATCTTAATATATTCTGCTCAATCTGTTTCAACGTAACTGAAATTTACAGCATAGAACTTTTCAACTTCCAATTTTAAATTCTAATGATAGTCAACCCGTGAAATATCTCCAATAACGTATCCAGGTTAAATTTCCTAACAACAAAATAGAAATTTATTGCACAGAACTTTATGCAATTCTAGACTCCAGCCTTCGTCAGTTAAACCCATGAAACACTACCCGTAATCCAGACAGTACAACCTGCTTTGATAAAATAGAAATTTATCCAATGGAAATTTTTAACCTGCAATTCTGGAGGTAATCATCAGCTGGCAAACCACGGAATATCACCAAAGTCATAGTCAATGTGCTTCAACGAAACAGAAATTTATGCCACAGAACTTATCAATTTACAAATTTAGACTCCAGCCCTTGTCTGTTAAACATATAAAGCACCATCAGTAACATAGGCAGCTTAAACTGCTTTAACAAAATAGAAATTTATCCTGTGGAAATTTTCAAGCTGCAATTCTGGAGCCTAACGATCATCTATCAAGCCATGGAATATTACCAAGATGTATCCCAGTAAATGTGCTTCAACGAAACAGAAATTTATAGCACAGAACTTTTCAATTTGCAAGTCTGGATTCCAAGCATCATTTTTCAACTCATTAGTAACATGTCCAGCTCAGTCAGCACCCATATCGCCGAAAAAGCACAGAAAACAGCATTAACATGTCCCCACGGCTGCAAATATGACAACGAAACATCGTGCCACGAAAAGAACTTGATCCCGCATTGGCTACCACTTATACCATCTAAAAATCATCAAAGGTAGTCAGTTCTGACATTTTATTACGATGCCGATTAATAAAGTAACATCGAAAATTGAACAACGTCGTCTGTACTGACTTTTTAAAAACCGAGAGGCCACTTCGTATTCTTTTCTAATAAGATCGTCTGGAGGTGGTCCGTAAGTGACTATGATCTACCATAAGGATCTCTGCAAAAGACATCCTGCAGCGTCCGCCTTTCTCTATGACTCTCGTCTACTTGTGACTGCAACCAACCTGCTTATGACTGTGACTAGCTCTTGTGACTCTCGCCTGCTCCCTTCTCCGCCATGCCACCACCAAAAAGGGTTTCCGCTAGGTCATGCAGTAGAAAGGCTTCATGACCTAGTTGGTACCTGGCCACCGTAGTCCTCTCAACAACATCGAGAGTTGAAGTGCGGTGGCCGAAAGGGGAGTGTTCGTAGAGCATTTCGAATGAACAAACGATTGCGATTAAACCTCTGCGGACTATTTCGCGCATATTCTTTAAAAAACAACAATAATAATGATCAGTAGAGTTGCTGCATTTTGCCGATTGTTCTCAATATACAGGAACAACATTAATTAAAATGTATGTTATGATACTAGAAACTCAAGGCCACTGCAAAATCCTCAAAATATGTGACTGCATGTCAAAGAAAGGCAATCCCTCGTTAAAAGCTCAAAATATTGATCTGATGCGATTCCTTTTGGTTCAAAGTATCCTCTATTTCAGAAAAATTCAGGACAGATATTTTTTTGATTTCGTCAACTTCTCTGTTAAAGAGCTTGCTAAATCGTTCGAAATGCTCTGTAAGGTAGCCCACCTCCACGTGGTACTCACCGGGCAACATTTTGGGACACCGCGAAATTCGGTTTTCCGGTTTTTTAAATGGCAAAGAGGCTACCAAATGTCAAAAGAAGGGAAATTTTGAAAATGAGAAGACAAACGTTTTTTAAGCAATGAATATTTCAGTTTTTATAAATATGCACCCATTTTTTTTTCACGATAATAGTATAATACTTCGTACTAGAAGAAATAAATAAATGAAATTAAAAAATTCCTACGGGCTAGAACTTGTTCGTTTACCTGCACTAATAACACCATTGATTAAAAAAATATGTAAGATATTACTTCGTTAGCTCATTCTTATAGCATCAGAGACTTTCGAAAACGAGTTAAAAGTCCATTGTTGAGATATCCGCATGCGCTTTTTAGTGAATTTGGAAATTAAGGAGTCTTCATAGTATAATTAACGACCAATAATAGGAGCGACGGTATGGCAGCATCCTAATTCCGATTAATAAAATCTGGCTTTTACATGTCCGAAAAAACTTCATTCCAGAATCGTAGAAGGGAACACGCAAACACTGCTTGTCCACTTCTACGAACAAGCAGTTGTAAACAAGTAACATAAGTTGTAAGTCGAAGAAGCAGTTGTAAATAAGTTGTAAACAAGCAATTACTTTGACATCTTTTATTTTTCTGAAAAAGATAATTTGCAATTATTTTTAAATGAAGGATCACTTATCCCTTGGGTGAGGGTAAAATGATCCTTTGGACTCTTTTTCAAAGGTCTATTTTTTTCGTTACTCAATTTGGGTTTGAAACATTATTAAAATATGTTAAGGATGCAAAATATAGTTTAAAATATTGTGGCAAAGGGCCGAAGTTTTATTGACTTTTATGCTATTTTATGCAATTTTTCTCCTTAAGGGATCATTTTGGGCCACCTTCCCGTACATAAAATTTCAATAATCTACGACTAATAATTTTTGAGGTATGCGAGTTACATTCCTACATACGTACGTACACCAAAAGTCACCTTGGCGATTTTTGGTGCAATTTTTGAGGGAGACATATGACCTTCGTATACCTAACTTACAGTAAACAAGAATCACCTAAAAATATAGTAGGATGGTACTGTGCTTGAAATGAATGAATGTCTCTAAAACTGCCATTAACCGTAATGTGTTGGAATTCTTTTGAGTGTTCCTGTAGAAAGAACTGTGAGTGATAAATTCACTATTTTCAATGGAGATATTCATTTTGGTAATCCTTAACAACATATATCCCTTTTGATTCGTTTAAAATAATTTGATATCTTTAAAATACGCTTTAATGAATTATTGCCCGTAGAGCGTAATGTATGGAAGATATTTTCCATACTTTACGCCCATACTTACCGTACATTAATTGGATTGCCCCTGTATAGAAAGTCGATTGGAATCAAAAAGGGAGGAGCACAACTATATGTTACCCTAATCCTAAATACAAAATTTCAACATGCTACGACTTAATGATACACGAGTTACATACGTACAGACATTAGGGAAAAACTGGTCAAAATGGACTTGTGGTCGGTTAAAATGGATTGTATATGCATTTACATGAACATAGATACATGCGTAGGATGAAATATCTTGCAAAAACTCTTAAAAGTAAATTTAGAGGCTGTCAAAATCGATTTTTTCTTTAAAATCTGGATGCCGAAATTTATTGCAATCGCATTACTTCGTACAAGGAAGTAAAATATGAAAATAAAACGACATTTTGTTAGTGATATTAAAAACTCAACTTATATGATAGGGCTGACTGTGTCGTTTCTTGGAAGCTAATTAAACTTATTCATTTTAATTCTTGTTTTGAATTACTCATTCCGATGGCAAAAGCTATTCATTCCGATACAAGTACATACTTCATTTGAATATGCGCCTCAATATTAATTAAAATTACTCCATTCTTAAATATATCCTTAATACAATTACTTGTTTTGTGCTGTGTTTTATAAATGCATTCCCAGACATTTGATAATTTAGTTTTCAGGTTTAATTAAGACGGGATGTATTATCATTGTTGAAGTGATGCCACTCAATTGCAATTGTTATTAAAATAAATTCAATTATATGTTACCGTTAGGAATATATTTAAAAAAAAACCTATATTAGGGAATGTAAAATGATTATCTTGTTCGTACGTTCGAGCTTTTGTTGTTGTCTCGTTTTATGATTTTAGAAATATTGTTTCATCTTCTAAAATAATTCATTGAATAGAATATCACGAGTAGATTATTAGAAGCTTGTTTTGAAAAAAAGAAAAAAAAATCCGAAAATCATTAAACCTGACGGAAATAGCAAAATATTAGAAATTTGTAGTTTTAGTTAATGGTGTATCTAATTGTGAAAAATTTTTATCAGTTGATTAGCAAATTGAATGCACTCTTGCATTTATACTCATTCACTCCTACATTATGCTTGTTCAATGCAAGGAACATATTTGAAAATTTTATCTTTTATAGCATAATAAATGAAAAAGTATTTCACATTCGCAAATATTTTACCTATAAGTCACGATGTAATTGAGTAGTGCATGATTATTAAAATAAACAGAAAAGTAATAATTGAATGATTCATTGAATCATAAGCGTTGGAAAGTCTCCCTTTTACAAGTCTAGTACCATTTCCAAACTCAAATTTCACAGTTGGTTGCTATGCCACGCGGTTATTATGTAAATTTAACATTCTTGTTTTGTTACCATCATTTTCAAAATATCTACTACTTTACGAAGACTGCCGTCTAATAAATGTGCACCAAAAGTTTCTGTTTCTGAACTTTGTGTAGCTTAATACACAGTTATGAAGTAAAGTACGTTGTAACTGCGTAACGAATAGTTAACTTGTACTCACTTTTCGTCGCAAAGCAGCAATGCCAGCGAATTACTTTTAGGCCAATCGTTGCTTCACCGTTCAGTCTTTGAATGCATCGTAGCATTTCCTTACGCAAAATGATGGACCACACATTATCTAACATTATATCTGGGCTTAGATTTGAATCCGCAGTTTTCATTTTCTAATTTACAGTTTGAAAGTTTTAGAAGAGTTATTAAATAATAATAGTAATAATAATAAACTTTTTATTTAATCATAAACAACAATCTTAAAATTAACAAATTTTAAACCTAACCCATTTGCCTATTGTAAAAATATCTGTGACAAATTTTTATTCGTAACACAAAACGCATAAAAGAATTCACTCCATTCAGAACCTTTCAGCGGCACTTCCTTAAATCCTTTCTTACTAAATAAAACTCTTGTTTTATTTTTTCCACTTCGCCAAAAAGATACGAATACAATAACACCTTTTCTCGCAGGTTACAAAAAAAGCATGTTGTTTTTCTCTCAGAGTTTCTGGAAAGAGTGCCAATAAAAAATGTTGTTCAGTGCATGGCATTATTTTGCATTCGAACTCTTTTTAATGTGTCCATGTGCGTCTCCTCAATTTAACCATAGAAAAACAAAAAACAAAAAAGATCCGTGACACGTGTTGAGGCCTACTGCCTCGATGCTCTATTATCCCTTTAGGTGTCCTCGCTGTGAGGACACAAAACTCTGACGTTTTGACTGTTGCCAATCAGAAAGAATAAATTTCATCTGCTGAAAACTGGAGAAAATGATGGAAATACATTGATACAGAAAAGCAACTGGACAAGCTACCCAATGCTGAAAAAACGGCAGCCGTTGCCATCGCTCGATTTAACTACTTACCAGCAACGATTGAATCATTCATAGACCGTCCACAGATACAGAGACCATTTTTGACGTAGCTGACTGTGCGTTACTAATACCCAAGGTTGATTAAAAGATGTGAATAAACTTCAATTAAAATTTAATATTTTTTTCCCTCCAGGAAAATCAGTGCAAGTATTAACGACAGCTGTTTTGAAGTAAAAGTGATTTTTTTCTTCTTCCAGCTTCCGAAATGAAGGAAACAGTAAAACTTTGGCATACCTTAACACCTTTGGCACATTTTACTACTTGCCCACTCGAAAATCCATTTCTGAGACAAAAATCGGAGTTCTCGAATTAAGAGTTTAAATTATTTATCGTGGCTTTGTCGAATAAGCTAGGACTTCTCCGAAAAGTAATTTTCTTTTCGAAACACTCAGGTATTTTCAGACAGCTAGCTATTTTTATACATTTTATGGTTAAACAAAAGTAAAGCTTTATTCCCCTCAAGGAGTTGTGCTACATTTAAAGTATTATAATGTAATATTTCAAAGTATAAGCGAAGGTATACAGGTACTTGCAGCTAAAGCCCATAGTTGTAGATAGAAAATTTGGTCTTAAAAATGTGTTAAATGAGGCCATCTAAAATGAGATTTCTTTTGAATAGTTCTTGGCTCAGAAACCGCATATTAAAAAATTACGAAATGTGAAATTTCATATAATTCCATTTTAAAAGGTAGATTTAGTAACAATGTTTGCTACTTTACCAACCTGTTTCTTCAAACGTGAAAATATCACGTAAGTTTACTTCTATGAGAATTTTCATGTTTTATTATACTTTAATGACCTATATAATAAAAATTATATAGGTCTGTTAGGTAATTTGTGTGTTCTGCCAAACAGCATTGAGTTTACATAAATACTGATGATGATTCCAAATCAAAACAGCTCTCTCATTTTCGCAATTTGTAATTAGTTATACGCGGATATAAGTGGAAATTATTGTGATACGTAGCAAAGTACAGAACGGTAACATTCATACCCTAATAGCACAGATGGTCACAAAAGAATCGCTGTGACGTCACAGAGGGTCACAATTGTCACAGGACTGTCACATACTACTCACATTGTGACTTGTGAGTGATGTGACTCTACTGTGTGGTCACTGTGAAGTTTATTTGTGACCAGTCACCAGGTGACGTCACCGTGAAGTCACCATGTGACTAGTATGTGATCGGTCGCTAAGTGACTCCACCGTGAAGTCACCATGTGACTAGAATGTGATCGGTTGCTCACTGACTCCACTGTGAAGTCACTGTGTGACTATTTTGTGATTACTGATTTTTTTGGACTTCAAAATGACGTCACACAGCCGTTTTTGCGACTTTGGAAACAGACTCATTTTTTCTAATATTTTGTGGCAATTTCTTTCCTGAAACATTTAATAAATAAATCCGAAAACAGTAATTCAATAAAACCTCGCAGTTATGTAGTAATGGAATTTAGTTTAATTTATTAACTTTTAAATTATTTCGTTTAAACAAGACAATATCATTTATAAAAAAATATTATTCTTAAAAATATTAGAGTTAAGAGTTCTAATCACAATGGTGAAAACTAAGTATCTGTGAGTAAAATTAACAATTTCTTTCATATCCCCATAGCATATATGTTTCGATAGCGTATGTAAGGTTTAAATTTCGGATGGCGGAGGGGGGGGGGCTATCCGGTATTTTCAACCTTATTGTTACTAGAGTAAATACAAATGTCTCAAAATTGCTGTTTTTTAATAATTTCTTTAAGTTTTCAGATCCCCCCCCTTTAAATACGTCTCTGGTATGTTTGAAAGTTCCACTTCGAAAAAATTTGCGATAAAACTATGCGTCTAAGTCAAAAATACTTTATTTATTTTATCTAATGCATATTTTTCCAATTAATTTTATTTATTTTTATATGAAATCCCTTTTAGGCAAAATATAGCAAAAATATAAATCTTATCCCCCATACCTTAACATATATCAAACCTCACATGTTGCACATTACAAATTTATTTCATAACCGAATAAAAAATTTCAATAAATCATTAGTTTTTTCGGATGAATACCTAAATAAAACAGCACATTATCTCCTGAAAATAATTTATGTGGAAAAAGATTTCCTAGATTTTTAATCTATATTTATTAATTATGATATTTTTTATATTATTTATAAAATACTCACAGAATATAAAATTTATTTATAAAATAAATATATATATTTATATATAAAATACTCACAGAAAAATTTTAATTTCCAAAAGAAGCCGTCAGGACTAGCTTTTACAGCAATCAGTTTACTTTTAAAGATTCCCGAGCATGGTAATCACAACGTTGTGGTAAGATGCTGGGCTATTAACCATTAGATCCATGGTTCGATTCTGGACCTCAACTTTTTCTTGCCAGAGAGTTTGGTGTTGCCATCTGGTGTATATTTTCGGTAACTCTTTTCCCCCGAATTTTTTCGCTGTCGCAGAACTGTCCTATCGTGACTTCTCTGAACGGTCGCAATGCGACTACACAGCGAGAGGACATAGGGACTCTGGCGTGACTTTGCTGCGGACTCGCGGCGACTGTTTGTAACTCTATTGTGACAGTATTGTGTGGTCGCATTTCAGTCACAGGGGACTGTTGTGCTATTAGGGTACATTTTCGTGAAATCCATGTATTTTCAGGATAGTTAGACCACAGATCATAGCACTAGAATATTGCCGCACACAGAGAGAACAGAGTGTCGAAGGAAACGAGACTCCTAATATTTGAGTGCAGACGGCGCTCAGCAGTTGTAAATTGCTCTTTTTTTGGGGGGGAGGGCACATTTCCGAAAAAAGGATATTTTAAATATTAGTCAGGTATCTATTTTACTGTACGTTAATTATCTATTTGCTGTTATAAACTATGCTTGATGTGGGTGAATATCTCTCAACTGCCGTGGAATGTATTGGAATTCTTTTGAATGCTCCTGTAGTAGAGATATAATTTTACAGAGAGTATTTTCTATTCAAAGAATTAGTTTGTAATCCTTCATGATATCTATAAATTTTCTTTTCTTTGAAACTGTGCTCTTGTAAAATAACTATTGAAGAAACATACACATTTTCTATAGGGTGCAAGGTAAAATGCATTAAAACGACGTACTTAAATTCAGAATAATCGGTGCATACTTACGACAGTTACAGGATACTTTATACAGTTATAGTATGCCCAAACAGCGGGACTGACTGAAATCATAAAAACTTTTCAGCTTTGTAAGAAATGTTGAAAAATCGTTTCCAATTTGTTGTAAAACTTTAAATAACAAAACTTTTTATTAGCGGAAAAATGTTGTTGATGCTTCTAAACTTGGGATACATTTCTTTAAAAAATATTTCTTTGTTCCTTTTAAGTACTGAATTATTTAACTTTGTGTGCGTTTTATAATTTTTAGAACTCCGTTGAACCAAGAAACGAATTCACCGTATAACTTATTCTAAACTTCTATTCCTAAAATAGCAAAATCACTGTGGTCTCAATTTTCCCTAAGTTTTAGTATGTTTGGGATTTATCTAAAACAAAAACAAAAAAGAAAAAGAGAAGAGTTGCAATGCACCATAAAACGCATTGGGAGCCTGATTTTATGGCAGGGCAGAGAGTGGTGTTTTCTTAGCCAGAAAATGGCTATTTAAAATAAAAATTGTAAACTATCGATAACAAACCTTCTCCGAAGCAATTTTCTGGGAGTGTATGTTTAGAGAATTTCCTTAAATGACGGAATCATTTCCAGTTCAACGAATAAAAGTTTCTTTCTTTTTATTAGAAAATCTTATTCGCCCTTTTTTTTCTAATTATTTGTTGCACATAAAAATTAAGATATTGAATGGCATTCAGTTAAAAACAAATAGCGTATATGTTGTTTTAATTGTGGTGAGAATTGAAGAAAAAGATATAATTAGGGAACAGAATCCTTGAACTAAGGAGTCCAGAAACGAGTAAAAATTTTTAATTACATTATCCCTTTGACTGGTGCTTTGGGTGATAAATAATTAACGTGACTTTTGTCTGTATTAAAATTAAAAAAATTACGATTTCTAAATTTTAATATAAAGTTTTCAATTTTTTAATGAAATCACATTTTTTCTACCGTTTACTATTTTGAGCGATGGATACAAAAGGTAAATAATGGCTATAATTAGTATTGGTGCTTAGACTAAGCAAAGGGGGGATCCAGATCCCCTGACCCCACTCCTCTTACATATGTCCGTGGCCGTAGCAGACATATGTAATCAGAATAAGTCAAGGTTCTGCAACGTAAGGTAGGTGGAGAAATTTTTGTGATTTCAACCAATGTGGCACACGTGTAGTTTAAAAATCTGCTGCGATTGTCGTGACTTTTCGTCGTGGTAATGAGAAAAATTTACGTCACAATACGTAATTCAAGCACAAAAATGAGATTATTTGAAAGATAATAATGATGTAAGAGTGAGGCAAAGTATTAGATTTTTGAGATTTTTACTATGATAGTACTATTCTTATAACTGCTGTTCACTTGCATTTCAATCGTGATGTTCGATTATCGAAAGAATACTAGTATTTTGCTAAATTAACTCACGCTGAAAGGCACTTAGTTTATGAGTGAGTGCATAACAGTCACTTCCAGCAGTAAAAAATGTTTCAATCATCCTATTTGGCAAGGTGACAGCAACATGATCTCCGTGTTTCTTAATTTTTTTTTAATTTTTTAATTTTTTTAAAAATTGACAAACTTTAATTTTTTTTTCGAAATCTATTCAGTCAAAGTGATGATTCTACCTGCATACTATATATCGCCGTGATGGCAAGAATTGTCAGTCTTGGCTATTTCAGCTAACACACGATAATAGTTAATCTATCAAGGCATTTAACTTAGATCATCGCATAGATCATAGCCATAACGAAAGATAGTTGCTAATCAATTTGGTATAGCAAAAAAAAAGAAGAAATACTTGTCTATTTTTTAAGTGCAACTAAGTTTTTAAAAATGTATTAGTCGCAGCAGTGGCGTGGCCAGAAATTTTTCATGGGGGGGGGGGATACGACTACTGCAACTCACATATGTGTATACGTGTGTGTGATAAGGAAGTGAGGAATATACATTTTGTATGGCAAAATATTCCTCATGGGGGAGGTTATGATAACCCCCTATCTCCCCTCCCCCCTTTGGCTAAGGCAGTGAGTAGCAGTATCGCAGTGGAGACTACTGGAATGTAAAGCTGTCTAACAAGGTATTAATACAAGGTTTGTCTGGAAAGCAATCAGGCTGATTCCATAAAATTATTTTATTCGGAAATAATTTTACAGACAAATAGTATTCTTAAAAATAGTCTCTACACCGTTGCTAAGGACTCTGCCACCTATCAGTGTCCGCCTGGAAGACTTTTATGATTCTTGGAAGACTCCTGTGATGCTGTTCAAAACGCGTGTTTTCTGCAAGTTCTCGAGAGTGTCAAAATAAAATCCTGCGACTATACCGGGGATCAGAAACAATTGCATTCTACATAATGATTATGCTCTGGTCCACAGATCCTTTCAAAGCGTCTCAACTCTTCAAAATTCAATGCTTTTCTCTTGACATATTTCGTTAAAATTCAGATTAAAAGGTCATCCTTTAATCTGAACCTTTTAATCTGAATTTTAACAAAGTATGTCAAGAGAAAAGCATTGAATTTTGCAAGAGTTGAGACGCTTTGAAAGGATCTGTGGACCAGAGCATAATCATTGTGTAGAATGCAATTGTTTCTGATCCCCGGTATAGTCGAAGGATTTTATTCCTGAAAATTGACGCTCTTCCATGTAAAAATCTCCATTAACTGTCTGTTCGGGTGGCACGAAATGTTTCTGCACTATTCCCATCGTATCAATGAAGGTAGTGAGTATGGACTCTAATTTTGATTTGCTCTTCCGTCTTTAAAGGTTTTGTGCCACATGAACACTTGAGCCTCGGCTAAAGAATCCTTCCCGAAAGCTTCTCCTGACACGACAAGTGCCTCAGCAGCGATTCTGTTTAGTTTTATACAAACTTTTATAGCGTATTACTGCTCGACATTCCGCAGCATTCTGAAAACCTAATGACACTTCCAAAACATGCGTCTGCTTCACGGAAGATTTGGGCGCTTCAAGGTTTGCAAGGTCCACCGGGCTATGTAGCTGAAACCTGTAACCCTTCACCACCCGTAACACTCGCAAACTTTGTCCCTTCCCAGCAAGCACAGACCTATCGGGTAAGAGACGGGCCTACATTGGCTGTTTCTTTTCAGCGTCGACATTGGCATGGTGGTAATTGGAGCGATGTCTATTCTGCAACGGCTAAGTTGGGCTTTTCTGCTAGGTGCAAGAAAATTCAGGCTCATTACTTTTCCCAGACAGACCTTGTATTAATTTATAAGTGAAATCTATATTATCAAATAAATATTCTCAATAAGAAAATTTGGCCATAGACAGCCAGATTAAAGTCATGTAGGGGAGAGTGACCTAAAGCGGGTAGGTTAACGGTAAATATTCAAAAATAGTCGTTTAGGGGCTTTTATGATCAACATGATTATTTCTTAAGAGGGATCTTAAACATCAAAACAAAAAATGAGTATTGCGTAATAATTGTTTATTATCAAAAATTAAAAATGCTTAAAAAACCCACTTTGCCCTACAAGGGGACCTAAAGCGACTAAGCCGTTCGGGCAAAGCGGGTAAGTACAATATACTTTACAAATCTGAGCACATATTAATTTCCTTAATAATTACTATTGAAACTTTAATTGAACTTGTAATTATCATTAAAAAAATTTCATAGAACAATTTTTGACTTATTTTATCAGCCTTATTAAAAGTCTGCCGTAACCGAAGTTGTTTCGGATTCTTTCATAGCAATTTTCATTGCTACTTCACTCCAGGCTGCTTGATTTCTCTTCCTTTTATATTTATTAACCATCTATAACAAAATGCAGAAAAATTACAATCAAAATGTATCAGGGCAAAGCGGGTATCTACCCGGCAGATACCCGCTTTGCCTGAAAGCACATTTTTACTTGAAGAATAGTAACCTCAAATAAAAAAATAAAAAAACCCAGAATCATTATGGTATTTTATAGGTAGATAGCATCAAAATAATGTAGTAATATTGGCAATATAAATAATAAGCTGGTTTTCGACCAGTCAAGAATTACATACCTTCAGTTTTTTTTAACGAATTACCCCAATTAATTTATTTTGTGTCTCGTTATGCCATGTTGCTACGCCAGTAGACCGTTGAGACTGGATGATACTTGGGAGGGTTCGGGTACTCACGGCCCGCGTCGATATTAGCCCAAGCGCACTATGCGGCAGCATACGAATGCCTACCCGCTTTGGGTGACCTACCCGTTTTGGGCTACTCTCCCCTAAATAATATTCTCATGTAAAGAACAACCTTTGAATTTAGCTATATAAATAATCTATTGGAAATGTATTAATTATTTTATGCATTTTGCTTCGTATATGCAACATTACTAAATTTCTATATTATTATAATTATTTATATCTGCATGCATTCACAGTATATCCCCATACATTCAAAATCCCCGTAAAGAGTTATGAATAGGAATTCAATTAATGATAAAAGAATAATTCTTTGTCCAATATTCATCATATTTTTTAAAAAATCACTTTGACACGGCAAGATTTAAATTAAAGAAATGCCTTGAATGTTTAATTAATGTAAAAATACGTAACAAGTTAACGTTAAGCTCGATGAAAATCCAATTTACTGTAATTTTTAGGCATAAAAAATTATTTTAACCCACGCAGCGTCTAGAACAATTACTGTTTAGTTTGCTACACTTGCCATCAAAATAACTAATTCTCTGTACGATGTATTTGCATGTTCTAATTCTTCATTAATGTTTTAATATATTTTGCCGAAGATGAGATAATGTAATAAATAAACTTTTCAAGAGTGCTGAAGAATAAAATTATACACTTTTACTAATGCTTAATGGGCTTAATTTTAAGTTATTGGATTAAATAATACGATTTAAAATTTTATCGTTAAGTAAAGTGTGAATAAGGGAAAGTTCATTTTATATTTCAAAAGGCTTTAAAGAGCTTTTCCCTCGAAATATATATTTTTAGAATTTCCAACTGCTCTAACAGGAGAATAATAATTGAGCAAAAGTGCGCTACTTTCTTGCAAGAAATCACTTTCTTCAGAAAATTACCTTGTAATAATACCAATAAGTTTTTAAAAAGTAAACAACTCATTATAGATTCATTCTTAGTTGTCTTTCACTTAGTTGTCTTTCACTAGAATCAATTCATCTAGTCATAAACAACAAAACGTAAGTTATGCCTAGCACATGAATTATGAAAACATTTTCCAAGACGATCTTATTTGAGAGTAGAAAAAACGTTTGACAAAAATATGTCTTCACTCAATACATTGAATCTTCGTCAACTTAAAATAAATAATTTCATATTCAATTTTTATTATATACGGAAATCGAATTCCATGCTCTTATGAAACCGCTTGTGGAAACTTTTCGCATTCGAACGATTACGTTTTGTGGGAACAGACTCTCTTATATGAACGCTTCAAGCAGAGGAAATATTTTATTTGTTAAAAAATAATCTGGGTAATTCGGAAAAACTATTTTAAACGAAATGGAATCACATTTTTCCGTTCAAAGCCTGATAACTGTGACTTCGATATGGCGTCAATATCAATTGCAGCACCTAATTTTGTCATGCAAATGATTAAATTTTTTTACTCTCGGAAATAAAAGAGCTGAAAATAGTGGAAAATTTCTTAAATATGAGGGAACGATTAGATTTTCAGATATTTAAGGTAGCGCGATTATTTTCCTTATTTTTATTCATATTATGAAAAATTTCCACGAGATCGTACAAACAGTGTGGATTTTATTACGTTTTTAGGCAATGACTTTTTAATCTCTTTGGATTAATCACGGTTAAAAGTTTTATTTTCGAGTAGTTCAACCGGATCTCTGAGAGTCAGCGAGTCTCAGGGACCAGCGTAACTATATGGTAAGAGAGTTAATCGTTTCGGTCCCATCGTTCAAGAAACGCAAGAACAACGGTTCCTTTTCTATGCTTATTTTTTCATCCTAGCGTAGGTTCCTGAATGATTCCATTATGGAACAGAGTCCCGAGTTTGTGGCTTGTGTATAAAAGCTGGGCGAAGCATTCAGAGATCCATCCCAAGCAATGGCATAGCAAACTAATCTCGTCTCCGCAACTACAGGGGCGAAATGAACGTTAATATACTGTCTTTAACCAGTTCACTGCCATTGTCGCAAGGACGCGACCATAGCGATTCTCCTTTCTGTGCCCATCGCTGCTTCGCGGCATGGGTCTTTGGATGCACCTGCTGCAGCCCAGCGTGTCGCGGTGGTCGCTTCCTTGCAACGATAGAAGCAAACAGGTTAAGTGAATAAGACACTAAAACATTTATTTTGAGTCACTACACTGAAAAAAGTGTTTTCTTGAATCAAAGAAAATTTTATCTAAAAAAATTAGCCAGTTGATATAACGCCTGCGAAATTTTTGTTAAATTAACGAAATCATTTTGTTAAAATTATTTGGTTATTTCAACAAAACATTTTATCAATTTAACCAAGCAATTTGGTTAAAATAAACAAGCGTTTTGTTAATTTAACCAAGCTGTTTGTTTAAATGGTTATTTGGTTAAAATCAACCAAATTATTTGTTTGAATTAACAAAATTATGTTAACTAGTGCCCTCATAGCTCACTTAATAAAATTATTTTGTTGATTTTAGTGTATTATTTTTTTAATCCACCAAACAGGTGATTGAAAAATGTAAGACTAAATAATTTATCTATTCAGCAAATTTACATTTTTGTTTTGCCGTTTTTATGTGACTACAGTTTTAATTTAAAGAAATTCAAGACAATTTGTTTGATTTTGTTGTTTACAAGACAATCAGACAGTCAGAATCGCTCTTCTATTCGTGATAAAATAAAATAAACATGTATCTTTAATACTAAATAATACCCAATGCTGCAGTTTAATTTTTTTTTAAAGTTAAATAAATTTACGCGTTAATATTATTTTAATGGAGTCGTCTCGTTTATCTTTTTATTTATTCAACGGGATTTTGCAGCAAAGGACGACGAACTCTTTTACGTGATGGGAGTCATTTTGCGTCACAGGACAGCTGTCGCGTATACGCATTTATAAGTAGAACGTTTTGAATTTTCAATAAAGGAAGATATTGCTTTCAAATAACGCTCTTGAGCGATTCTTATGTGTTTTGGTTCAGCAATTGACCATCAGAAATACTTCTTGATTATGTCTGTGTTCTGCCTTGAAGTCTAAACATATTTCGCTAATATACATGTATATAAATGCACGTGTAAAAGTTTGTTGTCGCTCTTGATTCCCTTCTGCTTTGCAATTGGAGAATCTGTTTTTGATTTTTATTTAATTTTCAGAAGAAAAGATGAACATTTGTTCTATAATAGTATTTTCATGAGTTTGGTATTAAGTGGGATTTTATAGGCGAAAAGATGGCTAAAGAATTATGGTACTGGTGTGACACTATGCACAGTACACGTCCTCTCAAAAAGGTATTCGATTGAAAGTCAAACTTCTTTTTGTAAGTCAGTTCTTTTTGTAACTACGCTCTTTTTATTTATACTTAAAATAATATCATAAATGAATTAGGCGATGTATATAGTTATAGTTTTTCATATTTCTGCCGAATTGTGCGTTTTTCAAAATCTTATTAATTATTCGCAGTGCCAAAATAGGAATTTTCGTTTACACTCGAATACTCTTTGAGAGGGTGTACTGGAGTAGAGGAATCATGGCCTACAGATCAGGAAATAGGTGAAAATATAAAGAAGCCAATTTATTTACTGGACTATAATAAAAATATAGACGGGGTGGGCATAGGCAGTGCGCCCTTGACGCATTATCCAGCCAATAGTAAAACCATAAAATGGATACAGAAAAATATTTTTTGGTTTTTTAGACATTACATTACTATATATTGAACCATTATTCAATTATCAGATTGGAAACAGTACCCTGTTTCACAATTTTGGTTAAATTTTGTAGAACAAATTGTACAAAAATATTTTGTATCCCAAGCGCGCCCCTCTCACCCTGCTGAGGAGCATCTGCATTGCGTTTCTCCGGGAGGCATTTCCAAATTTATGCTCCAAAACTGGGAAAAATACAAACGCAGGAAGTGTTTTCTTTGCGTTCCAACAGCGAAACAGAAATGAAAATATGTTGACAGCTATTATGAATGTAGATTCAGATGTTTTGTTATGCATTTATCCTATACTTTGAAGTGTATCGCACATTTTAAACGTTTCTAAAGTAATGTGTATATAACCATTTTCCAATAGTGCATAAATCATTATCAAACTACTTATTTTTAAATTAATTCCTATTGCATCCTTGAAATAAAAGTTCAATTAAATCCTACTGTAATTTGTCAAAGGGTAAAGTTTTTTACAAGCGCTCACTTTTATTCAGTGTCCTTCAATCCTAATGTAGTATCTGATTATTAAAACAAAGTGCAGTATGCAGTGCTTTTATACGCTCTTCATGACTTATAATTAAATCGTAACAGCAATATGAATATAATTAAATCGTTAAATAATAATATAATTAAAACGTAAAACAATGTGATTTTAAAGCCTTTTTATTGAATCAGGTTTTGTGTTGAAACTCTACCGTGTTCCAGCGTAATTCCAGCGGCTCTTCTCGTCAAGGCAGTAACTTCAGCAAAAATTGACAGTCATCCGAAAAACGATTAAACGTATAAACAGGTATTACTGTAAATATTCTGCTCTTGTGTAATGAAGAATTTTCTCTTTCTGTATGGCTCTGGCTTGCACTATCCTGCTCATGTTCTTGATGCATGCGTAAATTGACTGTTCAACGATTTCAGATGTCACTAGTCTGTGTCTAGCTAAGCCTTTTCTTGAGTCAAAAGGGCATTTTGTTAAATCAGTTTAGTTGAATCAGAGAAACTTTTGATAAATCCTCTAAACGAAGCAACTAAACTATTTAACCAAATAAGTTTTGTTAAATTCAGAAAAAACTTTCTTTAGCGCGTGTCTTTAGAACCTAAATTAATGATCAATATAAATGATCATTCCAAAGAAATCTGAAGAATCTCCACGAAGTGATCGGTGTCGTTCTTAAGATAAATTTTTGTTGTCGACAACGGGCACTGCTTTACCTGGATACGTTGATGTTTTTGAAAATTACTGATTCTTTTGATATGAAGAACCAAAAAAATCACACACATTTAAAAATAAATTGTTCCGGCAAGCATTTTTTTTTCTAATTCCGCTACAAGCATAAAAAACTGCACATTTCAAGCGATTATACTTCTTCACGAAATGGTCTGTGAAAGCACCCCCAAACACTCATCTCTTTAATGTGGAAGCATCGGACAAAGGAAAGTCAAACTACTCAGATCTATATGCAGTAAGTTTTTACTCTTTTACTTCTTTTCTTCCTAATGTTCATCCTAGAGGCATTTCCGTTCCTTGCTCAGGAAACGCGACCATTATCGTGAACACAAGAAAATTTAGCGAACAAATGTGTTGTTTGCCGTAAATCACGGCTGTTAGCATGAAAGAAACATTAGATGAAAAATGAAAAAAAAAATAAATACAGGTTTCTTTGTAGACGGTAAAAATTCATTGAATGGTTTTAAAGAAAATGACGTTTATTCCTCAAAGTATTGGTAGAAAGTCGAATGAAACGATACAGTTTTCAAGCAGGTAACCCCCATTTCAGTAATGCAACATCGCGTTTCTTCAAATTACGGTCGAAATGTTCGTTCTATATAAGTTAAATTTATTCTTTCTGTACCTCCATTTTTTACGCAGGAATACGTTCCTCCTTAACGGTGTTATATACAGGAAAATAATTTCGATGTCGACGTAAGTTTCAAAATTACTCATTCAAAAACTAAGTGTGTGAAATAACCAGATGAAATAACTCATCTACTAAGGGTTTATTTAACGGCAGTCCAAAATACAACATATTAAATAAAAAATTGCGTGAAATGCATAAACTTAGCAACATAATTTACGTTCTATCTTCCCTTTGTCCGATTCCAAATACCTTATCGATACTACACACAGTTTGACATTTTTTACGTGATTGGACCATGGAGGATTTAAATATTTAAATTGAACATGTAAGAGGTGAAAACGAATGTAGATAGTGAATAAGTTATAGGTAGTCTTCAGGGGCGGCAATAGGGCCGGACAAACCGGACCCCTGTCCGGGGCGGCAAATTTCAGGGGCGGCATTTTGGCTCGAATTTGAAATTAGCAAACGAATTGTTAAAAAATATTCCGAAGAATATCCTTGTATATAACTTTACAAGCTGATGTACCCATCAGTCATTGATGGGTTTTTTAACTAACTGCGCGAAATTTCGTTTGCATTGTAGGAGAAGAAAAAATGGAATTAGCAAACTGGCAGAAATATAGAAAGCAAAGTTATAACTCTTCTGTATTGTTTAAAGATTACAGGTTAGAGAGCAACAAATTACTGAGACAAACTGTGAATAGAGAAAATATTTTACATTCAAAATTAACGTTTTCTTTTAGTGGATAGGCTTCCTACATCAAAATTTCATTTAAAGGTGCAAAAGAAGATGCTAGTAATGAATATTAAACTAAACTGAGAAGAGAATACCTGGAAAATGCTTTGTAACAGCAAGTAGCGTATATTTAACACTGCAACATCTGATTGAATTATATTTTGATGATTTTTGATGATTTTACTTGATGCGCGGAGAACTTTATTAAATTTTACGTCATACCTCAAAAATAATTCAAATTTCTAGCAAATTAAAAACCTGTAATTTTAATTTACTAACCGCCTACTTTTTAACAAAATTTCATTTCCTTTCCTTTTGTCTGACCACTAGTTGTTTTCACGAAGTGGTCATACAAAATTTTCTCAAAATAATATATATATGTATATATATATATAATTAATAAGAATTCAAACAACGTTATTTAACTCAATCTCCTCGTCAGTAACTGAATTTTGTTCTATTAACTTTAGAAATTTTAATATTATGCCTGAAAATTTTTGCACGATTTTCTGAAAATTAAAAATATAATAATAATTTAAAAAAAGAAATCGGTGTAATTTGTTTAAGTCGAACAGCCACCTATTGTATTACCTCCAGACGCCTTTAAGTGACCCCCATCTCTCCCCGCCCCCTAAAAAAAGAAAAAATGCAATGCAACTTTTACAAACCCTTTCAATTTATTCAAATCTTTTAAAAATTTCGATAATGCTTTGTTACCTATCACATGACCTAATTTCATTCTGTTCTCTTAATCCGTTTTTGATGGATGCCAGAACAAACTTTTTAAGCGATTTTTACAAAATCTAAATCAAAGTCTATGAATTATTTAAAACAATTTTGGTATCTATTGTTTCAATTAACTTACCATTCAATATAATTCCAGTTTCATTCTATTCCATTGAGCCATTTTTTAACAAAGGGCGAACATACATTTACACACAGTTTTCAAACAACAGTTTTAAATCTCAAAACTTTTAAACGAATTAGAAATATTTTAGCACCTGCAGTTTAAATTAAGTTGCCTCTTTTGGTGTGGCTATAAAATTAATTTCATTCGCTTCAGTTGTTTATATGTGATGTGCAGACAAATATTTACTCATTTTGCATAGATTTTCACAAGGTTTCCAGTTGGATTCAAATTTACTTTGTTAATGAAGTTCAACAATCCAAATACTATCCCATATTTCTAGATTGCATTCCTGATGCCAAAAAAATCGTACAAATCGCATTCTTGGTAAGGTATAAAGTTATTGACAAATCTTATTCCAATGAGGCTACCGTTAAAATTGATGAAAGAATTTTAAGTTTTTGTTTGTGATTTGGCTTCAGGATTATTTAATTCTCTCAAACAGTTCATGTTCCTACGTTCTATTATTATTTGGTATAAAATCTTCAATTCCGTGAATCCATTAACCCTACAGTGCATACTGTAGCCAATTGGCTACACTCTCATTTATTTTTTATTTTTTTGTAATAAAAAGAAAATGTTGTAGTTTTTGTTTAAAATATGCATTTAAAATAAATGTAAGATCTTATGGAAATAAATTTTAGTTTTTAAAATGTATGCCAGCATTATTTTTTGAGAAATCAAGCATGGATTTATAATAAGTGCATCCAGTTCACTGAACAAACTTTAGCTGAATATTTAATTGCTCCTAATTTTTATTGCTAAATGAAAATAAACACAAAACTATTAAAACATGGTAATATTGGACTAAATAAAGTAAAATTGGGCTATATTACTTTCTTCGGTTTTACGAGAGCTGTAGGGTGGAGCTTCGTATCTGAATATTTTTTATGATTTTTCTGGGAAATTACATGCTGAATTTTTTAGCAAATATTTTTCCTAGCATAAGTAAATCTAAATGAAGTTGCGATTTTATTTTCAGCCCATTTTAAAAAATCACGCATTGTAGGGTTAATAAAGCTATTGCAGTCAAAAGACAACGATTTACCACCTGCTCTAGAACTCTTATGAAACTGTAAAGATTTTTTTTCAAAGGAGCTTCGATTGGATGTGATTTTAAATGAAATGTTCTGTTATGCAAGAGAACTGACCGACGAGATAGTATTCTGGCTAACACTGAGTTTACGCAGAAACGTAACATATTAATTTTGATTGCGAAGCACGAGATGATCTGCCGAAGGATCCTAAATTAAAATTCAAGATAGTTTTATTTTTTACAGTAAATAAAGCGATTGCCTTAGAATGCAGATTTAATTTAATAAGTACCCAATGTAATTATTTTAAATTTTTGCACGGCATATATGAGTTAAAAGATACTCCTAAAAAGGGCTAATTAAACATTGTAACACAGTGTAACAGTATTAACACTGTGTAAAGTGTAAACAATTAGAGTTAATGCTGACCGATGGAGAATCAGGGAATATAAACGCTCTTGATCTAGTAAATGAACTAGTGTCAGTTACTGCCTTATTAGGCAAAAAAGAAAGCCCAATTGAAATTTTTAAGCTAATTTCAACTCTAGATTTTACACGCACTTCTGCTTCGAGAATTTTGCTTTCTTTGCTTTCTTTGTGGCAAGTGCAGAGAAGAGTTTCTCAAAATTAAAGTTAACTAAAAATTTCTTTTGTTCCACAACTCTTCCAGATACGTTAAATAATTTAACTACATTGGCTATCGAACATGAATTAGTTGAAAAATTGATTTAAAAGTCAGGAATTTTGCGAAATTAAAAGCCAGAAAAAGAACTCTTGATTTTTCTCTCTTTCTTTTGGTTTTTAGCTTAATGTGTGGTTTTTAATAAATATGGTTCTTTCTTATGCTGTGTTATGTTTAAAGAGCTGTTCCAGTTTTATAGGCATGAAAACAGAATCTGTAAACAATTTATTCCTTTTAATGGCAATTTTACTGTGGGAGGGGGGGGGCGGCATTTTATATTTTTGTCCGGGGCGGCAAAACTGTTAGGGCCGGCCCTGGTAGTCTTACTATATTTATTACGATACTATGGATTAAAGACAATATACCGTGTAAATAGACATTTCGTGAAATTAAAATATTTGGTATATTGATCATTTTACAACGGATGTCTTACAACTAAATAAATGATAAGTAAGCCCACGTTAATGTATCCCAAGGCATTTTCAGAAGAGACAGCGTGAACTTTTTTTTTTTTTTAAATTCATTCCTTCTGCTTATTTTGCATTTATGTTATTTTTATTGTACATGAGTAAGAGTATATCTTATTTCTTCTCTATCTTTCGCTTACATTTGGTCCGTGTTTAATTGAGTCATTGTTCACGTTACTATCCACTATCTCAGTGGCGTAAGAGAGGGAGGTGACTTGGGGAGATTTAGCCCCTCAATATCCATGGAAGAGGGGAGAAAGCAGCCTCGTATCAGCTTTATGTGGTTTCTTTTTCAGTTTATAGATTTGATCGAAACATACTGAGCCTTTCCAAATTTATTGATTTGGAACGCTCTTGATCTAGATAATGCTTTTTCGCCTAAAACGAACGGAGGACATCTCAAAATAAGTAGTACCTCCATACCTAGGACCCCTATAATTGACGAGCCAACTCGTCTGACATTTTGGTTCATACTTTGTATAATGTATAAGGATTTGATATAAAACAGGTCAGCTTAGATCACAGAATTATACACATAAACACATATGCATACTACATTTAACTAATTTAAACTAGCTTCGTATAATCGTGAATTAGCAATGTTATTCTAACAGTCTCGCGTGGGTAATTATTTTTTATTTATAGGTCTGCACTAGCCATATAGCTTTTTAATTGTTTTAAAAGAAAAAAAATATCATATTAGACGACAGAAAAATTAACAAGATGTTTCTTTGCAAGCTGTGCAATGTACTTTTATGCACAGCCACCTTATATGACTGAAGCAAATATCAAGAAAAAGAATTGTTGGAATCAGGCTTTTCACTGCAGACAATAAAGGCGCCACTGAAAGACAAAAAAAAAATGCATATCAGTGACGTGCATATCAGTTTTTCTTTTTTTTCAATGTGGATGGACAATGATCGCCTTGTGCAGCTTGTGAAAAGGCATTGAAAATTTTTCGGAGTTTAGAAATAAAATGATTCTTATAAAAAATGGATAAAAACTTCATTAATAATACATATGAATAAAGAAATAGTGCAGTACCTACAATTTGGGAAAGTCTTCCGCTCTTCTACTGCTGTAAAAAGTTCCACTTCAATACAGAGCACCGGGATGAAAGTGAGAGTATGAAAAGAAAGAACAGAATATTTTTGTTCTCTCACTTTCATATTTTCATTTTGTACCTTTTGCGCCACACAAAACGTGCGTACTGTACTATTCTTTATCTGTGTTGTTTCTTTGTTATATAATTTTTATTTTTAAACACCAATAGTTTCTTCAGGTTCTTATTTCTTATAAAAATTGTTAAGTAGAGAACCATTAAGAAAAAAAAAGGAAACACTATGTTCTATTTAGTTGAAAAATAGGGAGAGAAAGCAAAAAATTCTTTAAATCGAAACTATATAAAAATCGACTAGCCCTTGTTTCGGGATTTCAATCTTATTTTCTTGTTCAACCTTTTGTTTAAACAGACAAGCAAGTAACTGCTATCAAAATATTTATTTTGCTTAGCCAACAATGAAAATATAATTAATCATCACAGACAAATATGCCAAACAGGATTTCGGCTGTTTTAAAAATAACGGTACGATATGTCTCTAAACCACCGATTTATTTTACAATGTAATCGTCTTTCGGGAAAATTCTAGAAAATTTTAAACGATAGCAATCTTATTTTCCCTCTGAAGATCATAAATCAAAATATTTATAAGAAATCGATAGGTAATTGCGTTTCTTTGTTTAAACCAGTATTGGATTGTATCGATTCGAAAAATATACGCTACATAAAGGAAAACCATAAATTATTTGAAAATAAGGCATTACTTTTTGCAAGAGATGTTACTTTCTATAGAGCTTCCAAGAATATATTTCTTTAACTTAAATTAAATGAATGAACGTGATTTTTCTTTCCTGCTTTTGAATTCCAATCGAAGCTGTAAATAGGTATTTAAAAAAGAAAGGCATTAAAATCAACCATCATAAAATGTTTTCCAACACAAGCTATGTACTGCGGATTTCATGATTTCATTTGAGTCTAATGCATCAAAATACCTTTTTGTGCACCCCCCTTAACTATCTACGGTATTTGAAATTCTTCTATCAAGGAAGATAAGCCTGCCGAAAAAAGGTCTAAACCTGCAGTCTCAAATTTACCTTCATTTTACTATTTTTTAACAACCGACACTAAAAGTGGCATCGGCGTAAGTTTGAAGTTTTTTTTTTCTATCTCTGTGTATGTGTGTAGTATCGTAGCTCTAACACACATGGATTGATTTCAAGTAAGTTACTTTTATTAAAAGAAATTATTATAATCCTGGTTTAACCGGTATATTTTGTTTTTTTAACACTTTCCAACAATGTTGAAAAGTTTTTATGATTTTGGTTTGTCTGTCTGTCCATCCGTTTGTCCGTCTGTCTGTCTGTCCGTCGATGCTCTAACTCGCGTAAAAATGCATCGATTTCTGCAAAATTTATATATGTTATTCTTATCTACAGTACCATGTACTCTATTGAAAATGATCTATGTAGTATTTATAGTTTTTCTACAGGAGCACTCAAAATATTCCCAATGCATTGCGCTCTATGAGAAGTTATTCTTTAAAGCGTATCATCCTACTATATCGTTGCGCTGTGTGATCCCTGACTTCAAGATAAAACATTTTCAGCCATTGCTGCAGAAAGATTACAAAACCAAGGACAAAAAGCCTAGTAACTTCTTCCCCGTTTGTACGATCCGCTTGAAATTTTCATAATTATGTTTAAAAATATAGAAAACAATCTGCGCTACTTTAATAGTCTGAAAATCCATTCGTTCCCTCATTTTAAGCGATTTTTCACAATTTTCATGCCTGCATGAGAGCATAAATTCGTAATTTTCGTATTATAGCTGCGCACATTTTAACTTTTTTAAGTCTTACATGTGTTCTTCCCTTTTTGGATTGACCTTTAGTTTTAACTTTCCTATCAACGGGTGGATTGTAGAAAATATTTCTTCCGAAGTTTTTTTTCCATTTTTCCGAACGAATTTAGTTGTTTATTACTAACACGAATATAGTTTTTCTTCTATAAAAATAAATTAATGAAGACTTACAGAACATAGCAACACAGATGTGTTAATTTAATATCTAAATATTTCTGCATGTGATTTTTAGATATCATTTTATATGGAAAAAGGAGCATATCATTGAGTATTTATCATTATACATTTGAGTGCCCCAAAAGCGTTGATCTTAGCTTTAAATATTGATCATAGACCAATATAATCAGTTAAAAGGTTCATTACATAAATATAGAATTTTTGAAATCGATTAAAACTTTCAGGGGACTAAATTTGAATAAATAAATAAAAGTTAATTTTTATACTGCGGTTGTTCTTAAAATTCCAAGTTAATAAAATATGCTACTTACATTAATTTGGTTATGCACAAACTTTCATATTATCATAGAAAGGGTCAAAAATATGTTTAAATAAAGTTTATGGGGGCAATACATATAACTTTAAATATAAACGGTTATCACCATCATTGCATGCTGTAGTTGGTTCGTAATTTTTGTACAAACATTATCTTTCTTCTTAATTCTTTGCATTCAAAATCCATTTAAGTCAGCGTATATTTGTTTTTATATCTCCCACACTTTTCAGGCAATTTCGTGCATCGCTCCACACTCATCTCACGTACACTATTCTATTTTTCTAAATTCATCTGTAAACACAGATAAAATTAATTATACTTACTAATAAATTGCTGGAGAACATACATTGCAGCTTAACTACCTATGCAAACAGCATCAAAATGCACGAGTTACTGGAAAAATGTCAGTGTTTGCTTATGCTTGTACAGCCAAATTCGTAAATCATTCGATTTGTCTAGTATCCGGAGAATGTTATTACTAATAAAAGAATGTAATCGAATGCAAACATTCCGGATGGAAAATCGAGTTTAACGAAAAGATAAAACATTTTTCTTTTAATCCGTAAAGTACACATTTTACTGAAAAAGTCTTCTGTCTGATATCCCCCCTCGAAAAATGAAACAATCAAACGTTATGCAAAAAGTAATTTAAGATAATCCCTTTTTTTCCCCTCCCTCTCCGTATCTCATTACTTGCGAAGTTCTATCAGGAATTTCGGAGACTGTTTGTTAGAAAAACGTACAAAGGATTAGGAAAACATGTTCGGATGCATAAAAGAAAATGGCGGCTGATACCAGTTTTGACAGTGACTGATTAATAAACAATTTTTTAATGGAATTAGAAAAAGTTGGGTCTTTTTTTTTTGTTTTTGTTTTTAATGAAAGAAAAGATTTGGTAAGCTTCTCATATCTTGCGTTTTATGACGTGTTGTGCAAAAATATGAGCTTTTAACACCCTTACTTTGGCATAGATAACAAGAAAAATAATTAAATATGGGAGAAAATCTGTTTTTAACATTTTCAAACCCAACTAGAATATGGATAATTTAATATTGTGGAATAGTAACTTCAACAAAATTTGCTATCAATTACTTTTAATTGAATAATGACTTTCATAAATATCGCCTTTGATAACTTTTCAAAGAGGTAGAATTATGCTGTTAAATTACGATTTTCAAAAATGTTAATAATTATTTATTTATGACAAATGCCAGGCTAAAAAGTAATCAATGAATATTTTTACATGAGTGAATTCCGTTATAACAAATGTAACGTTTCCAAAATAGAGATTGAAATTTGATTTTGCTTGGGAATTTATCACTATTTTAATTTCATTTAGCAATACCATTTTAATATGCCTTTTAAAACTCAGCGTCACGAGCGACTTTCAAATGTCAACTAATCTCCTTTGACGTCACAGCATAATTACGCCTGCCAGTTTAGTTAGTGGAATGTTTTAAGTACCGTAAGCCTACAGATATATGCACTACCGCGTCCTCAGCAATACATAAAAGAGTTAATTATATTTCAGCATTCCATAAAAGCTCTAGATCACGCATTTAGATGGAAGATTCACGAGACCCTTTTATGCGAGAAAGCCACAGCTGATTATCAAAAGACCTCACGTACACACAGTGTACCTCGTAAAATGTTGTTTATAAGCAAGTGTATTAAAGCGGGCTTAACGCAAGCTTTTGTTAGGAAACATTTTTCAAGCTTTGAATTCTAAGAAAATTTTACAGACTACTTGAAAGAAATTCACGCTGCGGATTGGTAGCGAAATTTAGTCGAGAAAGGTACGAGTTAGTGCTAACAAAGAAGAGAAATCGTGTGCAACGCGTTGATTGTAAAGTACTTTCCAACTCAAGTTTTATTTAGGCTTGGACAACAGTGTAATGATTAAATAATAATTTTACGAGGTTTCGAACAGACCCGCTCTTTGGTGAGAAATCTCGTAATCTCTAGTGTATTCTATTACAGTACAGTACTATACAGTAGTGTAATCTATTACAGTATACTCTTTACTTTTCATGTAGAACTAATAACGCTGTGTGGGAAAACAAACCTCACAGGCTGCGCTGTGGTAGCCCAATGGTTAAGGCGTTGTACTCGTAACCGGAAGGTTGAGAGTTCGATTCCGACGTACCCCTTAAGACCACCGCGTACATGCGGTGTACGTGCACGTTAAATCCGTGGTTCCGAAAGTCATCTCAGCGGTCGCTAGCAGTTTCCAAGGGGTGCCAATATTCATAAGTCTCCGCCTTCTGATGAGGATCCAAACTGTGGCGGGACACTCCAGGAAGTAGCTCCTCGCAACACATTAAGTGACGCAAGCTGTCCTCTACTGGCAAACAAACAAACCTTAGAGACTCCACTAATAAAGGAAAAGACTAAATGTCGCCAAGCTTCATTTAGTACAAGAATTTGTGAAAAGAAAGTTTTGGCCCCTACTCGCCCCCCCCCACACACACACACACATTACGAATTTTTAAAAATGCTCCCTTATCGAACACCTACATTACAAATCTCACATACATGCAAAATTTCTCATTATTATCTTCTGTAGTTTGGACATGACGAAATATTGCCATGCGCAAAAACGACATTGCTTTCCGATCTTTTATTATTTTTTAATATCCGAAATGAGACAGCAGACTGATTTCTTTCCCAGTGAAAAAGCAAAAGATTTAAATGAATAAGCATATCCTCCGTATTATAATGTCATAGAATCCCATTTAATGCTAATATGGTGGTATAGAAGACACTTCTAGTACGCAGGTATCCAAAATAAAAGTTACAAAGCCAAAGGTTATCTGGAAGAAGAGAGTATTCATGGTAGGGTGTGGCCAGTGAGGTCTCCAGACCACGCGTGACATGGTCTAGGAAGAACCACAGCACATCGATAACCCCTCTCTATGGACCCTTAAGGCGTTTACGTTGGTGCTTTTCGAATAATGTTCGTGACTGCCACAATCGTTCATGAATAGCCTTTTTAACTGTAAGCGAGCTCGATGTGGTGGTTGTGCAGCTGTACGAGGTGGCCACAGCTCTAATTAGAAGAAGCAATTGAGAGTTGTGATGCATATTATTTTGAGCAATGCTGCAGTTATCTACATATCAATCTACGTTAGACGCTAGCGATAATGTTTTATTTACATTTTCCTGCCTTACAGAATGAGGTAATAGTATATTATGTTCCCATGTATTAAACCCATTGTTTATCAAATTATCTCAATTTTTATATTTTTAAATTAATTCTATTAAAAAAGTAATTTTTTTGCAAAGAAATAGTACTAGTTTAATCGTAATTTTGGACGCCAGTGCAATAAAAATGTTCCGCATCATATGCCATGTACTAGAGTGTTAGCAAAGAACAGAAAGAGAGAAAAAAAAGCCTTTTTTGCTTTGTGCAAAAGGTTTTGATATAATTTTCAAGTATAAAGATTTTAGTTCTCGAATACATGCACGTAATTTAGAGCCTGTATTTGATTTATACCAGCATATTTCTTTTCCCTTGCAGAATCACAAGCCTCTAGCATAAAACCTCGTACGACTAGAAAATATAAAATGTCTCCCAATTCGGTGTAATTTTCAATTTATACACTGATCTAAGCAAAAAAATAAAATAAAGTAAAATAAAAATAAAAATTCTGAGACTGACATTCTACAGCGAACAAACACCTGAGAAAAACAAAATTCTTGTCTTTATCTCTCGGTAGTTTTGAGATGTTCCATGCTTTATGTTTCCTTTTCGAAGGGAGAAATGAAATTTTTTGAACAATCTTTCTTGTCAGGTCTATGAAATGTTGTCAGGTTCCCATGCTACTTCAATCTGGAATACTAAACAGCTTTTGATTGATTCATAAACTATATGCAAAGGTTCATGTTTGTTTCAGTGAAAAGAAACACACATTTTGAAAAGTATTCGCGAAAGTTATTGTTATTTTGTAGCAAGGCATATAGGTTATTCTTTTATTATATCCTGCATTTGAAATGCGAATAGCAACTTTTGGGGGAAAATTTTATTTATTTAATTAAAAAAGTGTTTATTTTTTACGGAAGCCATTAAATATATTTGGATGTTGCCTAAATCAAGCATATTAATTAGCATGGAACGTTTTCCCTCAATGTTGAAATGTGTTAGGAATTTCGGTTGATCTGTCTGTCTCTACCGATGCTAACTATGTATGTATGTATGTTTCGTATAGAATTCCATGCCGTTCTACAAGATTTTAGTATGCACGGTATGATAATTGGAACAAGGAAATGAGTTGTGTACTTATTCGCAGTTCTACAAAAGAGTACTGAAACAAAGCACTCTTTATATAGTTCAGAGATTATCTGCTACTAACAGTAGAAAATCAGCATATTTTATTGATCTTTATAATAGATTGCCATCGAAGAAATAGTGTGGAAATTCGTAAAACCGAAAAATTCAGCTGCTGGAGATACAGTTTCCTTCATTTAAATCCTGGAACTCTTGAATATTAACTACATTTCGGCTATATGCATTGTTAAGCATTGATTCCATCCCAAAACCCTAAAAAAATAACGATTCCAGTTTCGTAAGTATAATACATGTGTAGGTTACAGAACCAATCAAATCAATCTCTACAATATTGCTTTTTTTTATTTCTCAATATATATATTTTATTTCATACAATTATTGTGAGGCCTCACCATCGCAGAGTGGTTAAGTCACTCGAAATGATAGACGGAAGGTGCCTGGTTCAAAACCAGGTAACGTCCGCCGATCTAACCATTAGGAGTTTTTTGTGGTTTTCTCCGAAACTTAGCGTATATGCGGATTAGGACCCTTTAGAAAGACCCCCCACGAAGGGCACCCCCCCCCTTGTATTATCCTTCTGACGTGGATTTATAAGCGGATTTCGGCCCAAGCACACAAATTCGAAATACAGGTTACACAAACAAAATAATTATTGTTACTAAAAAGTAAAAAGCATGCTAAGTAAACTAAAAATATTTATGTGCAGGGTGGTTATGATTAAACTCTTCCTATGAACAGCATTCTGCACCTGAAATGGGTTAGAAGATTGTCAGAAAGTTTGAGCTGCAGATTGTGCAAGAGATGAGCTGAAGGAAGATTTTTCTTTAAAGTTAGTTCAAAAATTGACTACTAGGCGGCGCTTAGTATGATGAATTCAGCCTAAAAGAAGAAAAAAAACAATTAAGTTAATATATGCCCGAAAGCTATTTATTGGATTAATACGGAAATTATTGCCTATTTCGAATAAGCCAGTTCCATCGTTAAATTAGTTGTATTTGTAATGCAAAACACCACCTAGTCGACATCTATACTATTAAAATCTGTGCGCGTCTGTCTGTGTGTCTGTAACATCATCTCCTCCAAAACGGCTGGGAGTTGAGTTTCGAACGAGGTATCCACGAATTCGGAAAATTTCGAGAAAGAGCCTCCGCTAATTTAAATTTCGAAATTCGAATTAGTTTAGGAGATATTGATAAAAAACCCCATCAAAAACGCTAATTTTTGCTCTCCGCAATTCCGTGATTGTATCCCCTGTAGTCAAAAAAGTGAGAAATAAGCATCGAGGTTGCCATGTTTGGCTATTTACCCTCCGCTAAAGAGGGTAATAGTTTTGGGCAAACAAAAAAAGTCGTGGATGATAATTGATAGTAAATAAAATCTTACAGATCTCACGGAAATTTGAAACACACCAAGATCCGACACATGATTGGAATAATGGATACTTGAAAAATTTCAAAGTAACGTCAGATGAAACAAAAGGGGAAACTGTAAGATTTTGTCAGAGCGTCTGCGACTGGCTGTCAAGTTCCCGAGGTTCCGATTTCATTTTTCAGAACTTGGATTTGTTTCCAGAGTCGCGTTCAAACTTTTGTCCCTCCTCGGAGCAAGTGGTGGTGTTCTGTCGTGGCATTTCTAAAATTTTCATTTTTGCGGGATCAGTGTGAAATAGCTCGTAGGCTTGGTATTTCACGCTCTACTGTTCAGTATTACATCGTTAAATATCAGAAGAATATACCCGGGACTGTTGTTCAAGGCCGCGCTGGCCGTCCTCGCCAGTTGTCTAATCCGGAAGAAAGTCATCGTGAAACTAACCGTCTATTTATGCAAAGAAAAAGGGAAGATCCAGATTTTCGTGCTCAAGAAGCGGAATCCAAATCCAGAAGACAAGACAGAAAACGTTTACGACTCTGTCTAGATATACCATCGAAAAGACCAAGAACAGATACTGATCTAAATGTAAGGTGTGAAGAACTAGAATTTCGTAAATTAGCTGAGAAATTTTTCGAAGCTGTTGCTGATGGTCCAATCCACCAATGCTATTGTTGTGATCGACTGTGGTTCAAAAAGTCAATAAGAACCCATTCCAAAACAACTTTACTGTCCAAAGGAGCGACAACGGACTTTATAAAACTAGTCTTTTACAAAGATATCGATGATATTGGCAAATTTTGCAAAACATGTTACGATTGTTTGATTAAATTGACAATACCAGAATTAGCTATAAGCAATGGCTTCGAATTCCCCGAAATACCGGATTGTTTAAAATACTTGACACCACTGGAAGAACGGTTGGTTTCTCCCCGTTTGATTTACATGCAAATACATCCTGTACATGGCTGCCAATACAAATTAAAAGGTTCTGTCAAAAAACCTCTTTAGCGGAGGGGAAACTAATTTCAGCTGAAGGCTGAATATTTTTACCTTTTACTTTCTTGAGCGAAGTTAAGGAAGCACAGTACCCCTCGTTGGAGGAATGATAAGGCGTCAAATATTGTAAATTGGATAATTTAGAACTATGGAAAGATGCGAAATTTCTTGCACTTTCGGGCATGAGTAATAGTTGTTTTTTAATCTAGCTACTGTGTGACGTAAGCACATGAATGTAACGAATTCGCTTGCTCAATTTGACGTCACTAAGCTGTTAATTAGCGTTTTGCGCATGCGTTTTGTTATTTTTCGTTTTTTCCTGTTCTTTCGTCTACTATTCTAATTTGCTTCAACTTGTACTAATGTTTTTTATTAAATTATTTAGACTCCTGCAGTAAAAATAAAAGAATAATGATTTTTTTCTGTTTAGATTATTCAGAAAGTTTTTTTTTAATTAAAATATTGCGTTCATGTTAAATCAGAGCTGGAATTCACTGTTTTTTATGTGTAAAAGAATAAGGGATTGATAGATTTCCTAGACTAATATGTATATTTTTTAGTTTGGCCGGAGAAAAAAATGGCTCATTTGGCGATTTTGAGAAAGTAGTAGGTTCTACCGATTTGTACAGTTTTGGGCTTGGCGCAAATTACTGAGAGCGTAAAGAAATAGTATTTTTAATAACAAGTATAAGTTTTACGGCGCTATACTTGGCCGATTTTTCATATAGAAATAATGCAGTTATTAAGGCGATTTTAAACGATCTATAGAATTTTCACGAAATTAAGTAAACTGATTTAAGTTAGAAGAATTCCGCCAAATTTCAGAAAATTGAAATTCTCGCATTTTTTACATGGTAGTTAACGTTGATTAAAACCCGTTACAGTTAATAATAATTTAAATAACTGCTACTTATCAATAATATGCATGCATTAAATTTTGGCGATGGAACCATATAAATGATAGATAACTATTTCCCATTTTGACTGCTGATAAATCAATGCTTCGAATGATTCCCCGAAAACAAAAAAATCTTGCAAAATGGTGTATGTTGGCATTTGGCGATCGAAGTACTGTGAAATAAATAATTGATTCTTATTTGTTAAAGCAGCGCTACGCAAGTTTCTTTTACTAAAAGCTGTTATAAAGGCGTAATTAATACTGTCTAATATATTTTTTGTTTTACGAATTGAAATGCATGTTAATTCCTACTTTAGTACGTTTCTTAGCAAAGTTGGCGAAAAATATTCAAAGGTAGTGCAGCTCTGTACGTATTATTAATTCCATTGCACAATTGAGATGAGCCGATGTCACTAGCGTATGCATAGATATTTTTTTTTAATTCCGCCAAACAAAGTATTGCATATTGACTTTAGTGTCAAGTTTAATTTGTGGTTTGAGCTATTGGCCATCGACTGGCGGCGTTAATTTCGCCAATATGGCATTTCTAGCAAAGTAAACGTGAATAACTCATTTCATGTTCTATTTTTAACATTGCTATAATTTCCGTAGCAACGGAATCCATTGTTGCTACTTAAGTTGTTAAATTTAACAATTAAGTGAAACCACTCATTTCTACAGCTTTTAAGACTCAAAAAGTGAAAACGCATCAAACGTGAAATAAATAGAACTAACTATAACAGACTTGCTTTTTAAAAATAATCGAAGTTTTCATGCAATTCTACAGATCTTTAATTTAAATTTCCTTCGCGTGTGGATGTAATTTTTACGTCATTTTTGCTGTTTTCCTGGCAGATTATCTGGAGCAGCACATAACCTCTAATGCATTTGCTCCTCCGGACATAAGCAAAAGCGTATGTCCGGCGCGTATTTGTGTAACCCCACTGTGTTAATCAGATGTTTCTGGTGTCAGATTTTTTAGACCATTTTTTACCGCGGAGTTTCCGATCCTGAAGTATATTGATCATTGATAAATGAAAAAAAAAAGTTTAATTATATGCAAGCAGGAGTAGCCAAAAATTTTTCATGGGAATGTTACGGGAGTTAAGAATATACATTTTGTATGGCAAAATACTCCACATGGGGGGTTGTGACCCCCTATCTCCTCCTTGGCTACGCCACTGTACGCAAGCATCAGTTGTCACGTCATGAAAAACCGTCGTAGATGGCAAACTCCGAAGTTGTTCTGAGGGTTATACAAAATTAAAAATTTTGCTTTTAGTAAATTTTACTTTTGATACAGTTCGAATATTTGGTTTTAATACATTTCGGCCACCAAGGTAAGATGAAATATTACTAAATACGGCAACCCAGAATTTTCTTAACTATTGAATTTGACACTATGCAACTACAGTAGATTCCCTATAACACGGTAGATACGTTCCGTGTTATAGGAATCCGTGTTGTACGGGTCCTGCGCTATACTCCACCTGGAGTGCGGACTGCGCGGTATAATCGCGGCAAAACTTATTTGCGCTCCGTAAAAATGCAATGATGTTTGGTGTTGCCATTCAAAAGGAATGTTAATTACAGGAGCTAAGGCGTCATAATATCAGAACATATGTCTCATTTCATCGTGCTGTACGAGTCTCTTTTAACGTGTAACACGAAAACGATCGTAATGTTTTCGTCGTGTTATAAGAATTCGTGTTGTAGACCCATGTTATAAAGGGGTCAACTGTAATCTGTAAAAAAATGAAAAAGTGAAGTTAGTTATTTATATATATTGCGAATTGACAGTGAGATAAACGTCAGTTTTAGGTAACAAGTGTGATACTGCATTAAGAGTTCAATAAGGGTAATGAGCTTTTTCTCAGAAGTTACATCACGAACGTTTTCATTTACAAAAGCGACATGATTTTCACCGGATCAGGGTACATTTTTGGCTTTTAAACGTAAATGATGCATCCATTGTTTCATGTTTAGGTAAAATTTAATAAAGTCGTGTGTAACATAACTGCGCTAATGCATTGTCCACGCTTTGAAAAATGCAAGATAAAATTGTTGTCAACATTATGTAATGCTATTTATGTGGTATATACTATATATTAATGCTATAAATTAAACCTCACAAAGAGAATTATATGATGTAGAAATCAGGCATATTTCGAAAGAGAAAAGTTTTGTCTGCATACCATAAAGTTCTTTCTTTTTTGATCGCCAGTCACATTGACGTAGTTTTTGTGTCATTGGTCAATCGTCTAAAATTTGCACTTATGACGTCAACTTTTAGTCACGATTCAAGTATTTTTTCACGTTTTGAGATTCCGCATAACTGGGTTTAATTCGAATTATATATGCGTTTCCCACCGAGCGGAGAACGGGCAAGCAGCTAGTTTTATAACTAAATTTCGTTTTCGAAATTCCTCGAGTGCTTCATGTATAGTCTATTTACCAAATTTGGTTACAATCCGTTTTAACTGTATAACCCTGTTTGTAGTTGAAGTTTAATTATAACCATTCTGTACACATAATTTTCTTTCTTTTTTCCAATGGCGAGCCAAAAAAAGGTGCAAAAGAACAGGAAAATAAAAAGATCGAAGTCATTGCTTTTGCTTTCCAATATCTCAAAGTTATTTAAAGGTGTACTAATAATATATTTTTCATTTTGGAAATGTATTCAGAAAAGTAATTAAAAGTATATGAGTGCGAAAAAAAACGTTCCGAGTTACTAGAGACTGTCATCTCGATTTCTCGCTTAATTTTAAAGATGTGCACACTATTCAGGTTGACTAGTTTGTTAATGAACACACGCGGACAAATAGATCGAATGTGTGAGATAAATTAACTAATATAACTATTGCATAGTAAATGAATAAATATAACTAGCATAAATAAATAAATAAATAAGACTAACTTGCAAGAATAAGTATGTAAAATTATAGCCATAACTATCTTTTTTAAAGTAAATTAAATTTCTTTTCCTGTAAATTTTACTAACAAAAACTACAGCATGCATTTTATTTTGAATACATTCTGCAATTTTTTTTCAGCCTACTTTAGAATCATATTCAAAAAATACTCATTTCCTTACTTCTTTTGAAAAAAAAGCACTATTTGTCGGGCGAGAATTATACGCGTATCCTATGCAACTAACGGTTATGTTCTTTTCAAATTGAGTTATGCAAGTTTAGTTTTGTTATCTAAATTCAAATCATCATCTTGCATAGATAAACATAGATAGACTTTTCCTTTGAAAAGTTAGGAATTCAATCAAGAAACTTCAGAGGTGCATTTACGCCTGGGCAAACAAAGACATGTGTTCGTCTGCGTATTGAATACATTTTGATTTATTTAAGCGTTTTCTGAGAATATGTCCTTCTGGGTAGAGAATTCTTAAAGAGAATATATAAATAGTGGAGTAGTTGAAACTGACACTTGCAAAAATTATGTTATTCGTGACCTATAGAATTAAACAGAAGTCTAAAACAATTTAATCTATGCGATACTTATTTTTATTTGGTTTTTTTTTAGGATATTTTCCTATAACCTGTTTTATTTTTGCGATGTCCACTGGAATATAAAATAAGTCTCTTATTTTAGAATAGATTTTAAATTAGACGGGGGGATTAATAAAGAATATTCCAACTTTTAAAAGTTGTATCTTCTAAACAATACAAGGTGTCTTTCCATTTCTCATATCGTTTTGAATGAGTAGTTAACCGCGGAACAGTTTTTAAAGCATTTTCGTTTGAATGTCCAGCTTCGGTTCTATTTTTTATTCTGCATCAGTGGCCCCTCAAGAAGCCCCGAATTAACACTTTTACGCTAGGTGGTTGCGCCGTGAAACCATCTTATTTCAGCGCTTTCACCGCTGGTCGCAAAAAAAGTATGGTTAAATCATCGCAACTCTGAAAAAATCCAGCCGTTGCCATCGATTCATTTAACTACCAACAACATAGCTGTCAATGGAATAGCCCATTGGGCATTGCATAGCTATAGAAGTTTTCTCACACAGGTGGCTGGGCGGCCGTACAACTGCCTGTGTCAGAAAACTTCTTTAGCTCTGAGGCGTTAGATGGACGATCCGATTCACTATCATGTTGTTAGTTAAATAGTTCGATGGCAACGGCTGCACTTGTTTAGAGTTGGGCAGTCTTTCCAGTTGGTCTTCTACATTGATGTAAAAATGCTTGGGCTTCAAAGGGTTCACACCACGCGATCATTTTCTTTGTGACTGCATAAAATATAAACTGTTTTCCGGCCTCTACGAGCTGACGTTGTTGAATTCTAAGGGAGGATAAATGCAGTCGCCGAAACTGAAGAACCGGCATGCAGAAAAAGTGTGGGGCGAATTCTGCTACAGAATGGATACCGTTCGTTTGTCTGGTGGTGGATACTTTGAATATTTATTATTTTAACCCTTTAACGCGCAGTGTTCCCGCTCTGAGAACACCAAACTCTGACGTTTTGACTGTTGCCAGTCATGAAGAATAGATTTGATTTCTATAAAAACAGTTGCGGGTGACATAGCTCCACGAGAATCCTTTACTTTTTAGCACGTCCTTTCCCGTAAAAATATTGTCATGATTATTTTTAATAGCACTGACATCTGCTGAAAAATGGAAGAATGCGAGAACAGCAGGATAGATTATCCAATGCTGAAAAAAGGGCAGCCGTTGCCATCGCTCGACTTAACTACCAGCAAGATGGCGGACGATCGAAACGTTCATCGCGTGCCATAGATCTGGAGATCCTTTTTTGACGCAGCTGGCTGTGCGAGGGGTCTCTAGATGAACGCAATGAACGTTTCGATCGTCCGCCATCTTGCTGGTAGTTAAGTCGAGCGATGGCAACGGCTGCCCTCTTTTCAGCATTGGGAAAGGGTTGCGCTGTAAAGGGTTAAGCTATTAGTAGCTTTACAATGTTGCTTTCTTATTTTTTCCCGTTAAATGCGAGTATCTTCTGCAGCTTGTAAATATAGCCTTTTAAATTTGGAATATTAACTCGTAATCACCCTGTGCAATATGTTCCTTGTGTATCTATTCATTTGAATATCAGTGAATCAGTGTATTTATGCATTAATATTTACACGTTACAAATTACACAAAAAAATAAGTTATTTTTTTTAATCACAAGCACACACAACCATGATTAGAAAAAGAATAGGTTTCATGGATAATTTCATTTAAAAAAAAAAAGCCAGCAATTACGGCGTGTAGTGGTATTCATACACAGCACTGTTTAACGCGTTTACTCTTTTTTCATTAAAAAAAAAAAAACACTTTCACGTTCCAAATGAATGTTCAAATCTTATACTTTCAAATGTTATGTTACAGACACAAAAAACTCACATTTATTCGATTACAATTACTTAAATAGGTAAGTTGAAATCTTTCTGAATCAATAAAATTTTAAAATAACACTTTAAGGTTTATCTAAGGACAAATATTAGAAATGACCACCACATTAAAATCTTAGACAAATAAGGAGAGATTTTTTTCTTCAATTCCGCTCACACATGCGTTACTTATAAAAAAAATATTCCATGTTTGTTGGACCACAGCAACATGACGAAGTATTCCTTTTTAAGAATGAACATCTTTCAAAACCCACAGGCATGTATACCAGTAGACGACGATTGGATTGTGCAGTAGCTAAGAAAATAGTCTACCACACCACGTCCCGGGTTTTATTCCTGGCTTTGGCTTGGGTATCATTCCGACCATCCCTTCATAGGTATAAATGTTGGTCTACCCATTAAAGTAATTTTAAAGGGCAAAAAGTATTAAATTTACAATAGGGAGATTAGAACTTGAATTAATTAAAAATATGTGATGATGTGCATCACAGTGAAACTTACACCATTTTTAATAAGGCACAAGTTACAATACATGCATTGATTACAACGAAATTTACAACTTATGTAAATTCGTAGTAATAAATGCATGTTTAAAGCTCGGGCTGATCGGCAGACGAACAGAAATTATAAACATTTTTCAACTTTTTTAGAAATGTGCAATAAAGTAACATTCATATTTTCCTCCTGTAAAGGGCAGTCAGAGTTTTGACGTCAAAAAAATTCAAATTTCGGGTTAGACTTCTATGAACAAACACACTGGGTAGAATCAGAAACCATATGCGGCTTCCTTAATTCAAAAGATATTTCCATAGATTTTAAATATTTATACACTTTAAAATCATATTCCAGAAAGAAAAGTTTCTGAGCCATTCCTGGTGACATCTCCTTTAGAAAAGGATTTTGAGAATAAATTTACAATGTATCGTCAGACAGAGAAGGCTTCGAGAGGATTTCTCGCGAAGTCTTTTCAGAAATATGGATGCAAAATGTTCCAGAGGGGATTTTTACCACACGAATTAAATAATTCAGTCGCTGAGGGTGAAAGTGATAGTAAAATCTCTTTTGAGAAAAATGAATTAACCCTTTAACGCGCAGTGTTCCCGCTCTGGGAACACCAAACTCTGACGTTTTGACTGTTGCCAGTCACGAAGAATAGATTTGATTTCTATGAAAATAGTTGCGGGTGACATAGCTCCGCGAGAATCCTTTACTTTTTAACATGTCATTACCCGTAAATAAAATGTCACGATTATTTTTAACAGCACTGGCATCTGCTGAAAATTGGAAGAATGCGAGAACAGCTGGATAGATTGTCCATTGCTGAAAAAAGGGGAGCCATTGCCATCGCTCGACTTAAATAGTTAAAATGGATTCGCAATGGGGGAAAATAGATCGTTACATTCATAAAACATGTATACGTTGATATATCATGTAATCATGTTGATATATCACGATTATTTTTAAACAGCTCTGACATCTGCTGAAAATGGAAGAATGCGAGAACAGCTGGATAGATTGCCCAATGCTGAAAAAAGGGCAGACGTTGCCATGGCTCGACTTAGCTACCAGCAAGATGGCGGACAAACGAACGTCCGCCATCTGGCTGGTATTTAAGTGGAGCGATGGCAACGGCTGCCCTTTTTTCAGCATTGGGAAAGGGTTGCACCTCAAATGGTTAAAGGATTTTGCTCAGTGGAAAATATTATTCAGATGGAATGTCCAAGAGCATTTGCGAATATAAAAGACGAGCACTAGTGAAGCAACTAGTGAAGGTAAATGCAACGCTTGAAATCCACTCTATAGTTCTGGCCCCTCTTTCAAGAAATAAATGAAAACGATTTAATGTTACGATCTTTTTAAGGGATCTGCTTTTCTAAGATTTAATTTTGCCTGAAATTAATGTTTTATTTATCAAGTAGATGTAGATATCCACTGGTCGGAACTGACTAGAGATATTTTACGTTAAAAGCCCCTCCAGGGTAGCCACGTACGAGATTTGAAGTGGCAAGGGATGAGACCCACTTTATATGCGTTCAATAAAATATACATACACTTAAACATATACACGTATGCAGTACACATGCATACATATTAAGTAAACAAAATCTTGCATTTTGCGTACGTAAATTGGTTAGTTAGAACGTGAGAATGAATCTTTCATACTCCCACTGGATAACATTAAGGGGTCACGATTTCTCTCCAAAGATAGAAGAGATCGCAAAGTTAGGTTCAGTTATGAGGTACGGGTCTTATATTTTTCGAGTAAAGTTTAGTAAAATTTTGTCGAAAGTTGCCAAGCCTATCAAATTTTGGTGCAAAACTAAAGACAAAGCATGACCGCCATCTTATGATCATTAGCTAATTATACAGCCGAATAAGCTCTTACTTTTAACGAATCCCATTGTTTTGGATCGGAGATGGAATTGCTGTTATTGTTGTTGCTCATGCCGTTCGACTAACTGCGGATCAGAGCCAGATCATCAACCCAGGAAGGCGATGTACGAAATGGAGCGGCTTCGATATTAGTGATCCCCAGTGGGATGGGAGGAAAACCGACTTGGCACAGGGTCTCCTAATTTAGAACCCGTTCTTGGACAGAGCCCAGCTCTTGCTTTTCATATTCAGAGATAGAGTCTGAACATGGAGGACATAGGATCCGCAACAGATTTCACGTGCATAAGCTGCCTTTAGCGTACACGATCCTACAACATTCCAGGTGAGACAGAGGTTGTCCCACTTGCAAGCGCTGACTAAGGCCATTTTCAAAGTTCTTATGGGAACCGAGCTTAGGCCTACTGGACCACTGTGGGATAGTTAGAAATAGGATTGTTTAAGATACATTTTTGTTTAATTCCATACGATTATTAATGATACTCATAGAAAAGCAAAGAAGATAAATCATGCAGAAAATTTCCATTTATGGACTTTCCAACACAGTCGTATTTGAGCTGGAGTAGCTGCGTAACCAATAGATAACCTGTTCGTTGTCATCGTTTTAAAGGTAGAAATAGTAGAAAATCAGGTAAATGAACGGATTTTAATCGCTATATCATAATTTGGTCACGAAATGATAAACGCGTTTAATTTTTTTCCAATACAAATGTTTTTCAAATACCCTCTGAAAATTTAACGCAGCACTACTGAAAGTAAGCTGAATCTCATGGCCTATTGGTCACAGGTCACAGACATGCAGACGATGACTTTTGCCTCTTTGATACGGAAAGAGCCATAGGTCAATTTCTTACTGCAATGTGTGTTAACGGAAACAGTATCTATCATATTATTTTAATCCTAATGTTTTTTTTTTAATCTGAATTAACAGCGTTACGACTTTTAAAATCCCTTCTCCTAGTAGGATTAGTTTGAGTACTTTCCAGTGACATTTTCATTTTCTCTGTTCGAACTTGTCTATTTCAGAAATGTATATAAGAATAAATTTAAAAAAAAAATGGATTGTAAAAGAAGGCCCAAGAAAAAATTTCAAGGAAATATTTTGTACAAAAATGTAAATGAAATGTTAGGTCGGGAATTTATTCATACCTATATGACAGTTCAGCCGTAGGTAAGAGAGTTTGTGTAATCTCTTCTAAGAAAATTGAATAAATGAGTCCATGTACTGAAAATAGTGACACCAATCTTCCACCAGAGCCTGTGTTTTATTCTAACACATTGCATTATATTGTAATCATAAATAATTAAATTTGGATGATAAAAGTAGGATCTTTATTTAAACTTACTTTTGATGCCCTTCAAGAGAGTTATTTTAAAACATTTTTTGTGTTTGTTTTGTGCCTGAAAATCAAAACATTAAAATTTACATATTTTCACATGTTATTCACAGTTTTTAGCTATTTTACTGTACAATTAGCGAATAGTCCGACGGTGGTTGCATGCTTGCATAAAAGCTGAGCCACAAGTCACCAATTTTTCTGACTTCTGTCGATCTATTGCAAAATATCGAGCCTTAAATACGTTACCAAAAATAAAATAAACTTGGTAATATATTCTACACTTGGAGAGAATTCGACCAACTGTATTGTTATCAAATGGGAATTTCAAAGATTCATTATCGCGCTCTAATAAACCGATTTAAATAGATTAAAATGCAAAGCTGGATTTTTTAAAGCGTAGTACATCAGTTTTAGACTAAATTTAACTTCAGGGGAACAGATTATCCTCACCCCCTCACCAAAAAAATGTCATAACATTGCTTACTTCTTAACCCTACAGAGCTACAGCTGGCTGCGTAGAGAAAGGACTTTAGCTCTGTAGAACGCGATGGGCTAGTCCATCGACCATCATGATGCTGGTAGTTAAGTCTAGACAGGGCAACGGGTGTACTTTTTCAGTGTTGGGCACTATTTAAAGTTGTTATTCTATAAATATGTGAAAATGGTTGCTCGTTAAAGCTTTAACGGACTGCAGGTCCTGTTCGTTAAAGCGTTAAAGGACTGCAATCCCAGTTCATTGTTCATAGTTTATTAAAGTTGGTTAATTGAAAATCAGTCAAAGATTTACACAGAGTATATTGTGCCCAAACTGAAAAAAAACTTTTTTCTAGTACCAGTTGTATTTACCCCCCACAGCAATGTTTGTGTAAATATTAGAGGACCAGAAAGTAATGTCGTTTCTTTCGTATGCCACTTAGCCAAAAGTACTGAGGCTAATAATACATTCGGTATGGGGATTTTTAACTTAGATGATAAATTAGACAGCATTTGAAATAATTTGTAACTTAATGGGGTAAATTGCCAGAATTGTAACGTTCTTTTAACATATACCGCCTGATCTCAAAGGAAAAAGAGGTATCTATAAAATGTTAATTTTAAAATGCTACACTCAAAATCACCTAAAAATCATTACACAGCATTTTCTAATTCGTTCTCCAATGAAGGTAGGCGTGAGAAAAGGGGAAAGTGGCCATATTTCTTATAAGAAAAATAATATTCTATAACATTTTTGCCTTAAATTGTAACTAATATTAATTCTATGTTCAGGCTCAGTTTGTTTGTAATTAAAATATTGTAGAAACTTTATTTCAATATTTGTTTCAATTTAATGTAAAAAACGGCATGTATTTCCTGTTCTCTAATATAATGCATAAAAGTAGGTTACTAAAAAAATCTTATTAATATAAATGTAGCAGTATATTTAATGCGTTTTAATGTTAGATAATATTGTTATAAATTATTTTATACATAAACTGCATAATAAATTATGTTAATGTTCCATTTAACAATATTTATGCATTTTCTTTAAATATTTATTTATCACAGACATTGATCTCTAACTATACGTAGAAAAACATACAAAATCGGCACTAAACAAACCAAATGAAAAGCTTACTTGTAACAAAATGTTAGGCAAGGTAGTAATCATAAATTGGGTAAACTTTAAAAACATTTTTTTTCGTTCCCCTCATTTTATCCTTGTGCATCTAAATTATATTAGCAATCTGATTCCGGTAGAAAATGTTTCTCAAGCAAAGTTTCCTGATTAATGATGGAGCGGTGTATTTAGTACATATCCAAGTTAATTCCCATTCCTATAAATTAGATTACGCAACGTTTTGACTTAACACGATTTAGAGATCCACCGCTAATTCATTTTCGAACTCATCTTACTGATTTCTACGCAAGTACGTCCAGAAAAACATCAAACCATATCTGAGACGGCCGGAGGATTCCGTTTCTCTGCAAGGAATGTTCTTCTTCGAAGTAGATTCGCGTGCATTAATCATTCATAATTATTTTTTTATGTTATTACTGCGTAGACATATTTTTATTGGGTATTTTGTAAACCATTTCTGACCAGAAATATTGACAATACTGACCAAAAAATAAGGTGTTTAAGGATTAAGTTAATGAAACTTTTCAAAAGAACGCACACAAGTAAAACTTATAAATCATAATTCATGGCACACGTTTTAGTTTTAAAACTTTCTGATCTAACTTTCCTGTCTGTGTGCATGGAGGAGCTTTTTGCATCTGAAGAAAGTTGAACCTCTTGGAGCAACCGAAACGATCGTACTGTGGTACACTTTTCATTTATACGTGTTATTTAAAATTTTTTATTAAATTAATAACCATCATTAAATGTTACGCAAATATTTTTTACGGATGTTTGTTGTTTAAACACTTAAGAACAATATTGAAGAGTTTCCAATGATATCCGATATTCGAAAAATATAGTTTGTATATTCACTAGCAGTTCTGTGGACTCTTTCAAAGCGTTAGCAAGTAAGACTTATAAAACATTCATCGTCCAACATTTTTTTAAATAAATGATGCTCTAATGAATTTTTCTATGCGATTATTTCTTTTCTTTGAAAAGTGCATCATATTTATCAGTTTATACAAATCCTTGATACATTTTGTGGAGAGGTATTCTGATTTTTTTTTTTTTTTTTTTTTTTTTTTGAGATATGACAAATTATTTTAATTTCAAGACTGTTACTTATTCTTTGATGAGAGCATATTCTATAATTTCAGACTACCCACTTGATGAGAGTATTTTTTGACACTTACAGGAACTACTAATAAGTTCTTATAATAATCAGGTAACTTATGAATAGTTCTAAAAACAACGTGAAAGAGCCGTAAAAAGTATCTTTTTTTCAGAAATTGAACTATCTATTCCCTTTTATTTTTGAAAATTATGGAACACACAAAACAGGCCCTTAAATATGCAGAGTTTGATATTTGAAAATTTTGACATGTTTTCGGAATAAATTTCACTTCCAAGTGCTTTTCAATTCGTGTAAATTGATATTCTATCAGGATACAACAAAGAACTAATAAAGAAACTTTCTAATAGGTTTAAGAATCTGGAGTCATTTTTTTTTCTTTAACGCTTCAAACACTGCATAAAATGAGATAGATTATAAGAACATCCTTAAACATAATAAGATCATACAGAATAACGTCCCAGATTCTCTTCCAACTTTCTTGATTTCGAGCAAAAGGATTTCAAATGTTTGCACAGATAAATTTTATAAATTGTCTTCGAAAACAATTGCTGAAAGCCCCAAAATCTTGTTCATCGATAAGGAAGATCCTAGGATTTGCATTAAACATGTGTCTGAAATTTTTCAGGGCAGCTTTTCGTAATTCAATTATAACGATCCAGAAGGATTTGCCCATCTGGACAGCTTCCAACCTCTTTGCCATTTGTCAAGATAAATGACTCCTCCGAGCGACAGTTTAAAACTGGAAAAAATAAACAGCCGGCATATTAGTTCTGTTCGTACCATTTGAATATATGCATAAATATCGTCGTCACAATTTTATTCATTGCGAATAGATATCTTCAATTTTAAATTTATATGAGAATAAGTTTAATTGTGGTGTTTTATAAATTTTGTGGTTAAATGAAGGTTTTAAGTGAACTTGAAATTTTAATACTTATTATATTAAAAACAGAAGATTCTTTTCATTTTTATAAAACTGATTCAACTTAAATCGTTGTTTACAAAACAAAAGTTCTACGCACATAAAAAGTAAAAATTAGTTCTAAGCAGCATACTTGTTACTCTTGTTTTGCTGACCAGCAGCCTTTCTTACCATGAAGTCTTTCCAGGTTCGTTTGACAAATTCTAAACAGGCCGTGAATGTAGAAGTTTCACAAAAGGAAGTGTTGAAGTTACTCAAAAGGAACACACTTTGTGGCTTATATTAGCATTTTATTAAGTCATACTTAAAAACAAGGAATACTAAAAATACATTTCCCACGGTGTCCGGCAGAGCCCCCCAAAAAGCGCACCTTCCTCAGCAATCGAAATGGCTAAGCTGTGACAACAGAAACGAGCCAAGAGAGAAGTAAGGGGAATAGAAATTCACCTAAGTGCACGCCAAACAAAGCGCCAAAAAGGGTCGGACACCGCTGATGCTTCAATATATTTTAATTTAATTATTTTTGAATCCAGACGCGCCACATTGGATGAAACAAAAAATGTAATAGCTAAATTATAAGTCCAAATGAAAGCCAATGTTATTTATAGATTTGATGCCTTATATGGTCATAAACAAACCATCGAAAATGAAACGCTAGGCTCTACAAATGCAACAGTGAAAAAAAAAAAAGGAAAAATAAATGCAAACGGAAGATTCCTTTTAAATAAGACAGGTTCAGCAGAAATAAAACTTTACAGCTGAAGCGAAGAAACAACCGAATCGAAAGTGAAAAGAAAAAATTTTGAATACAGATTAAATTTTAATATAATTAACATTTAAGCAATTAAGAATTAAAATAATAGTACGGGAGCCAGCTGTCATTTTGGAGTCATCATTGCAAAAAATCTGAGATTTTTATTTTGGTTCATTTTATATTGTAAAGAAAATGAACGTCAGCTGGTGCGCACAGTGGGTGCAGCCGCCCCGGCCGCCCAAACATGTAAAGTAGTTAAAAAAATAATAATTATAATAAAAAATTTGATACTTTGTACATGAAGTAATTAAAAAACTTTGTAAAAAACACACATAAGAAGTAAAAGGAAAGAGGAAGAAAAGAAATAAGCAAGAAAAAGCACACGAAGAAGGAAGGAAGAAAAGAGATAACAAAAGTGAGTGTTAATAGTCCAAATAAACAAAACAACACAAAAAACACTCAAAATACTGGTGTTAAACGATAAAGTAATTAAAAAACTTTGTAAAAAACACACATAAGAAGTAAAAGGAAAGAGGAAGAAAAGAAATAAGCAAGAAAAAGCACACGAAGAAGGAAGGAAGAAAAGAGAGAACAAAAGTGAGTGTTAATAGTCCAAATAAACAAAACAACAGAAAAAATACTCAAAATACTGGTGTTAAACGATAAAGTAATTAAAAAACTTTGTAAAAAACACACATAAGAAGTAAAAGGAAAGAGGAAGAAAAGAAATAAGCAAGAAAAAGCACACGAAGAAGGAAGGAAGAAAAGAGAGAACAAATGTGAGTGTTAATAGTCCAAATAAACAAAACAACAGAAAAAACACTCAAAATACTGGTGTTAAACGATAAAGTAATTAAAAAACTTTGTAAAAAACACACATAAGAAGTAAAAGGAAAGAGGAAGAAAAGAAATAAGCAAGAAAAAGGACACGAAGAAGGAAGGAAGAAAAGAGAGAACAAAAGTGAGTGTTAATAGTCCAAATAAACAAAACAACAGAAAAAACACTCAAAATACTGGTGTTAAACGATAAAGTAATTAAAAAACTTTGTAAAAAACACACATAAGAAGTAAAAGGAAAGAGGAAGAAAAGAAATAAGCAAGAAAAAGCACACGAAGAAGGAAGGAAGAAAAGAGAGAACAAAAGTGAGTGTTTATAGTCCAAATAAACAAAACAACACAAAAAACACTCAAAATACTGGTGTTAAACGATAAAGTAATTAAAAAACTTTGTAAAAAACACACATAAGAAGTAAAAGGAAAGAGGAAGAAAAGAAATAAGCAAGAAAAAGGACACGAAGAAGGAAGGAAGAGAGAACAAAAGTGAGTGTTAATAGTCCAAATAAACAAAACAACACAAAAAACACTCAAAATACTGGTGTTAAGCGATAAAGTAATTAAAAAACTTTGTAAAAAACACACATAAGAAGTAAAAGGAAAGAGGAAGAAAAGAAATAAGCAAGAAAAAGGACACGAAGAAGGAAGGAAGAAAAGAGAGAACAAAAGTGAGTGTTAATAGTCCAAATAAACAAAACAACAGAAAAAACACTCAAAATACTGGTGTTAAACGATAAAGTAATTAAAAAACTTTGTAAAAAACACACATAAGAAGTAAAAGGAAAGAGGAAGAAAAGAAATAAGCAAGAAAAAGCACACGAAGAAGGAAGGAAGAAAAGAGAGAACAAAAGTGAGTGTTTATAGTCCAAATAAACAAAACAACACAAAAAACACTCAAAATACTGGTGTTAAACGATAAAGTAATTAAAAAACTTTGTAAAAAACACACATAAGAAGTAAAAGGAAAGAGGAAGAAAAGAAATAAGCAAGAAAAAGGACACGAAGAAGGAAGGAAGAGAGAACAAAAGTGAGTGTTAATAGTCCAAATAAACAAAACAACACAAAAAACACTCAAAATACTGGTGTTAAGCGATAAAGTAATTAAAAAACTTTGTAAAAAACACACATAAGAAGTAAAAGGAATGAGGAAGAAAAGAAATAAGCAAGAAAAAGCACACGAAGAAGGAAGGAAGAAAAGAGAGAACAAAAGTGAGTGTTAATAGTCCAAATAAACAAAACAACAGAAAAAACACTCAAAATACTGGTGTTAATCGATAAAGTAATTAAAAAACTTTGTAAAAAACACACATAAGAAGTAAAAGGAAAGAGGAAGAAAAGAAATAAGCAAGAAAAAGCACACGAAGAAGGAAGGAAGAAAAGAGAGAACAAAAGTGAGTGTTAATAGTCCAAATAAACAAAACAACAGAAAAAACACTCAAAATACTGGTGTTAAGCGATAAAGTAATTAAAAAACTTTGTAAAAAACACACATAAGAAGTAAAAGGAAAGAGGAAGAAAAGAAATAAGCAAGAAAAAGGACACGAAGAAGGAAGGAAGAAAAGAGAGAACAAAAGTGAGTGTTAATAGTCCAAATAAAAAAAACAACAGAAAAAACACTCAAAATACTGGTGTTAAACGATAAAGTAATTAAAAAACTTTGTAAAAAACACACATAAGAAGTAAAAGGAAAGAGGAAGAAAAGAAATAAGCAAGAAAAAGCACACGAAGAAGGAAGGAAGAAAAGAGAGAACAAAAGTGAGTGTTAATAGTCCAAATAAACAAAACAACAGAAAAAACACTCAAAATACTGGTGTTAAACGATAAAGTAATTAAAAAACTTTGTAAAAAACACACATAAGAAGTAAAAGGAAAGAGGAAGAAAAGAAATAAGCAAGAAAAAGGACACGAAGAAGGAAGGAAGAAAAGAGAGAACAAAAGTGAGTGTTAATAGTCCAAATAAACAAAACAACAGAAAAAACGCTCAAAATAGTGGTGTTAAACGATAAAGTAATTAAAAAACTTTGTAAAAAGCACACATAAGAAGTAAAAGGAAAGAGGAAGAAAAGAAATAAGCAAGAAAAAGCACACGAAGAAGGAAGGAAGAAAAGAGAGAACAAAAGTGAGTGTTAATAGTCCAAATAAACAAAACAACAGAAAAAACACTCAAAATACTGGTGTTAAACGATAAAGTAATTAAAAAACTTTGTAAAAAACACACATAAGAAGTAAAAGGAAAGAGGAAGAAAAGAAATAAGCAAGAAAAAGCACACGAAGAAGGAAGGAAGAAAAGAGAGAAAGAAGAGAGAAGGAAGAAAAGAAATAAGCAAGAAAAAGCACACGAAGAAGGAAGGAAGAAAAGAGAGAAAGAAGAGAGAAGGAAGAAAAGAAATAAGCAAGAAAAAGCACACGAAGAAGGAAGGAAGAAAAGAGAGAATATTTCTTTTCTTCCTCTTTCCTTTTACTTCTTATGTGTGTTTTTTACAAAGTTTTTTAATTACTTTATCGTTTAACACCAGTATTTTGAGTGTTTTTTCTGTTGTTTTGTTTATTTGGACTATTAACACTCACTTTTGTTCTCTCTTTTCTTCCTTCCTTCTTCGTGTCCTTTTTCTTGCTTATTTCTTTTCTTCCTCTTTCCTTTTACTTCTTATGTGTGTTTTTTACAAAGTTTTTTAATTACTTTATCGTTTAACACCAGTATTTTGAGTGTTTTTTACTTTGTACATGTGTTTATCACGTTGTATACAAATGAAAAAAAGTATTCAGCTGGCTTTATAGCGGTAGATTATACGCCAGCTGAAGACGATATCTGCATTCGACTGAATAGCGGTGGTTTATACGTCAACATGTAAAGCATACCCGTTCAGTAAAACAATAATTAAAAAGCTGAAATTTGCTGAGGTGACAGTTAACTTTATCAGTTTTATGAAAAAATAGTCTGCTGAGTTTTTCGTGGTGGAAATGTCCTCAGTTGGCGATTTAAAATTACAAAGTCTTGCTACACGTACAGACGCTGATCACTTTTACACCGTGAAAAATTCAGCGGACAACGTCTTTCAGGTAACTTGTGTTCAACAACTGAGCAAAAAATAAATTAATTGCACATAACTTGAGGTACGAAATTTTCGTTTTTACGAAATAAATACAATTTTAAGCGAAATTTTCTTCCATGTTTACATATAGGGGAAAACTTGCACAAAATAACATAAATGTTAAATAAAACTTTGACCCTTCGCCACAATATTTTACACTATATTTTGCATCAAAAGCATATTTTATTTAAAATAAAAAAGTGTCACAAACAATAAATGTAATTTTTCAAAATTATAGTTCAAAAATTGTGGCCTACAATAAAAGCAAAAATGAATTAAATTTTTTAATGAGGAGTCATGCATTTTGAGAACGTCTGAAGGGCTGCCATGATGACTAGGGCCCGGTACTGAAGTTTCTTCAGTCGATGGATTATTTTACCCGCCTACTTTAGTTCATAATACTGGAACTCGCCGAGAAACATAAACTAAATAAGTGCAATTCACATCTAAAAGCATACTCTGTTCAGTCAGCCTAGTCATATTTCTGTAAATATTGTATTTCTAAATAAATAAGAAAGTTGGTGCTTACTTCTTAATAGATATGGTAAAACCCAGTTTTTGGAGAGTTATACTCAGACACGTAATACACCGATCGCTTAAATATCGCCATTGCTTCTTGACTTGGCACAACTGCTTTATGTGTTATCCGATAGATAGCGCGACCTGTATCAAAGAAAACATACGTGGATCGTTTTGCCCGCTAGAATTATTTTGGGCCATCTTCTATGTTTTTCTCATTGTAATTCAAAAATATATTTGAAAGTTTAAAAAAATTGCGTATATTCAGCCGATTGATCGACGCACTGTGAGACGCACCATATATTATTAAAAATTGATAGATATCAGAAACCAAAAAATCTGATGCTTTGTAAAGTAGCTCTTTATAAAAGTTACCTGAAGAAGTTGTCCGCTGGATTTTCCGCGGTGTAAAAGTGATCAGTTGATGCAGTGAAATACATCAGACGACTGTGCGTGTAGCAATACGCTGTAACTTGCAATCGCCAGCTAACCACTTTTCCACGACGGAAAACTCAGCTGAATATTTTTTTCTTAAATCTGGTAAAGTTAAATATCACGTCACGAAATTTCAGATTTTTTTAATTAGTATTTTACTTAACGGATGTTCTTTGCATATTGACGTATACTCCACCCCTATACAATCGAATGCCGATGATCGTCGGCAGCTGACATATAATCCATCGCTATAAAGCCAGCTGATTATTTTTTTTCATTTGTATAAAACGTGATAAACATATGTACAAAGTATCAAATTTTTTTATTATAATTGTTTTTTTTTAATTATTTTACATGTTTGGGCGGCCGGGGCTGCCGCACCCACCGCAAATGCGCCAGCTGACGTTCACTTCTGTTATATGTATAACTAAATGAACTATAGGACTAGATTTCAGATTTTTTGTTATTGGTCATCAAAAATGCCAATTGGCTCCCGGACTACAAGATATGTGATGATCTGCAACCCATTTCTGTTTTCTATTTATGTCCAAACTTTCATGACTCGTGATAGTGATGTTTCATGGCTTCAGCATGAAGTTACGATAAGGGATAGTCTGGTCACAGATGAATTAGGTATGGTACGAAAAGTGTTTAACATATGAAGGGTCCACGGGAAGAACGATGAGAGTCCACTTTTCGTCAATGTTGAGGTTCCTACTGCATTCTGTTGTTCATTAGTGGCACTATATATATCCGAACCCATAAGGGGAAAGAACGATGAGAATACACTGAAAAGATAGCCCACAGTTTACTGGGGAAGAACGTGGAAAGTCCTGTGCGCCTTTCGATTTTTAGGAAAATCAGCTGTATTGGACTCTCATCGTTCTTCCCGTGGACCCTTCATATATATTAGGTTGTTGTTTTTACAAATGCCCTCTAGCAACTATTGAGCGGTACCAGATCCTGCATATAAGACAGCGATGGGCAAAAGGGAGCGGCTCCTATTTTAATGAGCCCAGGCGGAGAAAGGCCGACTTCTTTCGGGCAGTCGAAGTCGGGGTCTCCTAATTTTTAACCAACTGCAGATGAGAGACCTAGCACCTGAAATTAGGGATGGACGCGAGACGAAAAATTGGCGTCTCGCGTCTCGCAAAACAGCCGAAAAGCTTGTCTCGTCTCGCAAAAATCCCTATATCATAATGTTAAAAATGTCTGTCTCGTCTCGCAAAAAAGCTGTAAATCTCTGTCTCGTCTCGCAAAAAGTCGTCTCGCGTCCATCCCTACCTGAAATCGCCACCCCTAGAGGTATCGTTTAAACTTTTAGGTCATTGGAGTCACGACAGGTTTTACGTGCACCAGCTCCCATTTAGGCACAAGGTCCCACAGCAGTCCAGCCGAGAGAAGAGTTCATCCACCCAATCACTGGTGCTGCTTCACTTTCCTTCCCTACTAGCAATATTGCTCGGGCCTTCACCGGCCACGTAGCCTTGAGCCGATGAGAAGGAATCGGGCCGTTCACTATGAAACTGCTCGGATACACGCAGTTCATGTCCCCTCTGACGTGGAAACGTCCGAAGTAGTCTAACCGATGAGTTTTCATCGGGTTGGACACGGATTTAGGGAACTGGCCCGTTCACTTTATGCGTGAGGTTGGCCAAACACCAGGGTGAGTATGCCTTTTCGATAAGTTGTTATGTGGTGTTGACAGGCGTTTAACCCTTCCCGTCCCTACGATGCAATTCAAATGATAACATTCACAAGTGTTTTACAGATTTCTTTTATATTTGAAATGCATTTGTAATCGCATTTTTACTTTCCGAACATGTACCATGTAAGGAAAGTATTGTAATCATGAAAAAATTCGAATTCGAGATTTTCATGATTACAATAGAATCATGAAACGGTGTATTTACACGTTTTGAGGTCTTCTGAATTCATTTATGCTATTTTTACGAGATGTATGTATGTATGTGTGTATGTGTGTGTGTGTGTATGTGTGTTTGTGTGTATGTGAGTGAACACGATAGCTCCTGAACAGGGCATGCGATTGAGCTCAAATTGGGTATATATGTTATAAACCACCGTCGCAAGACCGGTATTGATTTTGGTGTGTATAGGACTTACAGTTTTTCTACAGGGCTACGACAAAGATTTCTTTTACATTATGGCCTATGGAGGAAAATTCTGGAAAGTGCGCTAGCGCTTAACGGTACATTCGATTGAGCTGAAATTGGGTATACATGTTATAAACCACCGTCGCAAGACCTGTATTGATTTTGATGTGTATAGGAATTGCAGTTTTTCTACAGGGATAAAATAAAGATTTCTTTTACATTATGGCCTATGGGAAGAAATTCTTGAAAGTGCGCTAGCGTTTAAACGGTACATTCGATTGAGCTCAAATTGGGTATACATGTTATAAACCACCTTCGCAAGACCGGTATTGATTTTGATGTGTATAGGACTTACAGTTTTTCTACAGGGCTACGACAAAAATTTCTTTTACATTAAGGCCTATGGAGGAAAATTTTGGAAAGTGCGCTAGCGTTTAAACGGTACATTCGATTGAGCTCAAATTGGGTACACATGTTATAAACCACCATTGTAAGACCGGTATTGATTTTGATGTTTATAGGACTTACAGTTTTTCTACAGGGCTACGACAAAGATTTCTTTTACATTATGGCCTATGGGGAGAAATTCTTGAAAGTGCGCTGGCGTTTAAACGGTACATTCGATTGAGCTCAAATTGGGTATACATGTTATAAACCACCTTCGCAAGACCGGTATTGATTTTGATGTGTATAGGACTTACAGTTTTTCTACAGGGCTACGACAAAGATTTCTTTTACATTATGGCCTATGGAGGAAAATTCTGGAAAGTGCGCTAGCGCTTAACGGTACATTCGATTGAGCTGAAATTGGGTATACATGTTATAAACCACCGTCGCAAGACCTGTATTGATTTTGATGTGTATAGGAATTGCAGTTTTTCTACAGGGATAAAATAAAGATTTCTTTTACATTATGGCCTATGGGAAGAAATTCTTGAAAGTGCGCTAGCGTTTAAACGGTACATTCGATTGAGCTCAAATGGGGTATACATGTTATAAACCACCTTCGCAAGACCGGTATTGATTTTGATGTGTATAGGACTTACAGTTTTTCTACAGGGCTACGACAAAAATTTCTTTTACATTAAGGCCTATGGAGGAAAATTTTGGAAAGTGCGCTAGCGTTTAAACGGTACATTCGATTGAGCTCAAATTGGGTATACATGTTATAAACCACCATTGTAAGACCGGTATTGATTTTGATGTTTATAGGACTTACAGTTTTTCTACAGGGCTACGACAAAGATTTCTTTTACATTATGGCCTATGGGGAGAAATTCTTGAAAGTGCGCTAGCGTTTAAACGGTACATTCGATCGAGCTTCAATTTGGTATATATGTTTGAATTATTCATCGATTAAAATTTATTTAAATGCTTGGTAATGATCTTAATCGTAAGTGTTCGGAAAGTCGAGTGGAGTCACTCCAGATTTTTTAATAAAGCATAGACCATAAGACTTAAGATCGCTATAATAATTTTTAAAATAAAGGAAATTCCAAAATTTTTTATTGAAATTATTCTACACAAAATATATCATACATAAAAATATATCACAATTTACAAAAGAAGTATTTTCTTTGAGTTTTGCAGCAACATCTTCAAACATCTTATTTTATGAGCAGCTTCTAGGTGAAAAAAGAAAATTTTTAGAACTTAATTTACACAAAGAATAGCAAATGCAGAAAAAGTCTGCTTCATATGTTCTTTTCCATAATTTCTATATCAGGGATTTTCCACCTTTTTATTATTTCAACTCCCTAGAAAACGTTTTTTCTCCATAGACCCCAACTTTTTTCCCCAACACGTGGGTATCTCGAAAGATTTTCCAAATGCACTCTCAAACAGCAAAATATTAGGTGAAAGAAATTTTCATGTGTCCGGCAGTAGAACAGTTGGTTAAACTCACTTGCCATTGGAACATCGAAAGTGAAGCAGCACCTGCTTGGCCAGTGCCTAGAAGGGTTAACTCCTTTCTCGACTCAGGCTGATGTAAACCGTGTACGCTGTAGGGAACTATTGCACGAAAAATGTGTTATGACTTCAATGTTTTCCATGTTCAATCCATATCTCTTTGGGGTACCAATCCAGCTCTTAGGTCATTCAGCTCTCATCTGGAATTGGATCAAAATTTAGGAAGGAGTCCCGGGATAAGTCGATCTTCCCCTCACTGGGGATCAATAAAAAGGAAGCTGCCCAATTAAGGCCATTTTCGTTTTATATAAAGGATCTGGTCCCGCTCTGCAGTTGGCCAGAGGGCTTTCGAAGCAACAATAACAATTTTCATGTTCTGCGTTTTCATAATTTACCACGATTCAGACTGCAGGGTGCAGAGAATGACCCCAAATACGTATTTTTCCATATCCCTTCTTTCTTCAACTTTTGAACCCTCTGAAGTCTTATTTCATGCCAGTTTGTTTGTGTTGTGATGACAACGCTAAGGGTGGGCGATCAGCTTAGGATGAGGGGTTATCTTAAAATATAATTCTCAAATTTTGTACATCCCCTCATTAGTGTACGGGAATGTTTTTGTACGGGGGGCGTATAAAAATTTAGAAAGTGTAACTTTTGAAAATTAACGCGAGGAATTTTTTTAACGGAGTCTTATTTCCGACCTCATTTTGAACAGTTTTTCAATTTACACTGTCCACTTATCTCTAATAGATACACAATTAAAGCCCGTTACCACCTTTTTGGAACACCCTGTATCAATCTGGTTTATAGTATCCACAGCTTCTGAAATCCTCATTAACCAGTGTTCTGCTTTAAAAAAAACAAAAAAAAACAATGGTCTGCTTTAAAAAGGGAAAAATATCGCTGTATTTACGTCCATTATTTCTAAGCTATTCTAAAATCATCAACGCGGGTTTCGAAGTTTATAAAGCGAAACAAAATTTCGGTTGAATATCAAATCAATGCTGAACAGCTTCTCATTTCCATAACCCTAAGAATTTGCGCTTTATTCCTTTGGAAACTATCTTGACGAGTAATCGCATCGTTTGGCGCTTTTAAGTTATGGTCAACGAATGCAAATAAGCGGTTTCACGCCAACAACTTTTTTCGCCAAAGGATTGCAATGCACTACATTATAACAATGAATTTGACGTATTCCACATGCACACGAAATCGCTCTTTTTGGCTGACAGACTGTAAAATACATAAGTACCAAATAAGCTTGTTTTGGTCGGAAATATGATTTTTTTATTAGTTTGACTGAAGAATTTACCCATGTATTTTAAAACTAAAAAACAATTAACTGTATGAACTAGTATCATTACACACTGTACGCCGTGTAAAGATAGGAAATAAATACTAATAAAAAGTAGTGTTATTCCATTAGTTTTATATAACAGTATCAAGAGAGAAAAAAATAATTACAGAGATTTGAACTTATACTTTACTTATATTAGACTAACACTACATTAAAAATGTCAAAATTTTGTAACGAATGATAGTTATACGTACCAATATAGACTAATCACCCCCAAAAAACTTCTTCAGTTTCTATCGTCTCCTATTCTTATGAAAACAAACATGGCGCCTGCCGGTAGATACTCGGATTTTGCCATCGCTCGATTTATGCATGAACAGAGCGCATGCGCCAATTTTCATCGGCTGAATGCCGCTCGGCCGTTATGCGGGCCGATATTTCTTTTCAGTTCAGTGTATTTTGATCAAATTTAGGCATATGGCCCGATAACGCAGGTCCGATCAGCGTCTGCCGCACACCTCCCAATCATCGTTTTTAGATGCAATTCCGTGTGCGGGCCGAATACCGAATTTCGGTGAGAGATGAGTTGCGATGAATGTCGGTGGTTGGCCGAGCAAAAATTGGGAATTATTGCTTGTAGGGTTGTTCTTATGCGAACGGAATATACTGGGTGTCCAGTGCTAACGGTGCCTAATGGTTATTTCCTAAGCCGATAGTCAGAGACAAAAATTACAGTTACAAAAATACTTTAAATTACGTAATCTATTATATCAGAAACAATCGAAGTAAATAAATCAATTCCTATAAAAATTGCGAAATTCAAATTTTTATACGGTCCGCCGGTCCCATCATTTATATTTAGAAAATTTTCCTTTGTACAATTTCATGCACAATAAAAAATAAAAAAAATTCGTTTCTCTACCACCGAAATTCACCGAGTTACAGCTGCTTAAAGTTAGAGCACTTTTCGAACTGCGAAATAGGGGTTGTATACAAAATGAATTTGAGAAAAATTAACGTACATGGTTTTGAGCTTTGTAATATTTATTAGCACTTCATTAACTATTTTATGAATATAGATTGCAGTAAAGAAGATTAACATTTAATTATGTGTATCCAATAAATTAACATAAAAATATAGCTTATACTGAAAATAGAATTTTTTAGAGTTTTTTAAATGAACTAGCGTTAAGGTTGTAGTTCGAAGAAAAAAAAAACTGTGTTTGGACTTGATAGACAAATTGAAATAAACTAATAGCACCATGATCTCAAAAAATTCCACATGGTTCTTAATAAGCTCCTTTAAGCTCATTTACACTGTGATAAGCTAAAAGCTGTGCCCTTTGTGAAATTTTCAAAAAAAAAAGAAAAAAAAATTCTTAAATATGGATCTGAGCTGTCAGATTTTCCAAAGAGTGAAACGTTTTGCGAAAATTTCCGATTTTTAAGAATTTTTTCTAAAAGTTTTATAGCTGATACAGGTTTATCGTTTATTTCAGTATGTAGTACAACTTGTAACGCGACGGTTTCAAAATTTTGAAGTGCCTGACATAATTAGCTTATTTGTACTTATGTACCAAAATAACATACCTAATTTTTTCGAACTACACCGTTAAATAACTTCCTTCGATTACAATCCAAATATCCACCCGTGGTGAACACTCTTCCTGTACTTTGCGTTTTACGTTACACATCTGAATGCTACATATATACGATTTAGTAAGTCTGACCCCATATAGATTTTAACGAAGCTTGAAGATCAGTATGCTAAAATTAGTTTTGCTTCTTTTTCCGCATTATGCCCGAAAATGAAATTGAAACCTATGATTTAAAATTTCAATATTTGTGTGGTCCCTTAACAGTTTACCATATTGGGACATTTTTAAAAATGAAAAAGTGATGTAAGTCAAAATGCTTACCGCTTCATAAATCGGTGAATTTTGGTCGTAGAAGGACATTTTTTTTTTTTTTTTTTTTTTTTTTTACTGTGCATGAAATTATATAAAGAAAAATTTTCTAAATATAACTCATAGGACCGGGGGACTGTATAAAAATTTAAATTTCGTAATATTTACAGGAATTGATTTATCGACTTTGATTCTGTGTTTCAGATACAATAGATTATAAAATTTAAAGCATTTTTGCAATTGGAACCATGTGTCACTGACTAATGGTTCAGGAAACAGCCATTAATCACCGTTAGCACTGGACACCCTGTAAATTTTTATACTCAAAGTCAAATACTGGTGCAACAAACCCTCTGCGGGGCCAAGGCCTGCGCTGCCCAACCGCGCCTTCGTGACCATGGGCTCTGGGGTGCGGATGCATAGTCTCGTCCAGGTGGTCAGCCTGATGCGACGCCCCCTGTGTTGGCCCACAAGCATGCTTGGTCCTCATTTTATTGACCCACTCAAGGGGTGAAAGGCTGAGTCGGCCTTTCCCAGGCCGGTATTCGAACCCCGGACCGGTGGGACGGCAGCACGGTGCGCTAACCATTAAATTATTATGCTCACTACTCGATATTTATTTTTTAATCAAAATTATGTTTTCTTCCCATTCAAATTTATTGTTCTGTTTTATTAGTTTCCTAAATAACTACTTGAAGAATGTACTTGAAGAAATTTTGTACTATATTCCTGTGTATGGAGATTAAATTCTTTTGGGAGCAATAGTAACACTAAGCCACGAAGAGAGCTTCTCTGAAGAGGTTGTATCTTGTATCTTGCATCTTCAGTCTGTTGCGTTGAAAATTTCAATTATAAAAAAAGCAAACAAAAATATAGTAAAACCTCACTATAACGATAAAATTTTGCCGTCCAGTAGAATTTCCACACAATATAATCTACTCTCAATATAGCAATACATCCCTCTAGAATGATCATTTATTGGGTCCCGTAAGAATCACTTTATCGAGATTTTACTGTATTCTCATAACATTTTTCGTAAGTTTCTACAGCAGTCAGATACGAAAGCAAAACACATTCCTCGAATAAAATCTAGTCTCTTTCAAATGATGGATATCTTAAGTTGACTTTTCTAAGACGTGCATACGTGCGTATAAATGACAAGTTAGTAAACTCTGTTACCGAACCTACAACTAGAAGCACCTTCCGTTGCATTACAGTCTCTGTAACCAGTGTATTTCGAATAAAATCATGTGGTTTTGGAACATAAATACAAAAAAATATTATGACCAGCTCTTTAAATTTTTAGAATTTCTCTTTACAAGCTCTACTATAGTACCTAATAAAATATAAACTTGTTTCAGTAACGAAACTTTTAAAAACAAATTCCTAAATATCGAAAATGTGGCAGGATGTGCTACTTTTCGTAAATTTTTGAGCAGTTCCATCTTGAAAAAAAATTTTTAGAAAGATTTATACTGAAAGGCACCTTTTTTCTTTTATTACGGTATATAGTGCAGCTTATGAAGATTCATCCTGAATTTTTTCAAGTCTCTGGAGTAATTAGCTTATTTTAATTTGTGAATAATGAATTCTTGAAAAACCTTGAGAGATATTCTTTTTCTCCGAATAACACCCTTAAAGTACTGGGTCAGGCCATTACTTTTCATTATGACAGCACTGTGTCGTTATACTCTAGGCAACGTAAACTCATTGAGAGAGTCGCTTTATTATTTACAAATGGTAGCCGGCATGTGCTGTGAAACCCGAAAAGTGCCGTTGTCTTGCCAGACTGCCAGCAAGGTGCTTTGGGGTGGGGTGGGGGCAACCACGTTCGTTACGATTCATTTACTTTTTGAAATACCGTCCCAGCATTTTCTGTGACGTCAGACTAGCACTGTCACTCTGCTATCATGTGTGTCTGTTTGCTGAGTAAGTAGGAAAAAAGAATTAGTCGAAACGTGCGCATAGTCTCTTTATAATATATATAACCAAGACTAATACCTCATAATTAATTTCAGGATTTCTTAAAATTTGCCCTCAAGACAAAGACCTGTAAAAAGAACTTGTTTTACATAACCCTCTATAATTTTGGAACAGTTGCAGTGAATGAAAGGTCATATAGTAGAATGATAGATTTATTTCTCAATCAATTAACTTTGAATTTTCATATACTATCGAACAAATTATGCAATTTCTCAGAAATTGTGCAAGATTTAACCAAAAAATTTAGTTCTTATACAATTTATTTTATTTTAATTTTTTTGAAAAGCATTTTGGCATTTTGTTTAATAGAAAACGAAAGATCAATAAAATGAATTTAACGAAGCAGTAAAAGAGCAAAAAAGTGTAAATAATTACTAAGTGAGTATAGAAATTTGTGCCTCACGGGAGCAAAAACCAATAAGATATTTCAGAAATTTCGTAATCTTGGCTGTATGGGTAGACTAATCTTTTATGAGGAAGTGGCATTTATATACACGTACTAGATCTCCCTTCATACTATATCCCGCTCATTTATATGTAGAAGTATATTCATGCTTAAGGAAATAAAGAATAGCCACTTATATGTTTCATAAAAATATTTTGTGCTGAAAAATAGTCCATTTTTTCTGTGCAAAGAACGGGCATTCAGAGTTTATTATAAATCTGTTATTATTGTGGCCACAGGTGAAATATTTATAAACATAATGTAAAGGAACGCACGTACAGCAGAACATATGTTTGTGACAGCAGTTTTGTATATCATTTAATCGAAAGCAGGCACCATTTACATTTAACAAAAAACACTCAAAAATTGTTGAAAGATGAGATAAGTGAATTTGTGTTGTGTGATAATTTTATTTATCACATCTCAGTATTTACATTTCACTGCTTGTAAACTCTTCAGACAGAAAAAGTAGTTTTACAGGCATTGTAAGAGTTGCTTTGTGACACCTTTTAAAAAGATCATATAAATATCATTGATATCGAATCATCCTCTATTTTTATTTTATTTAGTTATCCATTTATATAATTATTTAAAAATGATTGAAATAAAATCCCAAAAATCTGGCAAAATTTTCAACGGCTTTACAAAGGACAGATTACTGCTCGTTACGGCTGACTTAACCCTTTGAAGCGCAGGTATTTTCACATCAACACAGAACACCAACTGGATAGACTGCCCAACGCGAGAAGAGTGCAGACCTTGGCATCGATCCATTTAACTACCAAAACCATGGCAGTCGATCGAATCGCCTATCTGGCGTCACGGGGCTAAAGACGTTTTTAGACACAGCTGGCTGCGCAGCCAATGGATCGATGGCAACGGCTGCATTTTTCCAGGGTTGGCACCATTTAACAATATTTTTTTCGACTAGCAATGAAAGCGCTGAAATAAGGTGGTTTCACGACATAACCACAGCACGTCAAAGTGTTAAATATATGATTGACGCTCTGGTGAGAAAGTCACAGCTTACATTTCACTGCACTCTCCCTCATTATGCAGATGAGGGCATTTATTTTATAGGCATAGGAAGATGAGAAAGTATTTTCAAAGAATGCCAGTACAACAGCTGATTAATAACAATGGATCTTTTTATTACAATTCCCAACAAACTTGCGAAATGTTTTTCATTTCTGCTTGTCGGTCTGCCTGTCAGTTCGTGCAAGCTCTAACTCACGAAAATATCAGTCAGTTGCTATGAAATTTATGTATAATAATATAATGGTTTATGTATAATGGGCAATGAGCGAGAAAGTTTCTGTTTGAAAAATGTACAGACCAGACTTGGTATGCTAGCCATGCAAAAATATCTTGAGCTCTCTCTTTTAGGCAATTATCCCACCGCTTCACCGCTGTTGAGTATACCCCTTTGATAGAATTACTGATTGAAGAAGTCCGAAGCTGCCTCTGCACTTCTAAATCTGATAGGAACGGTCGCTCGTTTTTAAAGGACTGAGGATGTGAATATCGCATGGAGAGATATCGGGAGTGTATGGTGGGTGCTCGAGTCTCTCCCAGTTAATGAGTGATTTAAATCTTGATTTGAATCATTTGAATCATGCACATTATTTTCAACACGGGGGTTTTCGACAGACAGGATTCTCCATTCACATTCTTCATTCTCTGATAAATATCTATCTTTTTTGTCCTTCAAAACAGACAAAAAAAAAAAAGATGAAAGAAAGGAAAAGAAAAGAATAATAGCACATTTGTCTTCAGCACATTAGTCTACATTTGGTTATAACTTCGAAAATGTTAAAGTTTCAACCTTTTCCACAAGCTCTTTGGAAATAAACGAATCCCATAAGGAATATTTTGCATATATGCTGTTCATGCCTTCAAACGAAAATGTTTTGATTGCCCATTATACTATACATTTTATCCTACTAAAAATGTGCGTCTAACATGCATAGCTCTTTACAGGAATGGTCAAAATAATTTCAATGCTCTATATTGTATGGACAAAAATAGTGTTTTAAGCTTTCCTTTCTCCCATTTTTGTTTTCTTTATATTTTCTTTTCTATGAGACACATATATCTATACATTTTGGTGTTATAAGGATTTGGAATATTAAAGAACTAATTTAAAGCTATAAAAAGACACTAAAACTGTATTTATTCCTTTATATGTACATAAAATATGCCTTCATGTACTTAAATTTTCTTTCATAATTTCTATTAAATTTATCTCACCTCAGTATTTACATTTCACTGCTTGAAAACTCTTCAGACACAAAAAAGTAGTTTTACAGGCATTGTAAGAGTTGTTTTCTTCTTTCTTTCATGTACATATTATTTCAACAATAGTTTCATGTACATAATCTGTCTAACCTTTTGTTTTTAAAAATAATATATTTATACACGAATTATTAGATAGTGCGTTTTTCTAAAAGTAAGAGAAATATTTTTCAACTGACAATAACTGTATCAAAATATATTTATCATAATGTATTTCACAAAACGATTGAGGATTGCATTTTAATAAAGTTTAGCCCATTGGGATAAATCTTCTTAAGAAATCTACCTTTTCGCATAACTCTTTTCAGGAACAGTGCAGTTTCTTTGTTAATGTCATCATTCTTTATTCACTTTAAATAAAGGCTAATTTATTTGCTGCTTTTACTTTTATTGCAGGAAAAAATACTTCCATGAAACTTGTATTTTCACGTTACTTCATAAATTTAACCGTTGTTACGAAAAACAAAAATTGATTTCTTAGGTTTTTAAAAGAGGGGATCCGTTGTCAATTCTAAATGTTTTTTTTTTTTTTAATGAAATATATAATTCTAAATCAGTTATCACTGTAGCAGTTGTACATAAAACTTAAGTACTAAACTCGTTACAATACTTTACTTTTTATGGTAAATACATAGTTTCATAAAATAAATATACATAGTATCCCAAAAAAGAGGTAACAGGATTTAATTATTTATCTGTTGGAGCTAACTAGGCAAAATAAACTGAAAAAATGCTCATAAGGTAGGAAAAAAGACTACGAAGAAAGTAATCTTCTCGTTAATTTTCAAAACTCAACGCATAGTAAAATCTACCCATGCTCTAATGAGGTGATGTGCAAAAATCAATCCTTTCATCATAAAAAGCGTTAGAGATATATTTAAATAAACATAATCTGAGCTATCCACGAATTTGAATGTAAACGTTTGTTGCTGGAGGCCAAAAAATTTTTTTGTTTCATAATTTTTGCATAACTCCTGAAATGCGAACACCTAACGTGATTTTTTCCCCCTTCGAGGCGAGTTTAAAGGTTGTTTACTCAGCAAATGTTTCAATTCATATCTCTGACAATTTTTAGGATATAATTCTCAAATTTTGTTTATCACCTCATTAGTGTATGGGATGCATTTAACTAACTGAGAATTTTTGTACGGAGATTTGTACACAAATTAAAAAAGCGTTACTTTTTGAAAATTATCGCGATAAATATTTTCTTAGTGAGATCTTTTTCCTACCTTCTTTTGAGCTTTTTTTTCAGTTGTCTACTTATCTGTAATAATTAATCAAAGCATGTTACCACCTTTCTGGGACACCCTGTATTGTTCCACAGTTTTTTTATTTTATCAATAAGTTTATACGTGAACGATTAACAATACAAATGTGCACTTAAAAGTAATTTTGTGCACGATGTTACTACATGTTTTAAACATGCTTTTTACTTCATATTTTGGTGATTATAATCACTTTCACTTTAATAAAACTTTTACGGTTAAAAAAAGTATAAAAGTCAGAGATTCGATGGTCTGAAAAAGTTTGATTATTTTGATAACTCATTTTTTCATGTCGTCAATAACTAAATACGACGACGATAATAAATTAAACTCCACATCAGCAATTTGAACCTGATAAAATTCACAAGGCAATTTCTTTCTCAGAGATTGAGACATAAAATTCAACTCATTGATCTCCCTTATTCAATCAGATACTTACGCCTTAAAATATGTTTATAAAATTATTTTCGAATTTTAAAATTTCAAAGTAGTACAGCAGAGGGATTCTCAAGTGCTAATGAAGCAAGGTTAGTAATTGCGTTCCTATTTCTTAGGTTCACTTAAATAAGTGAAACGTGCCAAATTTAGAGGTTTCTCATCTATTCCTTTAGTTTGAATGATTTAATTTCTATCCGCGGTTACAAGAATAAATATAAAATAATGCTTTTGTTTCATCACAACTGGTGATCCTGGAGCAATATTTTGGCTTGGTAATGAGTTGAGTCCAATTAACGGAAAAGTATGGAGCATTTAAACTCAAATACAATGGGAGAGAATTTTTATTACTTCCTTCCTTCTTTCGTACGCATTAGCTTGAAACACATTTTATTTATATTTTTTTCCTTCGCGACGTCTAGAGATGTTAAGATAAATGACTTGAAATAAGTATTTTATTAGTCTCATCATAGTGTCCAACTTTGTAACGGACAAATTCAAAGTTTCATTTACTCCAAAAAAACGTGTTCGTCACCGAAACTTAAAGTGTCACCCAGCCACGTTTGTGGACTGTGGAGCGTGACCTAAATATTTACCACTCCATTCCCTCCCCTTATCCCAGAAGAGACGTAGAACTGTATAAACTACTTACGATGATGAGATAAAGCGGAATTGCTACTGAAAAGGGAGAAAGTATACGTGATGAAGCGGCGTATTCCAGGCATTTCGAAAGAAACTTTCCGGATGAAATCTTTGGATTCAAGAAACACCTGCAGCGACATTCTTCTTGCGAGAAAAATATTAAGCACTTGAATAAGCAAACTGTTTATAGTGTTTTACTCTGAACAAGAATTAGGCGGATTCAATGATTGAGTATAATATCTAAAGTAGATCCTCTATTATCTTGTTTAAATAGATTATTATAAAGTACTCATTGATTTTGCAGATAAGTTTCCTTTTTCTCTCGACAGTTGAAATTATTGTCTCTCTCTTCTAATAGCTTGCAATTATTATTGTTCATCGCTGTAAACAAATAGATGTATTTAATATCTCAAGAACTTTGATTAATGTACGAAGATTTTTTTCGTCGTTATTGTTTATACTGTGGAAATTTTTCGCGTAGTTTGTTTTAAGAAAACCTTTGTTTAGTTGGGAAATATGTAACTTTGTAATGTTTATTAAACACACCGCATTGCGAATAACCATTAAACACACGGATGTTTAAATGGTATATTCCAGAAGTCATTTCTTTCTAAAAAGCGGAATGCTTTTTGTGCGATAGGACAATCGCCCGAAGATGGAAAATATTCTCCAATGATCTTGAATTTATTTGGTGATTATTCTAAATTTGCAGTGGCCAAACGATTAGAGCTCTGAACTGAAAGACGGAAGGTGCCTGGCTCAAAACCAAGTAACGTCCACCGGCCTAACCGTTCGGAGTTTTCCGCGGTTTCCTCCAAAACTTTACGTAAATACGGGTTAGGACTCCATAGAAAGACCCCCGAGGAGAACACCCCACCCATTGGCCTAGATTCCACGTGTAGATAGTTGGCCGTAATCTCACAGCACAAGAACTAACTTGTGTAGCACCGTGCTCTACATTGCAGCGGCTGCTCATGACCTATTTTAGAGATGAGGCATGAATATTAGGCCCCTTTCAAATTGGTAAAGCACATATACGTGCATGTACTACTGTGTACACTGCTGTATCTATACCAAAATGTGCAACTTTCCATTTTAATAATCTCTCGAACACAGTAAAAGTATTTAATATTTTCAAAAGGGCAAATAATTATCAAAGACATTATACATCTTTTCTTTGCCTTAATTATATTTATCTTAGAATATGGTTTATACTGCATGAGTGGTATAAACACTATTCAAGACCACTATTCTACAGACATTCACCCCAGAAATGTGCGATTGCAAATTGGAAGATTGAGTAGTCAGTCCTATTGTGTATCTATATTGATCATTTAGTTTAGGGTTCATGATCACATCATCACTACATTATTCATTTGTAAGAAATTGTTTACTATACTAGATTTCTTCGTTATTGTGTGTTGCTATGTGCTCAATTTGCTTAATCATTTCCGTACCGAAAGGAACAAAACCTGTTTTCAAATGACGTTTGCAGCGACCTCTACCTATTTTCTCTCAATGACCTTAATCATATGCAGCATTACCTTTTTTTTTCAACACCGAAACCATAAGTAATTTCCCTTCAGAATGTTCTCGTTCTTGCTCTTGACCTGTGAATATTCATGTTTGCTTGTGGCTGTTATTATGCTTGTCGACTAAAAATAATGTTCTCACTAATTTTACTGTTCATTCATTCAATACCACATGTTTCTTGACTTTGAATGCATTTCTCTGAAGAATAATGTCCTACTTGAAAGTACTCTTTTGCTTAGGTGACAGAGAGAAAACTTTATCTGTATTTAGTTTTCAATCCAAGTAAGAAAATATATGTTGACATAGGGCTGCGTGGTTATGAATAAAATAATAAATCAAAATTAGAGTTTTTAATTAAGAAAAAATATAAAGTATGTTAATTAAGGATAGTGCCTATGAAAGCGGTAGTGTCAATAGAAGTGAATCTTTGAACTTTTCTTATCTTATCTTTTTATATTTTTGTGTTGTTTTATTTGAAAATAAAGTTCGAGAACTAACTTTAGTTGTAGCCAAATAAATCTAATTCTAGAAAAATAAATTTAATGTCAGAGGTAAAAGTCGATCAGCATTTAGCTTTTTTAAGTAATATTATTAATTAACGTATTTAAAATATTTTCTAAACTAATTAAACTACTCACATAAGATTTGATTTAGTATTTCTCATAGTCAAGCAACACCATACTATCAAAATGCGATTTTTTTATTAATTGGTTAAGAAATACAAAGAAAGGTTTTCATGGTCCCCTTAATTCGTGTATGTAAGAATTGTTACACATGTATGTAAGAATTGTTACAGAACTAGATGGTTTCACAGCGCAGCTCTTAGAAACATATTTTTAATAAGATTTAATTAGGATTGTCACCTTTAATAATTGACGAAATACAATGGGGCACAACATATAACAATTTATACCAAGGGAACACTCTGACGAAGAGGATAATTAGGAAAGAAAGCAACTGAAAAGTTGTTCTCTCACAGTACCATCAACGAACATTACGACCAGTAATTTCGGGAGCTCAATAAGGAGGACATCAGGTGTCCTAAACTGTCACAAGTCACGTTTGAGAGCGTGACTTAAATATTTGACCGCCCACCTTCCTTTCCTAATGCGAGGGGAGGCGGGGGGGGGGGGGAAGAATCGTAATAAACCACTTACTTTTATAAGATAAAGCAGAATCCGATACTGAAAAGGGGAAATACGTGCTCAAGCGGGCGTATTAGAGGAAATTTTGGGAGAAAATTTCCGGAGAACGTCGTTCTTGGATTCGAAATCAGTATAAAGGGGAAATTTTCCATGCCAGAAAGAAGACGGAAATAATAAACGCTTGGAAAATCCTATCAGTATTGAACTTTAATCTTAACGAGGAATGAGAAGAATTAAAATCTTAAGGGATGACTTTTATTTACCACTAGCTGAAGTACCCGTTCTTCACACGGGAATGAATGGACTTTTTGATATTAATATTTGTTGTGATTACTATTTATTGTAATAAAGAGATATAGCAAAATGGATATCGCGTTATATTGTGTTCAATAATCATTTCATACTGAATTTCAAGGCAATCGTTTTTACGGTGCAGAAGGCGATGCGGCGTAGCGCAATCTAGTGGCGAGTTTTAGCAAAACGGATACGGCGAAAATATTCATCGCATTCAGATATCGATGTATACGAATTTTCATGACGATCGGCTGAATAGTCCTGAAGTTCATGTGTTGACATGACATCTAGTGTCAAGTTATAGGAAAATGGATCGTGCCAAACTCATCCCCGTGTTCAAATATCTATGTATGCCTATTTTCATAGCGATCATTCGCACAGTCAAGAAGTGATACACTGCAGGGCCACCTAGTGGTTAATTACAGTAATGATTTGCTACAGCGCCGTCATGTGGCGAGTTATAGCAAAATGGATAACGCCAAAAAATTCTCATTGTTCAAATAGCTATGTGTACTGATTTTCATAGCCACCGTTTGAATGGTCAAAAATTTGGCCTGCTGCAGCGTCATCTAGTGGCGAGTTAAAATAATAATGCATTGCAGTGCCATCTAGTGGTGAGTAACATTAAAAGTAACATAGTTAGAGTATATTCTTCGTGCTCAAATGTGTAAGTATAAAAAATTTTATTCCGAACGGTCGAACGGTATAGAAGTTGATGCGTTGCAGCGCTATTTAGCGGTAAGTTACAGCAAATGGATAGTGAAAAATATTCTCCGTGTTCTAATATCCGCGTGTACCAAATTTCATCGAAATTGGTTGGACGATATTCGCATAGCAAACGGCTAAACGGAATAGAATTCGACGTTCTTCTGCGCTACCTAGTGGCAAGTTAGTGGAAAACGGATAGCATAAAAACCTTCTCCATGATAAAAGACTTAGGTGAACCAAATTTCATGGTGATCGGTGAAACGGTGCTGGAGTTTTTCAACCTCCTACACACATACCAACATTCATTTTTATCTATAACCAGTCTTATTATATATGCCAGTCTCAAGTAAAATCCAGTTTCAAATCTAAGCCTCGCCAAAGTGCCAGCATAAGCCATTATGCAAGAGTTTTTTCAGGGAATCATTCGAAGCATTGACTCAGCAGCAATGAAAATGGGAAATGGTTCGACCACCAGGCATTTATTTGAAAAGTGGAATCCCTTAATACAGCCTCATTTTTTAAATTATCAACTATAACATGTTTTATTCATCGTTACCTCGATGTACTAAATGCGAAGATTTCAATTTTCTGAAATTTGGCGGATTTCCCCCAAGTTAAATCAATGTACTCAATTGGCGAGAATTCTTAAGCTACATCGCTTGAAATGCCCTAATAACTGCATTATTTCTGCACGGATAGTTAAAATTTAATGCTGTATTCTCAGAAAACCTATACACTTGTTTTCAAAAATGCTATTCCCTTAAGCTCTCAGTAAATTGCGCCAAAAAGCCTAAAACTGTGCAAACCGATAGAACTTACTTTCTAAAAATCGGCCTATCAGCCATTTTATTTTTCGCCAAACTAAAAAAAATTACATGTTAGTCTCGGAAATCTTCGATCCTCATTGTTTTGCGTATAAAAATACATTCCTGCTCTCATTTCTTATGCGCACACTATATTATAATTAAAAAAATAACCTTACAAATATAAACTAAAAAAATCATTATTATTCTTTTATTTTTACTTTAAGAATTTAAAACATTTTATTCGGCAAAATCGCCGCACATGGCAATCAAGATGCTTATTTCACGCACTTTTTTCACTACAGGGGTTACAATTACGTAAAGCTTTCTGCGTGGATAACATAAAAAATCTCTTAAATTCCGGGAACGGGTGGACTTTCAAAGTTTTAAAGCGGACTATCATTTATTCTATATTGTTTTACATATCTGTGTAAAATTTCAGGCTGACAGGTCCATTTTTGTGGAATTGTATACTACCCAAATCAACAAATTGACAAACAGAATTTCATTTTTATTTATAAGATAACCTACGCTTGTTTTTAAAAATACCTTCTCATTAAATTGCGCCAAGCGCTAGAATCCTAGAAAATCTGACACACTTTCAGATTTTAAATACGCACTAAAGTGCTATATATAAAAAGAGTTATAATCCATGGGTCTTCCCTATTTTCGTTCCTTCTTTCATTAAGTTGGAAAGTGTATCATTATTCATGAGTGTGATTAAACAAAATTAAAATTGATATTTCTAACATCCTTTTTTCTTGATGTAATACATTAGAAATAGATGCAGAAAAGCTGCCCAGAAAAATGCACAATTCCAACTGAATGAAAATTTCAAAAACTTATACGCAGGTGTATTCATAACCCAAATAGCAGACGATTAAATTACGATAAATAGCGCCTAGCGTTAGAATCCTCCTCAAAATCGCACATCAACCCGTTTTATTTTTCGCCCAATTAAAAAGTTGCACATTTATTTTCGGAAAATTTCCAAATTCTATTTTTCTTTTGAGTATAAATCATTTCATTCCCGCTCTGATTTCACATGCACTTGATATTTTAATTTAAAAACAACCTTACAAATAATCTAGACAAAATAAAAAAAATCGTTATTCTTTTATTTTTACTTCAAGAGTCTGAATCATTTAATGAACTGCCGAATGTGGCAACCTAGATAAGCTTAATCGTCGGTCGCTTAATGCACTGTGGGGTTACAATTACGAAATGGCGGAAAGCAAAAATTTGCCTTTTGCGATACGTTTTTATCGATATTTCCGAAAATAGTTCGAATTTTGAAAAAATCGCTTCGAGATGTGTCGGGACCTGTAATGGAGAATTTCCGTTCAAAATTTGGTAGGTCTACGATCACCCGTTTGCGAGCTACGCGAGACACAGACAAACAAACTAACAGTTTACACACATTGTTTTATTAATATAGATACCAGTCTTAAATCCAGTTTCAAATCTAAGCCTCGCCAAAGTGCCAACATACACCATTTTGCAAGAGTTTTTTCAGGGAATCATTCGAAGCATTGACTTAGCAGAAATCAATTTTGGAAGTGGTTCGGCCATCAAAAAGTAAAGCACGCATTTATTTGAAAAGTGGAATCCCTTAATGCAGTAGCATTTTCTAAATTATCAACTAAATAACGTGTTTTATTCATCGTTACTCCGATGTACTATATGCGAAGATTTCAATTATCTGAAATTTGGCGGAATTCCCCCAACTTAAATCAATGCACTCAATTGGCGAGAATGCTGTAGATCGCTTGAAATCCCTTAATAACTGCATTATTTCCGCACGGATCATTAAAATTTAACGCTGTATTCTAATAAAACCTTTGCACTTGTTTTCAAAAATCCGTTTCCTTAAGCTCTCAGTAAATTGCGCCAAGCCGGAAACTGTGCAAACCGCTAGAACTCACTTTCTCGGCATTTGAGCTATTTTATTTTTTCGCCAAACTAAAAAATTTTAACATATTAGCCTCGGAAATCCTCAATTCTTATTGTTTTGCGTATAAAACATTTCATTCCTGCTCTGATTTCACATGCACACGATATTATAATTTAAAAAAAAATAACCTTACGAATATAAAGTAACAAAAAAAATCATTATTATTCTTTTATTTTTACTTTGAGAATTTAAAACATTTTATTCGGCAAAATCACCACACATGGCAACCACGATCCTTATTTCACACTTTTTTCACTACAGGGGTTACAATTACGAAAAGCTTTTTGCGTGGAGAACATAAAATATCTCTTAAATTCCAGGAACGGGTGGACTTTCAAAGTTTTAAAGCTGACTACGATTTATTCTATATTATTTTCAATATCTGTGCAAAATTTCAGGCTGATAGGTCCATTTTTGTGGATTTGTATAAGAATCAAATCCACAAACAAACAAACAAACAAGCAAACAAACAGAGAAACAAACAGGATTTCATTTTTATTTATAAGGATTATCAAGCAAGATTTTCAGAAAACTTTAAATCAATTAAGGGGAGAATTCCTTAGAAGTTGAAAAATGCTTTTTTCTCAACTTTCAGTATTAATAATCAATTTATATATAAGTATCAACCAACATATATATATATATATAACATACTAAATCAAAAACCCGCTAAAATCCCCAACTGCTAAACTGCGTAGTTGAGAACAAAGGAATTTCGTTTTCGAAAACCGCAGCCACTACACAGTCCCTAGCAGTATCGTTCTATAAATCGTAAAAATGGCTACCACTGCGCCCTGCGGACTCCAACAACGGTCCTCTGACCGCGAGACCCAAATGCTGAAATACTGCGCTGCTCAACCCGGCTTTTATAAGAACCGCTCCTGCCCGGCTCAAAGAAATGCTGTTCGTTTTGTCTACCTCCACCCAGGCTAACCACCGAAGCAGCACCTTCTTGTGGCCATGATATTTGATATATATATATAGTAATGTGTATCACAAAAATTTTTTTTTTGGAAAATCAAACTTTCAAGTTGATAAAAAGTTGTTGCTGTCATCACATACCTACTAAAAAATTTTTTTTTGAAATCGAAAAATATTTAGGTCTCCCGGAATGACCCTGAAGTTGTCAGTTTTTTAGTCAAAACGATATTTTTAAACATTTTTTATAAATTATGTATAATTCAAAATTAAATATTCAACAGCAAAAATGGGCAATTTCAGATAGAATCTATGAATAAAAAAATGCATTGCGACTGAAAATGAACATTTAGATCTCCCGGAATCGTAATGAAAATCTCCAATTTTTTGTCAACTAGCCGTATTTAAGAAATGTTTAAGAATCTTTCAAATTTTCAATCATTGTATTTATAATAGAGACACTGCAGTACAGCGTCCCGAAATAGCAAGAATATTTTTGTAGGCGAATATGGGGCTCAGATTTCAAGGTGATAAAACTGTAGCTCCCCCATGACTTTGTAGATAAGGGAAGTGCAAGACCATCACATAATTACTTCTCTCTCCCTCGTTCACCCTTCCTTTCTTTTTCAGTTTGTTTTTAGCGTTTTTTTATGTACGAAGCGTCCATTTAGTGAGCATTTGTGTTTTTGATTTGTGATTGAGTTCAATTTGGTTTTGTTGTTTTACCATCATGAGTAGAAAAACTCATTCTTCATCAACAAGGAAAACTGCTGATGATCCAATTGTCGGCCAACCTTTAGATGTAAGTGATAGCAATGTTTTACCTATTAAAATTAATGTACTACGTTATTTTGAATGGGTAAGAAATCAGTTGAAATCTGAAGGATGTCATCAACCAAAGTAAAAGGTAGTTGCAATGTGAGTGGCCCGTAAGCTAGAAGAAATATGGAAGAAGACTTCTATTCCTGTTTCATCTGTAAGCAACATTGTTTTTATGATTTTAACACTACAAGAGAGATCTGAAAAGATGAAAAAGTCATCAGGGTGTAACGCAAAATATGCCAAAGGCTTTAAAACGTCCGTTGAAAAGTTCAAAATCTGACATTGTAAATAATCTTTTTGATATTTGTTCATGCAACTGTAGAGATTTAGAGAAATGTTTGTGTCCAGTGCAAAGGAAGGTTCCACAACTGGAACACATTTTCTTGAATGACCAAGGAACCCTTAGGCTTATGGTTATAGGAAGAAATGACACAGTAGAGAGTAAAAAAAATATCGAGAAACGTGCTAAAAGAAAGGAAAAGTCCATACAATTCGAGTTAAACTGAAGTATCCAATCAACAAATATCCCTACTTTACGACATGAAGGCATTGTTAGTGACACTGACAGCGATTCCATTCAAGAAGATTCAAGTGATGAAAGTGTTTTAGCTATAAAAAATAAAATACCAGAAAATAAAAAGGAAAATTCTAGCGTTTCAGTAAAGCAAGTCCTTCCGGTAGACCTGACATCATTTTCCAGAACATGTGATCGCAGAGCAATTTTCAATAGAGCGGGACCGCAACTAGCAAGTGCTCTTTTACAGGATTTAAAAGTTGTGACACCAGAAAATCAGACGGAGGTAATTGATAAATCGAATGTTTTTCGTGAAAGAGTAAAGTACCGTGAAAGTATTGCAACTCGCACCTCAGAAATAATTTCTCTCTATTTTGATGGTCGGAAAGATGAAACTATAGTCAAAGAAAATGTACGTGGTAAATCTGTCTGGAAAACTGTACAAGAAAAACACATATCTTTGGTTGAAGAACCAGGTTCAATGTATCTTGGTCATGTAACTGCAGACAGTGGTTCTGGGAAAAACATTGTATCATCAATAATGAAACACATGGAATGTAACTGCATTCATATCATGTGACAACTATCAAAGCTCTTGGATGTAATGGTACGCCCACAAACACTGGAGTTTCTAATGGATCAGGTTGCAAGTTGGAAAAGCTACTTGCGTTTGTGATGAGCTGCCTACAATTATCAAAATAAATAGACAGTGAAATCAAGATTTATTTTGAATAACCTTTACATATTCAATGTTCTTTTTTTGTAACCTTTATGTGTTTATTTATATCTTTTGTAACCTTTTTCATCTAAAGATCACACATTCTGATTTTTAATTTTAATATATTTTTGTTCCTCCAAAATTTTTTTCTAATGTGTAATTATTTCTAATGTCACCCCCCCCCCCCAGAATAAAAAGGAAACTGAGAAACTAATAAACTAATGAAAAATTAATATACATTTTATTTTCACTGTTGCTAGCAGTTTACCAATGTAAAATAGCGTCTGGAAATTTTTGAATATTTGATAAAATAGCAAGGTTTTTAAAATTAGATTCCCGCAGACTAATATACTTAACCCTACTAGCAATTTTGCTCGGGCCATCATCGGCTGGCTACGTGGCCGGTGGTAGCCCGAACAAAATTGCTAGTAGGGAATGGTACAAATGAATTTTTTAAAAGTCTGTTGTCTTTCTAAACTTCAAGTTTTTGTACTTAAAAAATAAAAATGTACTTTATATTCATGTATATATATATTTTTTAAAATACACATTTTAGGCCAAAAAAGTTGAATTTCAAGTTAATTCCGGAAGACCTAAAAATTTTTCGATTTCAAAAAAAATTTTTATTGGTTAATATGTGATGACAGTGACAACTTTTTATCAACTTGAAATTTGATTTTCCAAAAAAAAATTTTCGTGATACACCCTAATATTAGGTAGATTACTTCGATATTACTCTTTACAATAAAATAATTACTTTGATTCATTATGAAAGAGGATTTTTAAAAACAATTTTTAGCTGGACCCTTTTTTCCCACTGTATACAGCATGATAGTTTCAAAACTACTTAAGACATAACAAGTTATTTTTTGCTCACGTTTAATTTTGATGCAATGAATCGAATAGACAAGTTGTATCGTAAAAGAAAAATAATATAAATGCAAAATTTAATAGTAATTTTAAGTTTTGGAGACTTACACTTGTATTATTTTTCCTATTCTACACAATTTAATATTTGTATTTTATTTTATTCATACTGTCAAAATGTATGTGGAGAGTAAAATTTAGCGTATCAGATTACACTCATGTCCATAAATTAAGGATAATTCAGAATCACACAGAAATTGATCTCGAAAATAAAAATTTCACCTGTGGAATGATCACACACATCTTGAAGAAGAATATGCAAATTACAGGAAACCACCAGATGGCGTGGATGGTACGTCACAATGACGAGAGTGTAAGAGAGGGGTATATAAGGAATGGTGGCAAAGAAGTAAAATTGTTCACAAGCGCTGTGAAAGCCTTTCAGTGCAAAAACCGCATAGTTATGGCACAAAGGAGGCATTTGGATGATGTTTTACGTGGCAGAATTATCAGACGACTGGAATGTGGACGTACCCAGCTGGAAGTATCCGAGGAACTTGGAATCGCCCAGAGTGTCATCTCCAGGCTTTGGCAACGATTCCAAGATGATGGTAATGTGAATAGACGTTACAGCACAGGTCGCCCCCGAGTTACAACGCCGAATGAGGACCGCTATTTGGCAGTTACTGCCAAAAGAAACAGACGGAGTACAGCATCAGACCTGTCTCGTCAGCTCTCTTCAGCTACCGGTACGACAGTTTCAAGGCAGACCGTGTACAGACGCTTAGGGCACATTGGTCTATATGCTCGTAGGCCTGTCACATGTGTTCCACTTACCGCAACTCACTGTCGCCTGCGATTAACCTGGAGTAGAGAGCATGCATTGTGGACACCGCAACAGTGGTCTTGTGTGATGTTTTCCGACGAGTCCAGGTTTAGTTTGGAGTCTGATTCTCGCCGGACATTCATCTGGAGAGCGCCAGGTACCCGTTACCACCAAGAGAACACCATTGAAAGACACCGTTACGGTGGTGCAGGATGGCTCGTTTGGGCAGGAATTATTCTTGGTTCCAGAACTGACCTGCATGTTCAGAGTGTAACGATGACAGGCCACATCTATCGGGATGTCATTCTGGAACAACATGTACGTTTGTTTCGGGGCGCCATGGGTGCTGAATTTGTGTTTATGGATGACAACGCCCGTCCTCACCGTGCAAACATTGTAGACGAATGCCTTCAATCGGAGGATATCACCCGTATGCATTGGCCAGCATACTCACCGGACTTGAATCCAATAGAGCATGTGTGGGATATGCTTGGCCGACGAATTGCAGCCCGTCAACCCCCTCCCACCTGTCTACCGGAACTTCGGAGTGCATTGCTTGATGAGTGGTGTAATATTCCCCAAGATCAGATTGATCATTTGATACTCAGCATGCCTAGGCGTTGTTAGGCCTGTATTGCATCGTCCGGGAGACATACTCCGTATTAACCATCCTACTAACCATGTTATACTGTTTTTTGTAAATAGGTTCTTTTTTGAAATTTGGTCAAGGGAGTAAAACTTGCAATTTTTATTAATTATGTCAAACATATAGCATCTTTTTTGCTCTTTACTTTTTGTTTAATAAATAGACTTTACAAATAAGTCAAATTTGTTTTGCTTCTTTCTCTTTCTTTGCCTGAACTTCATTATCCTTAATTTATGGACATGAGTGTAGCTTAAAGTGTGTATGTAAAAAAAATCCCATCGTCCATCGTATAAATACATCGTTGTAAGGAAAGTTTCCATTATAAAGGAAACCAGTGTTAGATTTTAAATAATGTTGTTCTTTATTTTCAGTACTAATTCACACCGTATTCTTTCTATAGTGGTATTGTGGGCAATCCTAGTAAAGAAAGTTATCGTTACAGAAATTGCTGTTGTTTAAGTAATATTAATGTTAACGAGAAATTCAGTCGATACAGTGGGAAAAGTGTCATTATAGCGATAATTACCGTTGTAGCTTCATTTCAGAGTTCATACATTTTCATTCCCCAATTAAGGAAAAAAAAGTAGTTTCGCCACAAGGGAAGAAAGAGAAAAGTGTCGGGGGGATCCCTTACGAGGAATGGCAATTGCGTCCCAACTCCTTTTTTCGCTTTCTGGAACGGCAGAAAAAATATTGTGGCACTAGAAACAGTTCGAAATTACAATAATAATATGTAAGAAATGAATCAAATAATTAAAAATATATATGGATGAAAATTTCACATCAATTTAGTTTAATTTTGACGCTTTAATAAAATCCCATTTGTCATCCTTGGTATGGAGTAAAATTGGTTAACATTAGCGTGAAGGAAGTTAGTCAGAACCTTGAAAATGTATCGTAATACAGAGTATTCGTTATAGAAGATATCGTTGTTAGAGAATCCAACTTTTTTATCTGGATACGGATTTCCAGTCGAGGATAAGCATAAAATGAATTTTTAAAATGACTATCTTCATATAATTATTATAATCAAAGTAAAGTAAAGGACATCATCACACGATCACTATTCAATAATAAATCATTTCTTTACAATTACATAGGATGATTAGCTCGAATAAATTTGAATCTTCCAATAACTACTGAAAAGCTCTCTCTTTACACTTACACGTTCTTTCTTCTTCTTTAACTCACACCATACACTGGGTTAGTGAAATAAAGTCAGTAATCGAACAATATTATGAGTTTAAGAGACTATTACATTTCACCTACTAAAGATCACATTGTAAACAACATTCCCAAGTGCCCGTCATTAGGCTTAATTGGCTCCAAAGAATAATTTCTCTCCAAAAACTAATAAGCTTCGTCGAAATTACAAGCGCATTAAGGAGCGAGTAGCTAAGTTAATGATGGCGATTTAATTTTGAGTATGTAAGATGTTCGACTGGAAAATTATTCATAGCAAATTATTAAATTTAGTATCCATTCATTATCAGAAACATGTTTGAGAATTTGTGTATTTCGCCGCTTGATAATTGTGTAAATGTACACATGTTTATCTTTATTTGCCTCTTAATGAGTAACAAATAGAATAAATATGTACGGTTATTATGGTTTTAAATTAAATGCAGTTATGTATTACATTGATAATGCCAGTTAAAATTTATTTTCGCCATCTGATATCGTACGTATTAGATATGTTGGAAATTCCGTAAGAAATGTCAGAATTTTAAAGCGCAACTTGTATGCACTTAAGAGTATTAGAACAAATAAGCAGCTGAAAGGGGGGAAAAGAGTTCATTTAAAAAAAAAATTCATTTTGAATGTATATAAATGCATGCAGATATGTTAAATTATTCAAAAAATATTTTAATAGACGCTACAGAAGAAGTAGTGAGTAACAAACAAGCTAACGGGTGAATCTGATGACGACATCAAATAATTTTGCGGTACGTGTAATTAACTGTGCACATTTTTGATTAATTTATTTCAAGTTATTTCGTTTGAAATTCAAATACGATATTTCAAATTTTATTCACAATTACTAAACAATCAGTTTCATTAACATCCAATACTTATACAGTTGGTGACTCATTATTACTTTCCGAACATGTACCCTGTAAGGAAAGTATTGTAATCATGAAAAAATTCGACTTCGAGATTTTGGTGTTTTTACACGTTTTGAGGGCTTCTGAATCCATTTATGCTATTTTTACGAAATGTATGTGTGTGTGTGTGTGTGTGTGTGTGTGTTTGTGTGTATGTGAGTGAACACGATAGCTCCTGAACGGAGCATTCGATTGAGCTCAAATTGTATATATATGTCATAAACCACCGTCGCAAGACCGGTATTGATTTTGGTGTGTATAGGACTTATAGTTTTTCTACAGGGCTACGACAAAGATTTCTTTTACATTATGGCCTATGGGGAGAATTTCTTGAAAGTGCGCTAGCGTTTAAACGGTAGATTCGATTGAGCTCAAATTCGGTATACATGTTATAAACCACCATCCTAAGACCGGTATTGATTTTGGTGTGTATAGGACTTATAGTTCTCCTACAGGGCTACGACAAAACTTTCTTTTATGTTATGGCATAATGGCATATGGGGAGAAATCCTTGAAAGTGCGCAAGCGTTTAAACGGTGCATTCGATTGAGTTTCAATTTGGTATATGTTTGAATTATTCATCGATTAAAATTTATTTAAGTGCTTGCTAATGATCTTAATCGTAAGTGTTCGGAAAGTCGAGTGGAGTCACTCCAGATTTTTCTTATCTGAAATGCTAATCCAATGCAAAAGTCCTTTTGAAATAATCGGATGACTCCGATGAAATGTAGTTTATAAACAACGACTGCATATATGTCTTTGTACTAAAACTCTTTTGGTTTATCCGATAAATAATGTACCCAGTGTACAATAAAAAATAATATGCACAACTAGGTACGTAATAGAATTGCATACGGAATTTCGACACTCTACGGCTTTTCTTCATCTTGAAAACATCGCTGAATCCATTTTGACATGTTACTAAGTAACATCTGTTCGTATGAACGTATGAGCTTTCGTACGTTCGTATGCATGTATCTCGCTCAAAAACGATTGGCCGTGGAATGTCGAAATTTAGTATTTACATCTGCTACGAACCTAGTTGTCCACATTATATTTGATTGCGGTCCACTGCATAGATTATAGGATACAGGAAAATTAGTACAAAGGCATATACGCAGTCGTTGTTTAAAAATCTTTTCATTGGAGTCATTCGATTATTGCACAGAAAGTTTTACACTCTCTTAATACTTCAGATAAGATTAATAGATCAATAATTGAATTAATATTCGATGTTAATAAAACTGATTGTTTACCGATTGTGAATAAACATTTGAAGTATCGTATCTGAATTTCAAATGAAACGAATGAAAATAGCGTAAAGTTAAGTACACGTCCAATAAAGTCACTTGATTTCTTCATCAGATTCAACCGTTAGCTTGTTTGTTACTCACTTTACTCAATTTTTCTTCTGTAACGTCTATTATAATTTTCTTTGCATAATTTATTATATCTAAATGCATTTATCAACGTTAAAAATTAACTTTTCGAATGCGTTTAATTTTCCAGGTGATGCCGGATCCATCAGTGAGTGTGTCATTAAGAACTACCCAAGTTCTTAAGTCAAAGAATAGCTCAGCAATTTAGATCCGCATCAGAAGGTCAGAACATCTCGTTGCGCACTTTCCTTTCGGATTGGAATCAAATGGGTTGTTCATTTACAGAGTTCGCCAAAATATTTGTTGTTCTTGTTGTTGTTTGTTAGCTAACCACAGTGCATGGAAAGATCCCCTAAATAGGACTACGATGGTCGAAATGCAGTGGATTCCATGTTATTGAGCCCCAGTGGGAGTCCCCTGATTCTGAATCAATTCCCGGTGAGAGATCAGCAAATAGATTGATTTCACCGGTTGTATCATTTCAACATGAAAAAAGGCAGCCACAAAGGACCTTACGAGCACAAGCTTTCTTTAGCGTACGCGGTCCCACAACAGTCCAGGCGAGAGAGTCTCAAGCCCTAACCTAGGTCGACACTGCTTCACTTTCCGTGCTTAAGCCGATTGGGCCACTACGAAACACCCAAAAGATTTTCAGTGAGTTAAGATCTAATGGGCATCTTCAATACATTAAAAGGATAAGGTCAATCATTTTTCGGGCTTCCCTGAAATTTAGCCAGCTGTCACCAACCTTGACAACGTTTGGTTCAATTTCGTCAATTGATTTATATTTGGCAAAAAATCACTAGACCTTACTATTACAAAACTATAGTATCTCAATACAAAAAAGAAAAACGTTTAAATGAAGTACGTAAAAAGTATATATTTTTTAAAAAGTCGAAAGAAGTGGTGTGAAGTGTACATCAGATATTTTTGAGGGGGATACGTGCCAAGAAAGTTTCGTCCCTTAGTTACTCTCCCTCCTCCCCTCCAAAATCATCTCTTACGAAAAACTTACGTAACAGACGTTACAGGTGCGCCAAATTTCAAATATTTAGCTTCAACTGGGAAGCTATATTGTCAAATGAAAAAGACGACATTATTTTCCGATCACCCTCATTCAAATCTTATAAATAAAAATGAAATTCTGTTTGTTTGTTTGTGGATTTGATTCGTATACAAATCCACAAAAATGGACCCATCGGCCTGAAATTTAGCACAGATATGTAAAATAATATAGAATAAATCGTAGTCCACTTTAAAACTTTGAAAGTCCACCCGTTCCCGGAATTTAAGAGATTTTTTATGCTCTCCACGCCAAAAGCTTTCCGTAATTGTAACCCCTGTAGTGAAAAAAGTGTGAAATAAGGATCGTGGTTGCCATGTGTGGCGATTTTGCCGAATAAAATGTTTTAAATTCTCAAAGTAAAAATAAAAAAATAATAACGATTTTTTTTTTGTTAGTTTATATTCGTAAGGTTATTTTTTTAAAAATTATAATATCGTGTGCATGGGAAATCGGAGCAGGAATGAAATGTTTTATACGCAAAACAATAAGAATTGAAGATTTCCGAGGCTAATACGTAAATTTTTTTAGTTTGGCGAAAAAATAAAATGGCTCAAATGCCGATTTTGAGAAAGTGAGTTCTAGCGGTTTGCACAGATTTCGGATTGGCGCAATTTATTGAGAGCTTAAGGAAATGGATTTTTGAAAACAAGTGCAAAGGTTTTATTAGAATAAAGCGTTAAATTTTAATGATCCGTGAAGGAATAATGCAGTTGTTAAGGGATTTCAAGCGATCTATCTCCAGAATTCTCGCCAAATGAGTACATTGATTTAAGTTGGGGGAATTCCGCCAAATTTCAGAAAATTGAAATCTTCTCATTTAGTACATCGGAGTAACGATGAATAAAACACGTTATAGTTGATAATTTTAAAAAATTCGGCTGTATTAAGGGATTCCACTTTTCAAATAAAGGCTTGCTTTACTTTTTCGCGGTCGAACCATTTCCCATATTGATTGCAGCTAAGTCAATGCTTCGAATGATTTCCTGAAAAAACGCTTGCAAAATGGCGTATGTTGGCACTTTGGCGAGGCTTAGATTTGAAACTGGATTTTATTTGAGACTGGGATATATAATGACACTGGTTATAGATAAAAATGAATGTTGGTATGTGTGTATGAGGTTGAAAAACTCCAGTACCGTTGAGCACCGTTGCACCATGAAATTTGGTTCACCTAAGTCTTTTATCATGGAGAAGCTTTTTATGCTATCCGTTTTCCTCTAACTTGCCACCAAGTGGCGCAGCAGAACGTCGAATTCTATTCCGTTTAGCCGTTTGCTATGCGAATATCGTCCAACCGATTTCCATGAAATTTGGTACACGCGAATATTAGAACACGGAGAATATTTTTCAGTATCCATTTTGCTGTTACTTGACGCTAAATGGCGCTGCAACGCATCAACTTCTATACCGTTCGACCGATTGGCATAAAATTTCTTATACTTACACATTTTAGCACGAAGAATATATTCTAACTGTGTTCCTTTTGATGTTACTCACCACTAGATGGCACTGCAATGCATTATTATTTTAACTCGCCACTAGATGACGCTGCAGCAGGCCAAATTCTTGACCATTCAAACGGTCGCTATGAAAATCAGTTTACATAGCTATTTGAACAATGAGAACATTTTGGCGTTATCCAATTTGCTATAACTCGCCACTCGACGGCACTGTAGCAAATCATTACTTAAATTAACCACTAGATGGCGCTGCAGTGTATCACTTCTTGACTGTGCAACCAATCGCTATGAAAATAGGTATACATAGATATTTGAACACGGGGAAGAGCTTCGCGTTAGATGTCGCGTCAGCACATGAACTTCAGGGCTGTCCAGCCGATCTTCCTGAAATTTCGTATTCATCGATATCTAAATGCGAAGAATATTTTCGCCGTATCCGTATTTCTAAAACTCGCCACTAGATTGCGCTACGCCGCATGGCCTTCTGCGCCGTAAAAACGATTGCCTTGAAATTCGGTATGCATGGTTATTGAACTCAATATAATGCGATATCCATTTTGCTATAACTCTTTATTACAATGAATAGTAATCACCACAAATCGTAATATCAAAAAGTCCATTCATTCCCGTGCGAAGAACGGGTACTTCAACTAGTATTAAATAAATATTAATCTTTCTTTTTGGGTCTTACCAACCTTTCTCTATGCAAGTTAACGCAACTGTCAGGGCATATTAATTCAGGAATCCCATCTCCTACGAAAGTTCAAAAATAAAATTGATGCTTTTGTATACACACTATTTATATCTACATCATGGATATTTATCCTCGCTGTTGAATAGTACTTAACTGCATTGAATTCTTCAATGGGTGCTGAATTTTTAATTCATGCTGGTAACAGGAAATGAATTGAAAAGGTGGGTTTAATTGAAAGTATTAAATCTGCCGGGGCAGATAAATCGAAGTAAAAATCCATAATGAAACTTTTACTGAATATAATTTTGAAGGCTTTCGATTAATGACTTCATTATTAATTAATCCTAATTAATCCTTTCAGAAATATTCCATTAACTTCATCCATTAAAGTTTTGGCATTGCTCTTACTCTTACATGTGATATTTTTGCCAGAATCGCACATACAATAGATTTATACAATAGCAATTTTTTAAAAAATGGAATGTCTTTAACTATTAAGAATATTTCTCATTTCAAGGATGCTTTTAGCACTATGATATTTCAAAAGTTTTCTGCTTATGTGACATATCATTAATTTCAAATTCATTAATTTAATGGCGATTTTAAATATTTGTTTACAGCCCTTTTGATGAAAATATCACTTTGTGATTTAAAAGCTGAAACAACATTACATTTTTATGATGACTATTCTGATAAATTTTTAGGGTAGGGAAAGGTGGCCCAAAATGTTCACCTTAAGGGAAACCTTGCATAAAATAACATAAATGTTAAATAAAGCTTTGGCCCATAACACAATATTTTACACTGCATTTTTGAGTCATGAACATCCCAGACAGCACATAAGCTTAAATCAAGCTTGACATTTCTTTGAATTTGACGTATTAATGCAAGCTTGACAGTTCAATTCATTTTAAGCTTGCAGCAAGCTTGGAGAAGTCATTTGAACTGTCAAGCTTGAATACAACTTGATTACTGCTTGATTTGGAAAGCCACGTCCACATAACAAATAACTTATCATCAGTCATAAATGTACTTGACCATAGAATTAAAAAATAAAGGATTCTATATTTCCAAATATGGAAATTCTTCAAAATAAAATACAATTATACTACGAAATTGATTTCAAAATCAGTCATTTATCTCGATTTGAGTCGTCGTTTGTCTCATTCGACACAACATGAGTGTTGCGATATTGAAAGTTTTAAAACGTGTACTGCTTTTAAGTTTATATTATGCTTATTTCCCTATTAGTAGAGTCTATAAATCACACAGACCATTATTTTTATTTTGATTCATCCCATGGAAAAATAAAAGAAACTTATCGGCATCGCCCACTGATCGATCTCGCCAGAAAACGGCGTGACAACCGTAACAGTCACTTCAAACTTTAGTCATAGCAGCGCGAGTCAGATTGGCGGATCGGATAGAACGCTGGCTTCCCAGCCCATAGTTCCCGAGTTCGATTCGATCCGCGGGCGCTTGATGGAAACACATTAAAATAACTTAAAATTTCAGCAAAAGAGGGGAAAATGCGTGGAAAAATTAAATATGTGGGCGAGTTCGCCGACGGCGCCCCGTGCATTTAGAAATTTTAATTAAGCTTGATTCAAGCTTGCAAGCAAAATAAATTTTACAAGCAAATAGTATGTATAATTTATTTTATGAAAATTTTAAAATAAAAAAGGGTCACAAGCAATAAAATGGAATATTTCAAAACTATAAAAAATTATGGCCTACATTAAAATCAGAAATAAATTAAATAATTTATTCATGAGTCATGTATTTTGAGAGTGTCTGAAGGGTTGCCGTGATGACTAGGACTCGGTACTAGAGATTCTTCAGTCGATGAATCATTTTACCGCGCAGTTTGCCTGCCCGCTTTAGGTCATATTAATGGAACATGCAGAGAAACATAACAAACTAAACAAAGGTAATTCACAAATGTAATTGTAATCTAAAAACACACTCTATTCAGTAAACCGTCATATTTCATTACATTAAAGACTTTATTTCTAAACGAATAGGAAAGTTTGTGTTTGCCTTATAAGATATATGATAAAAACGCAGTTTTTTTAAGAATTCTACTCAGACACGTAATACACCGATAGCTTAAATATTGCCATTGCTTCTTCTTGACTTGGCACAGTTAGTTTATGAGTTACCTAGTAGATAGAGCTGCCTGTATGGAGGAAAACCTATGTAGATTGTGTAGCCCGCTAGGATCATTTTGGACCACCTTCCCCTATATTGTAAGAGAACTTTCGAAAAACCATTTTGCGTGAGCTGTGTGCAAATAACGTCAAACAAAGCGAAAATCAAAGACAATTTATTACAATGTTGGTGTTATGTTGGTGGTTATTACAATGCAGGACGACTTCCCTGGATACAGCTACCGTTGATACAACAGATCAAGTTTGGCAATATGTGCTAGCAGCATGGATCTTTATACACCGACAACACACCCAAAGCCTCATTAATTCAATGCGAGCCATGTAGCAGTGGTTAGGGCCAGCAATGACTGCAACACTTAATAATGATTTCATCATCTCCCGATGAAGTGTGTACTTTCACTCATTTCATCGTTGTATAACGTTTTGAATGGCCAGCAGTGTAGCATATTATCAGGAATAATCACTGTGCGAAGTACAAATTATTTTCGTATTATTTTATTTGTACTTTATTCGGTCGTCGTTCGTAGTACAGCAAAGCTACATATACCAATCGTTTACGATTGACGTACACTTTAACTTGCTATACATAAAAATTGCATAAGGGGCCATCTCCATATTAAAATTCGCACCAACTTTTTTTTTTCAATAGCAACCCCTAGATTGCACTTCATATTTCAAAAAATTTAGTTCATTTTAACCCCGGATACCAATTTTCAATAAATCCAAACTGAAAATGAGTGTGAGTTATGAGCTTCCAAAATCTTTCTGCCCCTATTTTAAAATATATTTTTATACTTTAATTCATATCTCATATATTAAGAAGCTGATTTTTATTCGTACTATTAGAACTAAACGACCCAAACATAATTCACTATAATTATAATTTTTAATAAAATATGAATATGAATTATTAAATTAATATTAAAAAAATATGAATAGCGACCTAACCAAATTTCGATGGAAATAGATGCAGAAAATAATATTACATAGCTGTGCAAATTTTCAAATTTTTGATTTCAGGAGTTTAATTTATATTAAATAAAATATGTTATTTTCACGAGTTAAGGGACCATATATGAATTTATTAAGTGACAATTTTTTTTAAATTGCGTAAAATAAACGTAAATTAGATTTCTTTTGCAGAGAAATAGTAAAAGTTAGCGGTATTAAAAAATAGCAAATTTTGTAGCAAATAAATTGGAGATTTGTACAGTTTGATGGTGTTTCTATAAAGCGTCTATTGTTGCGTTCGCTACTATTCCTCCCCCCCACCAAATAAAATGTTTTCCATGTATAGAATTAGATGCTGTAGCATCTAATTCTTCCAATACAACGGCCTATTTCTGGAGAACTAACATCCTTAACATTCCAGGCATGAATTTGACCTTTTTTAATATCTGTAGCATCAGATTTTATTAAACATTCAAACTCACATTTTTCTATTTAAATTTTCATCTGACTATAAATTAAATTCCGCCAAAAGTCATAAAATATATGGCACACTGCAGACAATAGTATTAAATGAAGAATGTGAAATAACAAACACAGTGATAATATTGGGTCGGCAAAGAAAAGTAATTTCATTTTTAAAATGAAATTCAAAAAAAAAATTTCAATCATGAAACCATTCTTCATGTTCAACCGTAGCTGAGAAACTTTCATGCTTGTGTCAGAAGAGCGAACTGATTCTCACTCCTGGCAACATTTCACCTGTCTAAGAGAATCTTCAAATACCCAATAACAATTTCAAAATTAGAAGGATTTTCAAACTGTAAGCAGTTGTTTTGCTTTTCTTTTTCATTAAATCATGTGTACGGACCAAGGAAGTTTCGGAGTGACGGTTCATTTGGACCACTGATTAAATGTTTTAATTTCTACCCCTGATAATCTCAATACAAAAAAATTTAAGAATACAAACAGTATTTTCCCTGTAAATAATATTTATTTTTTTCCAATACTATCATGACTATCATTACTATCGCGAGCAAAATTAACGAAAGGCGAAATGTTCGGAACCAACAAATAGCGTTTTTCAATTTGCAGAAAGTCCCTTAAAATCGCGCAAAAAAAGAATTCGCAATATCTCCGGAAATTATCGTAGGAAATTGGTGAAAGTGTATAGTTAGGGTAATTTGAAGGTGTTTCTTTCGTTTAATAAAGTCAAAATAGAAATTTGCCACTGAGAAAAGCGAAGTTGATGCAGACTTATAGAGGAAGACGGCCCTTTATGCAAATTAAAATAATAGTAAATTAAAGTATATGTTATTTGCAAACGAATGGTACAGAACTTTGCTGTACGACGAACGACGGCCAATTAAAGAGCACGTGGGCGGTTTTTTCCGCAGCGGTTCATCAAGATATTGTGCATGAGTAAAACATGAGCTGTATAAATCATATATTTAACAGTATTGTAGAGATTTATAGCATAAAATGTTTTACAGTATTCTATTTTAAATTTTGTATTACTTTATGAATATTTTTCTCAAGTTTTCAAATACATTCTTGAATGAAGAAAATGTAAAATTATATTTTAATTTTAATTATCTTAAAATGTTCATAGCGATGTTCCTGATTTAACCAATTTTCTACATAAAGAAGTAATTAGTTTACCCTAGACATTAAAAAGTGGAAAAAAAAACATTTCATTCAAAACCTTTTAGCAGCACATCATTATACATTTTTTGAGGAAGCTAAAAAAATTTTTTTCTCTCGTCAATATCCTAAGATTCGAAAATAATGATACTTTTTTATGATAGTGCATTATTTTAACGTCACTTCCTTTTCAAGAAAATTTGCAAACAGAAAGTAATAGGTAAAGTCATAATAAAGAGGTCCAGCGGAACTCATAAATTGAAGGGCAGCCTTTTATGATTTAAATGGATTTATATGAAATTTCGACTTACGAATTGATAGAGTAAACCACATACATAAACCAATTATTCTTTTAAAATATGTAAGCATCAAGTGCAATGATGTTTAATTTACTTTCCTTAAAAATATTTCATAATTGAATCTCATTTCTTTCTCTATTAAGAATTAGAGCCTCTAGATATGCAGGCAGGTGCAAACATCGAATTTTGAGTGCAGAGAGATTTTGACATCCTATCTTGGCGTACTTACACCCTTCTGTGGCGTTTTCAAAATAAAATAAGTTCAGCTATGTGTGCAATGAGAAAAATATTTTAGAAAATGTTTCTTTAATATTTTCCATATATCAGCAATGTACTTAAAGTATTATAATCATGAAAAAATTTAACTATGATATTTTGATGCATTTTCACGATCGGAAGTATTCTGAAGTCATTCATCCTGTTTTTATGTTGATGTTATGCGCGTGTGTTTGTGTGAGAGAGATATATATAGAAAATGAACACGACAGCTCCTAGATGGTGCATTTGATTGAGCTCAAATCAACCCCTCGTGCAACGGGTATTGATTTTAGTGTGTGTAGTACGTAATTGTTTTTACAGGGCTACAAAAAAAGAATTCTTGTACATTTTGCCGATGGATGCAAATTCTTGAAAGTGCGTCAGCTGCTATGTGGTGCAATTGATAGAGCGCGAATTTGGTATGGGTATTATGGGTCGCTATCACAAGATCTAAATAAATTTTGGTGTGTGTAGAAATAACAGTTGACAGTTGTTTTTCACAGGATTGTAAAAAATAATGTTTATACATCCCGGCCTATGGACTCAACTCTTCAAACTGTGCTTGCGTTTAAAGGCTACTTTCAGATAAGCTCTAATAGATATGTATATTATAGGTCACCGTCACACAAACTGTATAGATTTTGGTGTTTGTAGGACGCATAGGTTTCGTGCGTGAAGGGTTACAAAAAATAATTTTTCATTACGGCTTATAGACGTAAACTATTAAAAATGCACTAACGTCTATGTACTGGATTCGATTGAACTCAATTTGAATGATCCTGACAGTCGCGTAGGGATATATATTCTGTGAAATAGCTCCAAATTGTTCCTTTTTGAACATACTAAATTAGTGACATGAATATATGAATTTGGGAGAAAATATTCAAGCGCTGTGCTATAATTTTTATTTTTGTGTTTGGATGAGTTATTCACTAATTCAAATTTATCTAAACTCCTAGTAACGATCAAATATTCGTCGAGAAAGTCGTGTGGAGTCCATCCAGATTTTCTTTTCTTTTCTTTAACATGAACTGGAAAGGGGGGGGAGGCTGTTATTCTACTAAAATCTGCAAAGCACTCAACTTATAACCTAAGACAAAAATAAAACCATAAAGTCTAGGAATTTTAATCGGAAGTCGCCACAGTCGACGGCTCGTTGTAAAGTTTTACCACTATCTATTACAGAAGAAAATTACATTTTAATGTAATTAATACAGTTTGAATTATGGTCATAAATCACGATTTTTTCTTTCAAACAACTATTTTAAGAACTTATTGAGCAAAATTCCGTTCAAAACTTTTCGTTGAAAACTGCTTCCCTAAGTATAAAGTGTGACTAATGTAATCATTTATCATACTTCTGAAAGAGTGGACGATTTTATGAAATCTTACAGCTGAACAAAGACTACTGTATCACATCGATGAAATTCTTCCGACACTCTTTTTTTCTGCAACACACTAACATCGATTAAATTTTCAACGAGCATAAACATTCGAAAAGAATTTGGTAAGTCATTAGATTTAATTTCCTGTTCTTCAGAAACAAATACATTTGAGATCGAACGGAGAAAGAAGGGAGACAAAGAGAGAGAAATTTATAATCTCGTCGTAAATATCCATTTGCAGGTTCACTAAAGAACTCTCAGCTAGAGAAAATCATTGAAAATTCATGTTCCTAATTACATTTTAATAAAAGGCTTCAAAAGAAAGAAAGAAATAATAACTGGAAAATAACTAATGTTTCATTTTCATTTTATATAAAACTCACAGACAAAGATGTCTTTGAAGAAACACAATTATTCGTTTTCAAACGCATGTCTTTGTAAAAGAACTTTTTAGCGGAAAAATGAGAAAAAAAAAACAATTTTTGCATTTAGTGCTTTATAGAGTATCAAGTAATTACCAAAATTATTCTTGGCTGTTCAATGAATGGAACTGTTGAAATCTTTTGCTTTTGATAATGAACTTTTTAAAATTGTTTCTGTTCAAAATGGTAATAAAGAAGAGTGGAGAAATGTTATTTTCTTTCTTTTAAAGGTGTTAATGGTTGAATACTAAATTTTTTTAGCAATCTGCACATGCTTTCCAACAGTTAGGACAGACAGACAAACCAAAGTTTTAACATTTTGCAACATTGTAAAGAAGTATTAAAAAGGCTTAGCTAATAACATGGTTTTTGAACAATTTTGAAAATAAATTTCACCTCTCTAAAGAAAATTAATCACTAATACCATTCCAGCTGATTATTATTTAAAGTGATTTACGGAATTCTGATAAAATTTGACCCTTGTTTCATATGGACTTGCCCAACCCCGCCATTTTTTCTCTGAAGTTCGGTAATTTTATTTCCATAAATTTAATTTGAAAGGTCGGGAAAATGATTATTTTAACCGTTAAATGCCTAACCCCCATAGGTTAAAAAAAACCTTTTTTTGCAAAGAATGGTGGAGATTTGGAGGGATTTGCCTATTATTTTCAAAAAATCAATAAACATGTTTGGTTTTCCTGTACTTAAAAAAATTGCACTTATTTTCTAACTATTTCAGTTTCTTGCCGACCCTCTTTTCTTCACACAAACACTTCGACTAGTAAAAATATATAGCAGCAAGATTTCACTAAACAGCAATTCCTCGCTGAATAACACCTACGCTTCATGTTTTGCACAGAATATCTGTTTTGACGAAATTTGCCTTTATGGCTAAAGGATTATTTCTGCACTTAAATTTAAAAATAAAAATATAATAGCTTAGTACCTGCTCTTCGTACTAGAGGAAGCAGTCATTCTTCTAACACATGTAACTGAAGATTAATCAATCGGAGCAGAACTTTCAAAGTCTTACATTCATAATCTGACATTACGATAACTAACATAAATTTTAAAGAAAAGCTTCACTTTTCCAGTTCGCTTTATGAAATTAAATGAAAGCTATGTGTATTGAACGTTTCAATAACCTGATTGAAATCTACTAAGCCAGATCTGCAGCAATGGACCCTAGCAGCAGTTCTTAATCGGGCTTTACACGGTCTATCATAGGTGCCTCGGACAGACATTGTCTCATCATTACTGATCATCCTTAATTCTTCTCACGTTCATCGTTTCCCGATGATCGAATTTTTAAGCGCAGATGTGATCAGAGCGATAGTGTTTGCCGATGATAATGCAGACAAACCGGTACATGCATAGCACTTTCTTGCACGTTCCTAAAAGTCTTCTAATCCAAATTCCCTCATAACTGCGCGAAGAATGCCAGTTGGCTGAGAGATTACGCGAGATGACGGTGACCCACTATCGATTGCATTGGGTCATTCATTCTCCCTTTGGTCTCAAAAGATGGACTGACTCACGTAGTACTAGTCTTTTACATCGTAAGTGAGTAATACATCGCTGGGAAAACACTGTTAATTAAAAAAAAAAACTCTACGCTCACTGATCTGTTGTAGAAAGTTCTTGTTGTTGAAATTGTCGTGAAAATTGACAGTTAGTCAATTAAAAAATGAATTACTGATACTTGGGATCTCTGGAGCAGACTTTATTTCTTTTCTTAAAATAATAAGTAAACTTATGCTACAAACTCGAAATAATTATCTTAATGTTTCTTCTGAAACTTGTTAAGCTATGTGATTTTAGATAGAATAATAGTATATATTTTGCAACGTAAATAAAGAAGAAAATGCATAGACACGACTCTGAAAAGTTGACTGTGACATTCTTATAACAATATATTGCAAATACTCCTTTTTTTGTTTTATGTTTCACCAGTTTTTTACTCAGTGTATTCCTAAAAATTGATACGTAATTGAAAAAAAAATTGGTGACAAGAGTTGCATTATTTAGTAGAAGTAATAAAATCTGTTCTATTTTTTTTGGGGGGGGGTTATTTCTGCAAAGGATTAAAACATTCAAAAGCCAACTTTAAGTTTTTCAAGTACAGTTTACCAAACATTTATCATTTCCGCATATCCACTAATATATCCAAGTCACTATTTTTCAGTTTGGAATTTAGTCCACATGCAGATAGGAAAACTAAACATAAACTGGCATACTCTGAACGCAGTGGTACAACAGTCCATGTGAGAGTCAATGCTTGCGAGGTCCAACCACGACATCTCGACCATGAACGCTGGGACGAAGAATTGTCCAGCTAAGACAGAAAACAAGAAGAAAGAGTTTTTAAGCTAGTTTTCCTATTAAAGATTACTTCCATACAATTAACACTTTGAGGCGCAGCACTTTCACAATGCCAGCCAGCTGTCGTCAAAAAAGTGTCTCTAGATCTGTTGCACGCGATGAACGTTTCGATCGTCCGCAATCTTGCAGGTAGTTAAGTCGAGCGATGGCAACGGCTGCCCTTTTTTCAGTCTCTAGATCTGTGGCACGCGATGAACGTTTCGATCGTCCGCCCTCTTGCTGGTAGTTAAGTCGAGCTATGACAACGGCTGCCCTTTTTTTAGCATTGGGCAATCTATCCAGCTGTTCTTGCATTCTTCCATTTTTCAGCAGATGTCAGTGCTCTTAAAAATAATCGTGACAATTTTTTTATGGGAAAGGACGTGCTAAAAAGTAAAGGATTCTCGTGGAGCTATGTCACCCGAAACTATTTTTATAGAAATCAAATCTATTCTTCGTGACTGGCAACAGTCAAAACGGCAGAGTTTGGTGTTCCCAGAGCGGGAACACTGCGCGTTAAAGGGTTAAATTCGTTTCAGAAATTAATGAGTAGTTCACTACTTTAAGCACTAAAGTATCATATTTGTGCAGTAAGGAGAAATAGTTATACTGATAAAACGCCTCAAACAATCCTTCATTTTATTTTCTAGAACGCTCTAAGATCAATTTGCTTTTCGGCGAGCAACAACAACAACAACAAAAAAAAAAGAGACGGAATCGATTCGGCAAGTCATTAGATTTAATTTCCTGTTGTTCAGTACGATACACATTTGAAATCAAGTGAGGAAAAAAAAATTGCATCTTGGCCTAAGCATCCATTTGCACTTTCACTGAATATAACTATCAACTTGAGAGAATCGTCGGAAATTCAATTCCTAATTGCATTTTAATAAAAGGTTTTGAGCAGAAAGGGAGTCTCTCTGTGAGAACAGAGGAATGCGCCATTTTCATTTTGTGTAAAACTTGAAAGAGGAAGCCTTTGAAGAAATAATTATTCCGTTCAAAAGTGTTTCTGTGTCGAAGAATTTTTTAAAAGCAGTTAAAGAAGAAAAATACAAAAGTCCTATCTTTCCTTTTGACACTTTATGGAGAAGAAGTAATTATCAAAATTATTCTTGGCTGGAAAATGAATGAAAGTAACGAAATGTTTTATTTTGTAATAAAGATGTTGGTTAAAGTTGCTCATATTCACAGAGGGAGGTTGTAATGCTTGTGATATAATACATGATCGCAAAAATACTTCAGCTGTTGGAAGTTTTAAACGTACTAGGTTGAAATAGATATAGAGGGTCATAGGATATAGAGTCAACGTATACAATTTTCTTTCGAAAATGTAGATTCTTAGAGTCATTTTAAGTGATGTGGCACTGATAAATACTAACGGGTCATTACATCTCAGTAGTTATGGCGTCCAATAATAATAAGATCTAGTAATTTTAAAACGAGTGCAGCAATTGTTTTTTACAAATTTTCTAATTAGGTTTCATAAACAAAATGGGCTAATTTTTTCGATTACATAATTTATGTAAACGAAACAGAAATACGAATTATCTGCACGGTTTAACCAGATAGTTTGATTTTTTTGCGATCATACAGAAAAACACAGGAAATATTTAATCGTTTTAAATACTCTAACAGTTACCGATTTAAACACAAAAAAAAAGAATTTGATATTATTGAAATAAAGGAAAAAAATATAAAAACCAAAGGTATGCAGCCTTTTTTATTATGGATTGTTTGATAGCATTACATGCAATTCTTTAGAGGCAAACTCAATCGCACATTTCTAAAAAAAAAAAGAAAAAAGAAAAAACAGAACTTTTCAGCAATGACTGAAAAGCATGCAACACACTAATACAAGAATTTTCAAGTTTCTTCAGACTTATCACAGTGATTTGGCTTCAAGGTATGTAATAAATTTATTTTCTGATTTGTAAAAATTTATTACGTGGGTTTGGAATTGAATGATTCAAATCCGATTACAATTTTCAATTAGGTTTGCATTAAAATACATATTTAAAAAAATAGTTGAAAATCTTTGCACCCAATTTTCAGAGATTTTTCTATATTTTCAACTCTACAACATAGAATTAAATAACACCACCTTTGCACGTCATCTTAGATTAGACGAAGGGAGATCTTATCCACTTTGGAAAAACCGCTATTTTAGTTATTTAAAAATAGAATGCAAATTAAGTTTTAATTATATTCGTTTTTTAACTCAAAATATGAATGAATTATGCGGAAAATATAATTCAAAATTTTACAAACACAAAAATATTTTTTAAAAGCAGAGATTTCCAATGGGTTGCAGGTGATACCCTTCGAGGGTCTATGGAAGTTTCAAGAATAGGTCACTACTTAAATAGTCAATACTTAATATAATACAATTATATAGGTCAATACTTGAATATAGAAATTTAAGCATAGGTCAATACCAATATAGGTCAATGATAATTTTTTTCTGCTTAAAAAGTTATAGTAAAAATTTTTAGAAACATAATTAATAAATAATAGCATCTGTTTCACTAATAATAGTATCGTTTAATTTTGAAGGAGTTCTATGCATTAAAATTTTATAAAACCCTGGTGTTAAGGATTTATTAACCACTTCCTTTTTATTTCCTTTTAGTCGTCTAAAGGAAGAATTTATCAATTAATCGGAATACTTTTTTTTCTTTTCTGTTTATTTATTTATTTATTTATTTTTCATTTCGGTGTTTGTTCAGAATAATTTTTTACGACATGAGTTGATTTTGATAAGTATTTTTTAATTCAAAAGTAGGGCTACTTTATGTGTGGTACGATATAATTTTTTTCAAATGCTGATGAAATTTCCCTAAAGAAAATTGGAAAAAGCCCTATTTTTAAACCATTCCCTAAAGGGTGACCAGTAAAGAGGTGATAATTGTATGTCAAACGTCACCAAGTTTAAACACTTTTGGAGATCCATTTTCAAGTTTAGGCTGAAAAACAAATCTCCAAAACAAAACAAAGCTTGACAATATCTTCTATTTGGCAAAAAATCACCAAACCTCACTATTTTACAAAGGAAATGCTTTTCTATTAGAAGATCGAAAAAAAGGTGCATTAAACAATTTCTTAAAGGATTACGAGGGATGAGTTTGTAGTAATATGTCGAAAGTCGTCAAATTTGTTGCCAAAAAGTAAATCTAAATTCAGATATCTCTATATTTAGCGAAAATTTTCCAACCCCTGCTATTTTACAATGGGAATGCATTTTTCGTTATCTTGAAGAATTTGAAGTTAGATATTTTTTAAAATGATTATTACAGACAATCAATTGCTATTACAGATTGTAGCGTTTTCCCCTCACCCTCAGGAGTTTGCGCCTTATATTTGAAGCACCCATTATAGATTTTCCCCCTGAAAAATTCTACTCTGTTTCAAAATTAATTTGTCTTTCGAGCTGAATGTTAAACCCCACCTATGTTTATTGCGTTGATTTCAAACAAAGTTTATAACCAAAGTTTTCGAAACAAAACGTTGAAATCAGTTTTAAAATTAGCATGTATTTCAGCCGCGCATAGATCCTTTAATTATTCATGAAATACACATGTAAGAAGCGAGATTTTCTGACGCAAAATATCAGGATTACCTGTTATGTGTAATAATTATTTTTCAGTCGCTGGTAAACGTTATAAATATTTAACGAAGGGTGTGGTGTAAATTTTCGCTTCTCTCAAATGTGGATAATATGAGGTTTGCGAACTTGAAAACTTTCGCAATCGAAAGGTCAGTATGTTTCGACGACAGTTAACAGCATGTAATTGAAATGTATTTGTCTTGTAAAATCAACATGTTTATGCAAATGCATTTTTAATATCAGTCTTTAAAAATGTCATTTTGTAAAGTTAGTTCAAAGATTAAGTTTTTTTTAAAAATACATCTGCACTATACAAATTGTAATTACGTGGGTGTTTTACATTAAACTCGACAAAATAAGGTTTTAAAAAATAATAATGTGCAAGCGCTGGCCGATTAGATTCGCCACTACAATGACCCGAAGGTCATTCTGATTGGCCATTCTGTTATGGGGGCATCCACTGAGCGACCAACATTACCCCCTATGAAGGGACGTACGAGTTTCTACCCAAGACCGAGCCCGAAATCGAACCCGGACCCAAGTCGCGATCGAATGATTCTTTAGTCATTACGCCACCTGGGGGGCAGACAAAATAAGGTTGATGATTTTACATCATTTCTGTCACATTTTTTAGTACAAAATTAATATTTTATGTATATGTACAATATAGTGTTGATGATCCGAAATAATTGTAACTGAACCCTATCTGAAATATCAAAAGTGCCAAATTCTCGAAAAGAACGAAAAACAGGTCATTTGAGTTAATGAGGAAGAGAAAACTTGCAAAAACCGTTAATAAGTGGTTAAATAATTTGAGCAGATCAAAAAATCATTCATTATTATGAACTTATAACGTATTTTAATAAAAGAATATACATACACACAACTCTTTGTCTATGTTGTGATGACATCAAACAGGCAACAAAATAAAAGGTTCAGAAAAATTAAAAATTTTCATCGGTAGGCACTGGCAATTGGTTTCCTTACATAATTTTTTTCCGAAAATGAATCCGAAGTATCGACGATCCGGATTTTTGATGTCCGGATTATCAACACTACATTTGCATATTTTTTTCAGAGAGAACATAACTCAGTGAATGACTGTGTGTATTATTTTTGGAAGTTCGTTAGGTAATGCGTATCACAAAAATCAATAAATCAATCAATAAACCAGAATTTGTAATTTCTGCCAACTTTTCATAAGTCTGTTCTAAGTCACTTAAAATAAATTTTATTTTTACTACAGCTTTATAATATTTTTTCTTTTTACTTCTTTCAATTCAAAATGTTTTATTTGATGCCTAATGAATAACAAAATTTTGTTTTCGGCATTCTTCACAGTATAGTTTTCTGTACCCTTGGTGTGATAGAAACGGTGCACAAATACAACAGAAATAACAGGGACATTGACCGAAATGACAAAAAGTTTTTTATGGTGCTAAAAATATAAAATAAAATTATAAATACCTAATAAATTATGTTTTATATAAAAATTCCTTCTTCAGATTTGTGAGGAAAATGTAAAATTTGAAAAATAGTTTTAAAAAAACCTCCAGGAAACTAGCACGGACTAGTTTTGCTCCACTATGTGAGAATACACCGTATATTGATTCTATTAATCTTTAGTCATTTTTTAACACATTCCAACAAAGCTAAAAAACTTTTGTGATTTCAGTTTGTCTGTCTGTCTGTGCTTTCGTACTCTAATTACTGTAAATGTGCGTCAATTATAACATTTAGGTAGGTTGTTTCAGTTTTATGTTCCATTAATTCCATTAAAAAGGATGTATGCAATATTTATAGTTCTTTGTCGGAAGCACCCAAAGTAATTCCAGTACATTATGCTAGAAGAGCAGTTATTTTTTAAATCTCATTTTAGAGACATTCGTCTATACTAAACAAAACAAAAATCTAAATCATACCAAAAGCATCTATTATAAAGCACTTTCCAACAGAAAAATATTTTTCCTCCAAATTTGACGATATGTTGTACTTAAATCTGGAGAGATTTTGTTAAGTTCTTAAGACAAGAGAAACGACGGCTATCTACCTAAGAAGGGGGGATTCATTGGGCGTAGGATCTTTTTAAGTGTTTCTGACGTAAATGTATCCACGTTACATTTGAAGAGTATCGCTCAAAACTCCAGACCGTTAGACCGACAACTACGGTGTAGGCAGTGGCGTAGCAAGGCGGGGGCGGGGGGGGCGGTCCGCTTGTACAGCAGAGATTCTAAAAATATCGCATGTATGGGGCAAAAATGCTCGTATGGGGGGTGACACCACTTATATCCGCCCCGGGTGTCACCCACTGTAGCTACGCCACTGGGTGTAGGCGCAAGCCCACGACTTATATGTTGGACCATTAGCTAACTATATAGTATGATGATATTATGCTTGAAATGTACGAATGTCTGTAAAACTGCAATTGACAACAATGCACTGGAAATATTTTGAGTACTCCTGTATAAAAAGTATAAACAATTGAACTTTTGTTGATGGGCAGCTTTATCTTTCACTTATTAATAAAATATATTAATTTTGTTTCGTTTGAAATACCCCAATATCTGTAAATTATGCCTCAAAGAATGACTGCCCATAGAGCATATTGTATTGGGCAGTTTGAGTACTCCTGTAAAAGATCTATAAATGCTAGATACACCTTTTTTAATAGGCTACATGGTACTGCACTTAGGAATCTATACTATTGAAATCTGTGAGCATCTGCCTATGTCTGTCTGTGACATCACACACATACATTGTTATTTTGTTAGCATGCTTTAAAAAATGATCTTTTCCAAATAATTTTTCTCATGTGTGATTGTCTCTGTGTACTGAGCGCAATAATGTGAAACGTATGTTTTTATAGAAAACTAGCTGAAGTACCCGTTCTTCGCACGGGAATGAATGGACTTTTTGATATTACGATTTGTGGTGATTACTATTTATTGTAATAAACAGATATAGCAAAATGGATATCGCTTTATATTGTGTTCAATAACCATGCATACCGAATTTCAAGGCAATCGTTTGTACGGTGAAGAAGGTCATGCAGCGTAGCGCAATCTAGTGGCGAGTTTTAGCAAAACGGATACGGCGGAAATATTCTTCGCATTCAGATATCGATGAATACGAAATTTCAGGACGATCGGCTGGACAGCCCTGTGAAGTTCATATGTTGACGCGACATCTAGTGGCAAATTATATAGGAAAATGGATAGCGCCAAACTCTTCCCCGTGTTCAAATATCTATGTATGCCTATTTTCATAGTGATCAGTTGCACAGTTAAGAAGTGATGCACTGCAGCGCGATCTAGTGGTTAATTAAAGTAATGATTTGCTACAGTGCCGTCAAGTGGCGAGTTATAGCAAAATGGATAACGCCAAAATATTCTCATTGTTCAAATAGCTATGTATACTGATTTTCATAGCGACCGTTTAAATGGTCAAGAATTTGGCCTGCTGCAGCGTCATCTAGTGACGAGTTAAAATAATAATGCATTGCAGTGCCATCTAGTGGTGAGTAACATCAAAAGGAACACAGTTAGAATATATTCTTCGTGCTGAAATGTGTAAGTATAAGAAATTTTATGCCGGTCGGTCGAACGGTATAGAAGTTGATGCGTTGCAGCGCCATTTAGCGGCAAGTTACAGCAAAATGGATACTGAAAAATATTCTCCGTGTTCTAATATCCGCGTGTACCAAATTTCATCGAAATCGGTTGGACGATATTCGCATAGTAAACGGCTAAACGGAATAGAATTCGACGTTCTGCTGCGCCACCTAGTGGCAAGTTAGAGGAAAACGGATAGCATAAAAAGCTTCTCAATGATAAAAGACTTAGGTGAACCAAATTTCATGGTGCAACGGTGCTAGAGTTTTTCAACCTCATACACACATACCAACATTCATTTTTATCTATAACCAGTGTCATTATATATCCCAGTCTCAAATAAAATCCAGTTTCAAATCTAAGCCTCGCCAAAGTGCCAACATACGCCATTGTGCAAGCGTTTTTTCAGGAAATCATTCGGAGCATTGACTTAGCAGCAATCAATATGGGAAATGGTTCGACCGCGAAAAAGTAAAGCAAGCCTTTATTTCAAAAGTGGAATCCCTTAATACAGCCGAAATTTTTAAAATTATCAATTATAACGTGTTTTATTCATCGTTACTCCGATGTATTAAATGAGAAGATTTCAATTTTCTGAAATTTGGCGGTATTCCCCCAACTTAAATCAATGTACTCATTTGGCGAGAATTCTGGAGATAGATCGCTTGAAATCCCTTAACATCTGCATTATTTCTTCACGGATCATTAAAATTTAACGCTGTATTCTAATAAAACCTTTACACTTGTTTTCAAAAATCTATTTCCTTAAGCTCTCAATAAATTTCGCCAAGCCGAAATCTGTGCAAATCGCTAGAACTCACTTTCTCAAAATCGGCATTTGAGCCATTTTATTTTTTCGCCAAACTAAAAAAAATTACCTATTAGCTTCGGAAATCTTCAATTCTTATTGTTTTGCGTATAAAAAAAACATTTCATTCCTGCTCCGATTTCCCATGCACACGATATTATAATTAAAAAAAAATAACCTTACGAATATAAACTAACAAAAAAAAATCATTATTATTCTTTTATTTTTACTTTGAGAATTTAAAACATCTTATTCGGCAAAATCGCCAGACATGGCAACCACGATCCTTATTTCACACTTTTTTCACTACAGGGGTTACAATTACGGAAAGCTTTTTGCGTGGAGAACATAAAAAATCTCTTAAATTCCGGGAACGGGTGGACTTTCAAAGTTTTAAAGTGGACTATGATTTATTCTATATTATTTTACATATCTGTGCAAAATTTCAGGCTGATATGTCCATTTTTGTGGATTTGTATACAACTCAAATCCACAAACAAACAAACAAACAAACAGAATTTCATTTTTATTTATAAGATATTAAGTGTATTTTATTCACCTCAACAAACACATATTGACAAGAATCCGTAGAATGGGAGATTTCAAGTTTAGTGATTTAGTTAGTTCTTTATCTTGTAGAGAGTGTATTAATAATATCGTAAAAGACGGAATATACATACTAATGCAGGTCGCGATAGTTCTAAAAACTTATCAGCGTCTTAAATAAATATTTGTATAATAAATAAATTTGAACAACTTTAAAGTTGTTCAGTAAGTTTTGAACAGAATATTTTGCCTCCATATTTCAAAACAAATTATGTTCCCGCAGAGCAATAAATGTACCATATATTTAATTTTGCTTATATGAGTAGTAAAATCTTCAAGTGATTTAAAAAATCATTTTCGAAACTAAGAGAAAATAAAATGCATATTTTCGGATTTAAATCAAGGAATCGAATCTACATTGCGCATTTTAAGAAAATCACGTTCAGAATATACGTACCTCTAAAATCTCAAACGTGTCTTAATCCGATTTAGCTAATGCAAAAACCTTGTTGAATAGCGTAATCTCTAAAACTTTCAAAAGGCTTTTAAGTACGCTAGAAAAATTTAATGATTTTGTTTAGAAGTAAGTTTTTTTTAATACATTCATTTTGTAAAGTCAAATTTCGTGAAATTTAAACGGCGCCTTTCGTCAAATGTTCTTGCTGTTGAAAGAGCTTTATTTTCTGTTTTTGGATTACATATTCTGTAAATGATGTCATTTGCAGTATTCTACCACAACATTGAATTGCTCAGTAAAGTATGCATTCCTCTTCTTGTTTGTTTGGGAGATGACTCTAAACTCATTTTAGAGTTAATATGAATTGCATTTTTTCCATATAGTGTCTTCGCACCAGGGTTGCAGACTTGCAGGACAGGCAAAAATGCACTTAGGACTCTGAATAATGCAATGCCTCTTCACACACCTGTTAATACATACTTTAAAAGAAAAGTTGAAGTGTCAGCCAAATTTTTTCACTACGATTTATGAACATTGATTTAAGTCGAATTGTGGATATCGGGATTGTGTTTTATCCTGTCGCAATATTGCTGCTCGTGTTGGTAGAGATCCATGCTCCTAGAACATCGATGCTCTTACTATGGACTTTTCCAAATAAAGAAAGAAAAGCTTTCTAAACTGTAAATGAAGGTCCCGCTTTCGAATCTATCACGCGACTGTCGATCAACCGTCCGGAGTTTTGGTCGGTTTTCTCCAGACGTAACATAAATGCACGTTAGAAACCCTGGAAAAGTTCTTCGACCAAGCCAAGCCCCCCCCCCACCCCCTTCCCCTCCCCCTTATGAAGATGTCCTTCGTGTAAGCTTGCCATAGCACAAGCAAACTTTAAGTGCAAATTTTAATCAAAATTTTTTTGTAAAAGATCAGTTAGCCTTTTTTAAACCATATTCAGAACGTTGACTACCACCTCAACAAGATTTTTTTATTGTGATCATTAACTGTATCATGAAAACGACGTTAGAGATATCACATATGATTTTGTAACATCTGGGAGTGTCCTACCCCTCGTAGATAACCCTGATGCTGAAACAGCCTGTGTAATACATGATATTTTGCACACTAAAGCTTCCTTGGGAAATAAAGATGCGCTCGACACACGGCAGTTTTTAAAAGAAACAGACTATGTTAGATTCACAAAAAAATTTCACAAATGATACCATTCACTCTTATAAACAATAAACCAAAGCAACGTCTTGCAGTAAAAATAAAGCTATAAATAATAAAATAATAATAATAAATAATAAAATAATAATAATAATAATAAAAATAATAATAAGAAGAAAATAAAGCTATTTTCTAAACATAAATCTTGCTTCTAAGTGCAGAGAGTATATTGCAAGATGAACTTACATGCAACCTCTTTTAACCCTTTGGCGCAAGTTGGTTACTCCCTGAAACCACCCCTAGTAGCACAATTAGTCCAAAAGACGTTTAAAACACGTTTTCTAACGTCTAAAAACGTGTTTCTAACGTAATTTGAACGTTTTTTGAACTAGTTGTGCTACTAGGGTCGGCGCTTTCACTGCTGCTCGCGAAAAAAAAGCATGGTTAAATGGTCGAAAACCTGAATAACTGCAGTCTTTGCCATCATTCCATTTAACTACCAATAAAATGGCGGTCGATCGAATCGCCCATCTGGCGCCACAGAGCTAAAGACGTTTTCTGACACAGCTGGCTATGCGATCGCGCAACTTTGGGAACATTTAACCACATTGAACCATTCTTTAGATCTGTGGTGCCAGATGGGCGATTCGATCGACCGCCATGTTGTTCTTAGTTAAATGCATCGGTGGCAATGGCTGCACTTTTCCAGCGTTGGGCAGTCTATCCAGTAAGTCTTCTATATTGATGTGAAAATGCTTGCGCTTCAAAGTATTAAAGAATGCAGATAAATATTGTATAGAAGAACTTATTCGGAGTGTTCCACAACTCTTATGTATTTATTGATCGTGTATAATATTGCTTGTGAAGAAACAATCTGAATTCGTTAGCGACAGTGATACAATTTAGTATTTTAGAAACCTCATCAAAATCCCAATTATTTTTACTTCCAAAGACGGCGGCTCTGACGTAATGTTGCCGTGATGTTACAACGTTTTGAAACTTCACAAACTTCAGCAACTGTTGAATAGGCCATTTCCAGAACCTTTCTTTTCAGGGATCCACAAAAATAACGTTTATAACAAGTCACGAATATGTGTACTTTTCATGGAAGGATTCTGATTGTATTATTTAGTAAATAGGCTTAAAATGTTTAATACTTTTATTAACATTGATATAAAAATATTAAAAAGTGTATGTCACTGCGTTTGGAAAAATAATGAAAAATGAAATGGTTTCATAATTTGGGAGGCTTTTTTAAAATAGTGTTGTTTTTTCTATTGCATGTCTGAGTAGAATTATTCAAAAAACTAGGTTTTCAGCATATATCTTATAAGGCAAGCATTAACTTTCCTATTTATTTAGAAATACAGTCTTTGATGTACAGAAATATGTCTTCGTTTACTGAATAGTGTATCTTTTTAGATGTGAATTACTCTTGTTTAGTTTGTTGTGTTTCTCGGCATGTTCCAGTAATATGACCGTAAGTGGGCAGCCGTACTGCCGGGTAGAATGATCCATTGACTGACGAGTACCGTGTCTTATTCGTCATGGCAGCCCTTCAGACGTTCTCAAAATGAGCGTCTCCCCATTGCATTATTTAATTTATTTCTTAGTTTATTGTAGGCCATAATTCTTTAATCATATTTTTGAAATACTCCATTTTATTATTTTTGACACTTTTTTATTTTAAAATTTTCATAAAATAAAATATGCATATTAAATTATTGTAAAACTTATTTTATTTCATTATGTATAGTCACAGGAACTTTTGCATCTTTTATTTTGCCGATAAAATAGAATTTAGTTATTTGCAAGCGGGAGGAGGACGTTCAATTATTTTCAAATAAAAGATCATTTCTCCCTTGGGTGAGGGTAAAATGATCATTTGGACTCATTTTCAATTTTTTTTTTTTTCGTTTCTGAGTTTGGGTTTAAAATATTACTAAAATATGATTATGACGCAAAATATAGTGTAAAAAAATTGTGGCAAAGGGCCAAAGTTTTATTTAACATCCATGCTATTTTATGCAAGTTTTCTCTCAAGGGGATCATTTTGGGACACCTTCCCCTATTCGTGTCATGCACAAAGTTCTTTAATACTTCTAATCTCTAAACGGCATATTTTCTTATTAATGACGTATGAGGTTTTTGAATTGGACGATCCAGTTTCAGTCTCTTCTCAAAATAAATTTCATGGCCTCTAACTTCTGCACTCAGAAAGAATGAGAAAAAATCAGCAAACTATGTAAATTATCCAGGTTTACAGCCGGGTTCTTCTCTCCTCCCTTAATGGATGATAATACGCAAAAATGCTAGAGAGGTCTTAGGAACTTTCTTCAGGAAAAGGTCGTTGAGAGTTTATGATTCAACATCACGCCCCGAACAGAAAATATGTAGACAGAAAGTTCTCGTAAAACAGTATTAATGGCGAGACTGCATTCTCCCGTTTTCGACAGAGTATTGTAGTTAGAGCGATTTGCTATCGCGTGAATTAAAAGTGTACGTTACACTGTTGAAGTCTAGTAATTACTAGTCCGTAACACTATCCTTGGAGCTACGTAACAAAATAAAAATCGTCATTCGCATCCGTTTAGCGGATGCGAATGACGATTAATTTTTAGCGGATTAACTTTTAGCGGATCTTAGATGGATCTTTTAATGACTGCTTAGTACAAATGAAGAAAGAAAATGAAATCTAAGACTCATTATTAATTTACTTTATTTGGATCTGAATGCCATAAAAAATCTACTGCTTATCCACCTAAATTCAATCTTTAAGTCAAAATAAAAAATGAATCATGTTTAAATAATTATTAGTTCTCTATGGGTATTGTATGTTAAATGTATAGCGAGACGTATCTAGGATTTAATAAAGCTGTTCACACACACACACAAAATGCACTAAATTAAGATTATCATGTTAAGATAATTTATAAAAAAGCATGCATTACTACATGCCTATGATTTTGGTGACCTGAAAAGTAGTCTGAAACTAATATAGAATAGTAGTAGTCTGAAAATATAGTTGTCTCTAGGAGTGAAAGCATACGAAAACTTTACAATAAAATTGCAGTAAAACCCTCAACTTTTAACGTAAGACCTCTAATAACTTTTAAAGTAAACTTTAACATTTAAGACTGAAGTAATTTATGTAGAGCTGTACACTTTAAACTGACTCGCTTGAAAAATTGGATTTGCGTGAAAAATTGGCTAGGCAGCTAGCTACATTTCTTACGTAAGAATAATCAATTGTGTCCCTAGTTGAGGATAATTAACAAGTTACAGCTATTTTCAGACACAAAGGGAGAATAAAATTGACTAAGAGTAACTAATTAAAAGAGGTACAAATGTATTTTTTAATGCTACAAACGCTTTGTAGCAATTTTTCTGACAAAAGTGTCAGACTCTGTTGACTCTTCACAAACAATCATCATTACTGCCAAAAAGGGAGTAATGAACAATGATTGCAAATCAAAATATTAAGAAACGTAGTCTTCTCTTGTGGCGCTCTCTTTCTTCAGATTTTCAATTTTTTTTTTCAGATTTCACAATGGAATTTCATTTTGTTTATACTTGTACAAGTAATTCAAACAATGCAAATCATATTAAATGTGTCGTTTATAAAACGCAATGCGCAAAACTTGTCAGACTTCGCGAGATTTTAGTGTAGTCTTCCAAAAGCGAAAATACTGCAGCATTATTTTAATTTTAAAAATCCCTGTAAAAAAAACAAGATCCATACTATCGATGACACTTATGCTGCCATAAATCTATGTACACTTATTTTATTTTTCTTTAAATAGATTAATGCTGTTAAAACAACAACAAGCTGAAGTTATGAATTGCAGATATTTTGTGAGTCCACATAAATGAAATATAAAGGCTGACAGTAAGATTATATAATAAAAGGCTAATTATTTAGTAATGCATATGTTAATTTTGTCCGGTTTGAAATAGATTAACATATCTAAAAATTTCTTCAATTTATTTCAGTCTGTAGACACAAATTCAATAAAATTTTTGTGTTCTTTAGTAGAAAATAAATAAAGAACTGTTTATTTTATATACACAAATTTTGTATCCTACATTATATGTTATAAAGCAAGGATATGAAATTTTTTTTAGCAATCAATGCATTTTTAAGGCAATAAGAATACTGACAAACACTCAAACCGTACATACAAACACTTTTCAACTTTATGATTAAAAAAAATAATGCAAAAGTTTGAGGGAAATATTCGCTCCCGCAAAGGAAAAGATTAAGATCGCGTCTACCGGAATGTATAGGATGAACACTTTCCATATGTATTATAACTTAAAAAAACCTACGGAGATTATAATTTATACATACATACAGGGTGTCTCAAAAAGGGGTGTAACACTCTTTAATTCTTTATCTATTAGAGATAAGTGCAATATGTCAATTGAAAAAATGTTCAAAATGAGGTAGAAGCAAGACTACATTAAAAAAAAATTCTCTCGTTGATTTTAAAAAGTTATACTTTTTAAATTTGTATACAGCCCCTGCGCGCAACAGTTTCCAGTTATTAAAATGTGCCCTACACAGTAATGAAGTGATTTACAAAATTTGAAACTTATATCCTGAAAAGTGTCAGCGATATGAAGATAAATATATGTTGACTAAAACTAATTTTCAATGGCAGTAGAAAGAAAAAAATCACGTCGGATCAGCTCGTTTGAGGGGTCATACAGAAATTATGATAAAATTTGTTGTTGCTGTTGTTCTAGCAATAAACGATTAAATTGAAATTCTTTGTACAGCCCCTGACCATGTATGTTCAAAGTTATCTCCGAGGCGTCTATGATGAAATCTTTAAATTCTGTATATCCCCTCATTAGTGCATGGGGCACACTTTACTCATTGAGAACGTTTTTGTAAGGAGCGCCAATGTAAAGTGTGTAACTAAAAATCAAAATGGGATTTTTTTTTTTTTTTAACGCAGTCTTCTTTCATACCTTATTTTGAACATTTTTTAAAGTTTCATTCTCCTCTTATCTCTAACAGATAAATAATTAAAGCGCATAACCATCTTTTGGGGACACCCTGTATGCTCTAAATATAAACGAGTAGGTGTTTTGTTAACGACGAGTAGTTAACATAAACTTAACATTTTGTTTTTCAAACAAAAGTCTAACATTGTGCATTATTTTTGTTCACAATCAACTGTGCCGAGAAGACTAGAAGTTTTCGGAGGAAACGTGTCTTAAAGATACATCTAATCTTTGAAAGAGAAAGCTGTAAGCAATCCTCTCACAAATTTTCGCTGTGGATTACGGCGATAAAAGGTTTCATCAAGCGAACCTGTCAGCAGCCCTTTTCAAAACAAAGCCTTGCATCTGCCGAGAAGAAAACTCAGTTTCGAAACTTTGCTAAACGGCCGAGATAACTAGAATGAATGGCTACTTTTCCTTCCAATGGCAGACACTAATTAGTGAGTGCAGAACAAAATTAAACTGGAGGAATACAGATTTTAGATAAATAAACTAGAGAAAACTGTATTAAATAAATAGATAAATATATACGTAATATTTTTTTTCAATTGCATTATAGAAAAGACAACCATTCAGGTAGTCCGTTCTGTCAAAACTAACGCAGGATATATTTACGTACGATTAGTTATTCCTTCAGTTAGTTTTGTAAGGAGCCCATTCTGACATTCGGAATTCATATAACACAGAACGTATCTACCGAATTACGGGGAATTCTACCCAAACATCCCTACTCAATCATACTCAAACATGAATTCTTCCTCATCTCCCGCTCCGACCCAGGTGAGTGGCGACACGATTGTATTCTTAAACTCCTGTACTTCTTCCACACGTGTGTTTAGTTATTAAAAAGACCATTAAAATTCACTATTCAAGAATATTTATTTGAGTAAATAAACGCACAAATGTTGCATTTCGTAGTGTAATCTAATTTCCATCTTCAAAAGTTACGTATTTACGTGTTTATTCTCATTCAATGAACACAAAATATCGATTACAATTTCTGTAATGACAAAATCTTTATACATTTGCCTATAATTAGAAACGTCAATTAAAAAGGTAATCTATCAAAGCTAAACAAACAATATATATATATATATATATATATATATATTTGCACTCTAAAATTATTTTTAAAACATAAAATTAAAAATTTTGTATCAATGCACCAATTTTAATCCATGCAATAACGGTTTTCTACACTATTTTAAACCAATAACCCTTTAAGACCTGGACTTCTTTTTCTGCTGCACTCGCACAAAAGGATGTTTTGAGTGTAAGATAAAATTCTTTTCTTAGATTTATGGAAAATTAAGTTTTTTCGAGTAACACACAACTCAAAAAAAATATGAGAAATTATTATTTTATACCTGATTCTCAATCTATGAAGAATAAGATTTCACATATGAAATCAATTTAGAAAATATGACTTACGAGTACTTTTTGAGACGATGTAAATTACCTACACAATTGTGTAGGCTAGCGATTAAAGGGATAAAGAATTGTTCCAATTCGGTTTTATACTCTTGACATCAAAATGAAGTCATTCTGAGTTGCTGTAAGTAACTTAAATTTTTAAAAGCAAGCAAAAAAGAAATTTCACGTTATTTTAATTTTCCGAGCTTTCGGATAAAGTTTATTATTTCGCTCGTGACGAAATTTTCATCTCAAAGCCTTATGACCTAATTGAGTTCCTAATGCAGTTTTAAACTCGTTACATCAAAATGACGTAGATCTCACTTATGATAGCTAACTTTCACATGTAGATGATTCGTCACATGACACACTATCTTACAAAATGGGCTATCGGTAGAGCTTTATATAAATGAAAATTACGAAAAACTGCTTAAACATTAGGAAACGGGTGGATTATGGGAGTTATAAAATGAGCCAAAATTTACTTTGTATTTTTTTTTCTTTTTACATATTTGACGAACAAAAGTATTCCAATACATTGAATACTATGGGAGGTCATTCCTTGCAGTGCGTTTTACAAACGTTGATTTGTATCAAACAAATGAAATTAGCCTGTTTTGCGATCGTTTCAAAGTACCTGTCTTTAAGAACGTGGAGTCTATTAATGGGAAATGAAATAAAGAAAACTTGATAAATGAACATAGATTGATAGAGATATTGTAGAATTCAGTGATAAGACAGATGAATCCGCTGAAGTTATAGAACATAGTGATAGTGGCTGATAGTGATACTGTAGCAAAGCTAACACTATCACTAGACGTACATGTTGAGTGATGACGCTTCAAACTCAATTCCGCAGTGTAAGGTTGAATACAGGCCTAAATTTAAGGCCAGTATTGGAAATTCAGGAAAACGACATTATTACGCAGTGCCGCACCAATTTAGGTTCCTGGTATTTGAAATTTCCATTTCCTGCGTTTTAACTAAACGGTATTTCTAATTCAGGACTACAGTATTGCGGAAATAAAAACATTGCAAATGGTGCTTCATCCTTTGGACTTTCTCTTCTCGATGATCAAAAACATCGGACAAATTCGACACATATTTGATCACTGGTGATCTAGGATTATATGTACACGAAAAATATTGTCAAATATACAGGGTGATTCCAAGCAAGCAAGAGAAACTTCGAGGAGGGGTAGGATAAACCAAGACGATTCAGAATCAATTAGCAATGTAAAAGTCGGGAATGTATTCTTCATGCACCAATTAACAATCATTTTGGATGAAGTGTTGAATTTTTGTCTAATTTCTCAACTTAGTTTCATAAACAATGAGCGTTTATCTAAGAATTTCATCAGTGTAATAAAATATAATTTGTGAGCTATCAATTTTACTGAATTGTTTTCTGTGAAATGTACATTAGTTTTTGTCCCAAACCATGATCGGAAAGCTGACTATTACTTCAACACTTCTTCAAATATGATTATCAACGCATACATGAAGATGACATTTGCGACGAAACATTGCTATGTTATTCTGAACCTTCTTGATGTATTCTACTTTTCTAAAAGTTTGTACCTCTAATTTTAAATTATCCTACATCGTTATCTGAAAAATGAATTGGATGTGTATCATATACGAAACATTTAATGAATGTGAGAAAAATTTGAAGTGTTTTTGGTAATCTGATATTAATAGATGGATCAGAAGTATTTCTGATGTAAAAGCAACAATAGATCAGTAATACAAATAATAGTCATAAGAAAGTTTAAAGTACAGTATTTCAATAAAAATATGAAAAAATAATATATCCCCAATGTTGATTTTCAATATCAGTATTAATGTCACAGTCGAAATATTTCCAATATATCCTGTAAGATTGATAAATTTAGACATTGTATTTAAAGAGCGCATTGCATTAATGAGTGATTCATATAGGATGTATCATTTAAAAAATGACAACACCCCTTGAAATTGGCTTAATAGTGTTACCCAATACTTCTTCAGTTATAATTTCTTTAGAGCTTCAGTTCTAACTTTTCAGCCTGTATGGATTGAAAAGAAACATTTTTTGCAACTGAGGAAGGGTAGGCCTGTTTTACCATGAGAAATAATCGTATCGCGTTCTCTGCTATGTGTTTTATTTTACCATTTAAAAAAAATAATTTTAAGTCACACAGCCTTCAATAAAATGCAGGCATTTTTATGATGCTGTCTGAGGGGTCATGATGCAGGTCATGGTCAAGTTTTAGAGAATCAAGATCTAGAGAACCTTTTTTGACGACAGCTGGCTGTTCCGGCACAGCCAGCTGTCGTCAAAAAAGAGGTCTCTAGATCTGTGGAACGCGATGAACGTTTCGATCGTCCGCCATCTTGCTGGTAGTTAAGTCGAGCGATGGCAACGGCTGCCCTTTTTTCAACATTGGAAAAGGGTTGCGCCTCAAAGGGTTGAAGTAATGGGATGGAGAAGTGTTGCTATTTTTCAGTCTCCGATGCTATGAGTGTTGGCAGATATTTTTCCTCAAAAGTTGCTAAATTTAGTTGAAAAACTCGCTTCTCTTTATTGCGTAAGGCACTGTATTAGCTCCAAATATAGTGAAAATTGCTATATTTAGCGAGAATTCCCGTGAATCGACCACATTGGTTGTTATTAGGGATTAGCACATTTCTGGTTATGGAAAAAAGAAGTTCAGGTTGTCTATTTTGCTGAAACGACCGCGGGATATATTAACTATACTTATCGTTTAGTTAGTTACTGGGCGGCCGTTGAAAAATGATGATAAGAACACTAATAATAATGTACACAAGGAATATCTGTTAACACGCTATGTAGTGTTTTAATCTATAGTATGGTACCAAATACACTATTCCTATCTATTACCGTACTACCTATCTTCTTTTCTCCCCATTAAATGCTTAGTTTAACGGTTCAAATCCTCCATGGTTCAATCTCGTGAAAAATATTATACTGTGTCACATCGAGGAGTTTTCCAGAATTGTACCAATTGCGAAAATGGCATAAAGTTTGTGGCAGAGTTTATTTTTAATTTTATGACGTTCCGTTTTTTGTTTTTTTTTTTATCGCCGTAAAAGTAACATCGAGTTGTTCATTTAGTTCACGCAGTTAATTTTTAAAGGGAGTAATATTGACACTTGTGACAACGCTGAAAAAATAAAAATTCTTTACATAGGACTGTTATGAAATATTACATTACGGAACATATTACAACGAAAAATAAAAAATTCAGTTAAAAATTTACGCTTACGACTTCCAAAGTAATATACCTCACCTGTCTGAATCTAATAAAATAAGCAACTTAGGAAACACAGATTTGTTTCAAATTGAAGTTGATGGGCATATATATATTTATTTTTATTTTTATTTTTAACCTTATTCCAATGATGCCAATTGGAATTCTTACATTAACGGTTTTTTCAATCAATGAATGGAAATTTTCTTCTGAACTTGAATTAGTATATAATTATTAAAATTATTCTGCCTTCCTTCGCAGTTATTATAAATGAAAAATGGGTATACGGATTTCAAAGATCAAATTTTAAAAATTAATAACAATTATAACAATGAAATAAATATTTGCGACTTAAAAAGTTAATACTATAATTAATGTTTCTCTTTTTCAGTGGGTTTATGCTTACGCATGCCTTTTGTCTTACATATGCGTCAACTTATGCATATTTAATAAATACTAAACAAAGAAAACACTGTAAGGAAGGGGTAGACGACAGTTTCCTTTCCCCTTATAAAATTTCTTTGATTTTCACATCTGAAGTAATTTTTCATGATGCACTTACGCCCACACTTTTGTGTGATGGATTACTTTAAAGTTAGGAATTTTTCATAGGAAGAGAAACACTCATAACATCATATGTTTCATGTTTTCTTTCTTTAAAAGATTCCTGTACAGTATTAAATTTTTAAGTGTTCTTTTGCTGTTGGTATACTAAAAGGTGTACCAAAAAGAATCAAGTTATTTTTTAAAAGACCACGTAACAAAGGTCATTTTGAACAAAACATAAAATTTTTGTTTTACTGTCTCAAAATGAAGACACAGTTCTAAGTTCTGTGGTGGATTTGTGGCAGGCTTGAGGACAAATAAACATATTTATACTTGATTAAATAGTACACATAAAATTTTAGTTTACACGGACGCTTATGAATGCTTCTGATTTCGATTAAGTTAGATCTTGAATTCCCGTACGTCACTGCTTTACTGCTCGTGACTAGAGGTCTGCGCTGCCGCGCAATGCCGCCGCCTGTCGGATGAGGTGGTGAATCAGTGGGAGTGGAGTCTGTTTGAAGAGGCATTGATCTATCCGATGATGACGAGGCACGGACTCTGTCGATATGCCTGTGTAAGGTTACTCCAATACTCTAGAGGAAGATAATTTGCATAGTATGTTTCCTGTCGGAGAACTGCTTTAGATGGAATCCAAGATGTCACTTTATTGAATAACCTTGGTCACACACTATCGCCGTGTTTAAATTTGCGTGACTCAGTCTCATGCTTCACCAAATCTCGAATTTAATCAGAATGAAGAAAGTCTAATAGCGTGCAAAGTGAAGGCCTAAAACAGCTTGAGCTGGGGAAATGTCCGAGGAAGGCAAAGAAGCGCGTCTATGTGCAAAAAAACTATTTAGTAATCCCTTGGCAAAAGTGCCAACTTACAAATTTTTTATTTCCTCTTTAACTGTTCGAACAGCACGCTCCGCCAACCCTTTAGAATTGGGATGTTACAACTTGGAAAAAATATCAGCAACACCTGAAAATCTAACAAAATTTTGAAATTCTGCCCGTACAAAAGATGTATCATTATCCGATATAATCGGTTTAGGAATGTCATATAGCGCGCAAAGATCACGTAAAGCTGCTATACTGTCTTTGACGACGTAAAAGCCAATAAGATAGCTTCTATATATTTTGTAGCACTATCTACATAATAATAGATATCTAACACAATAAGACTGGTTACACACAAGTAACAAAAGTTACACTTTTTAGTAGCTATTGATTTATATAATTCTGAAATGCTTTCGAAATTTAATTTAGGTAAATACAGCTGTGGGGGAAAAAAACGCCCACTTGCTCTTTATTTGGCCGTCGTTCGTTGTACAGCAAAGTTATATGTACCATTCGTTTGCAAATAGCGTATAGTTTAATTTACTATTAGTTTAATTTACATAAGGGCCGTCTTCCTATTTCATTCTAGATCAACTTCGTTTTTCTCAATGGCAACATTCTATTTTAACTTTATTAAATAAAAGAAAACCTTCAAATTACCCTAAATATAAGTTTTCACCAATTTTCTACACTATTTTCCTGAGATATTGCGGATTCTTTTTTACGCCATTTTAAGGGACTTTCTGCTAATTGAAAAATGCTTTTTGTAGGTTCCGAACTTTTCGCCTTTCATTAATTTCGCTCGCATTAGTTAAAAAAATTAATATTATTTACAGGGAAAATACTGTTTATATTCTTAAAGTTTTTTGTATTGAGATTATCAGCGGTAGAAATTAAAACATTTAATCAGTGGTCCAAATGAACCGTGACTCCAAAACTTCCTTCGTCGGTATACATGATTGAAAGAAAAAAAAATCGTAAACGACTGCTTATGATTTTGAAAATCTTCCTAATTTTTTAAATTGTTACTGAGTATTTGAAGGTTCTCTTAGACAGGTGAAATGTTGCCAGGAGGGAAAATCTGTTTTCTGCTCTTCTGACTACAAGCATGAAAGTTACTCAGCTACGGTCGAACATGAAGAATGGTTTCATGATTTAAAATTTATTTGTTTGAATTTCATCTTAAAAATGCAATTTTTTTTTATCGACCCAATATTATCACTGTGTTTGTTATTTCACATTCTTCATTTAATACTATCGTCTGCAGTGTGCGATATTTTCATAAAACTTTTGGCATTACTTTAATTTTCATCAGATTAAAATTTAGATAGAAAAATGTGATTTTGAATGTTTGATAAAGTATGGGGAAGTCCAAAGACCTGATGCTTCAGATATCGATAAAAGTCAAATCCATGCCTGAAATGTTGCGGATGTTAGATTTTCAGAAATAGGACGTTCTGTTGGAAGACATATATCTACTTCATCTAATTCTATACATGGAAAATATTTTATTTCGGGGGAAATAGTGGCGGACGCAACAATAGACGCTTTATTGTATCACCATCAAATTACAAACCTCCATTTTATTTGCTTCAAAGTTTCCTATTTTTGAAAATTCCGCTAACTTTTACTATTTTTGCGCAAAAGAAATCTATTTTCCGTTTATGTTACGCAATTTTCAAAAGCATTCTCCCTTAATAAATTTATATATGGTCCCTTAACTCATGAAAATAACACATTTTATTTATATAAATTAAACTACTGAACGTAAAAATTTGAAATTTTGCACAGCCATGTAATATTACTTTCTGCATCTATTTTCATCGAAATTTGGTTAGGTTGCTATTCATAATTTTTTTAATATTAATTTAATAATTCATAATGCATATTAACATTTTATTAAATACTGTACTAATAGTAAATTATGTTTGGGTCGTTTAGTTCTAATAGTGCGAATAAAAAGCAGCTTCTTATTCTCAATTTTATATGAGATATGAATTAAAGTATGGAAAAATATTTTAACATTGTAGGAGGGGGATTTCGGAAGCTCAGAACTCCCAGTTTAAAGTAATTAAAAATTGCTATACGGGTTTAAAATGAGCCAAATTTTTGAAATATGAAGTGGAATTTTGGGGGGGTTGTTGGGGGGGGTTAGTGCGAAATTTATGCGATTTTTGTGTATAGCAAATTAAAGTGAACGTCAATCGTAAATGATAGGTATATGTAACTCTGTGTCACGACGAACGACGGCCGAATAAAGTTCAAATGGGCGTTTTTTTTTCCGCTGCTGTACATGTTGACCATAGCTCTAAAATGCGTGATAAATTGTATTTTTCTTTTGCAATTGTAAATTTGTATTTTATCTTGTCATAGAAAGCTAATTTCAAGTACTTATAATGTAAAAAATAACGATGTAAGATATGTTGTAATGTAAATAACAAATGTACAATGTCTAATAATTTATTATAGTTTATTTTTTGAGGATACATTAATTATACTTTCAGGTATCAAAATGCCTTCTAAGAAGACAGGTGAGAGAATGACAAATACTGAGAAAAATCAACCTGCGAACTTTGCATGCATATTTAAAAAGAAATTAAATTAGAAGACAGGAATAGAGAGAAAGTGAACGGATTGAACATTTAGAACAGACTAAACGTGCTTTTATATAAGATGATAACAGGGTGATTGTATGTGATTAAGGCAAACCTGCGCGAGGGGTATCTGCCTAACATGAGGGATGCCTTGGTAGGAGTACTTTCTAAGGGGTTCTAACGCGTATTCACGTTACATCTGGAGAAAACCTACCAAAACTCCATACCGTTAGACCGACGACCGCGCGATTGGGCCCGAATCCGGGACCTTCACACTTCGGCCGTCTACCATTTTCAGTGATATAACCACTGTGATAACCACAGTGATATAACCACTGTGATTATGGTGACGTATCAGTTCATGAGGTGTCACTTAACTACTTGAAGTGAGGAAACGAAAGCCTGCTGAAAAAGATGATTCAGAGAAATTTGCATCTTAAAATTCGTCGAAGAGCAAAGGAAAAACTAAAACGGATTTCCCTCACAAAACAGTGAGGGAAAACACTTTTTTCTTGGTAATGTACTAGTTGTAAATTTAAATAAATAAAATTTATATTTACTGAAATTTATATTAACTTTGTATTAATTAAATCATCAATGCTCTATTGTATAAAAAATTTACATTTCTATAACTTTGTAGAATATTTTCAGTAAATTTTGATCAAATTCGGTTATTCGGGATATTCGCCTGACAAGGACGAAGCATTACCCGACCATCCCGGTTAATCGAGAGTTTACTGTATATTTTTTTAAATTTCCCTATTCAAATGCAGAATTTTAAAAGTAAAAGTTACTTTATTTGATGATTCATAATTAATTACCTGAAATACATTAAATTTCTCTTGCTGCACGGAACCTCTTTTACTCAGTATAACTTCTGTTACTAATAACTTTTTTTTATTTCGAATAACATTTTCAATTTGCCCTTACTTGTTTAGAAAACAATCCGACCTTAATTGCTTTACGAATACATTACAAAATTTAACATTATATATAGTTCATCGTTCGTTAGTCATCATAATTGAAGGCATGTTTCGATCACTCATTATTTTGAGATGTAATCACGATACCATCATTTTGGATCCCCCGGTATATAAATCAGTAACTTTATGCGAATTGTCTAAGCCAAATGGCGTGAAAACAACTTTCGTTTCTCTATTTTCCTTGAGATTAAAATAAAATGCAATAATTTATCACAAAAATGTTTCATTACTTGATTAACTCATAATATCATTATATGATATGTTATGTTATAGGGCTATATTTAATCAACCGAAAAAGAACGATTTATTTAATCCTCTGTGTAAAAGACTTTCCCCATTATTTTTTCTCCCTTTTCATTTATTCTATATTTTGAATGTCTGTTTAATGCTACATTAAACTAATGCCTTTATTTTCTGGAAGCCTTTTCTTGGATTGAAAAATCATAATATACGCAAAAAAAAAGATGTTTTGAAATAATTAGGCCCTCAATTTTATCCAACATCGAATAGGCGGTTGACATATTTTTTAAAAGATTTATTAAGTTATTCTACAGCAACCGCATATTTTGTTTCCTCAAAATTAAAATTTCCGAACACCACTTAAAGTGCATTTATTTTAAAATCCACCATCGGAAAAATATTTTTGAAATAGTTAAAAAGAAAGTTAGTAATTACTTAGGGAATGAAAAGCATATTTTTCCGCTCTATATTCTTCATAGAACTATGCTTTTATTTAGTTAGGCACAAGAAAGCTCAATTTTAAGGTAATTTTTTTCCAAATTTTTACTTTACTTATAATGAAATGCTTTTAATTTTGTAAAATGCATGCACCATCTTCCTAATCTAATTTTATGACTCACTTTTATTAATCCGTCCAGACAATATATGAGAAATATTTGAACACATCCTCCGAATACTTAGAATATGTTAGAGGGGAAAAGAATTAAAATTTATTGGGACCATTTATTTACGTTTGTATATACACGCATGCGAAATAAAAATGTATTATAAATAATGAACATTCACTACAGTATGCAAATATGACATAACTTTCTGCATGTTTATTTTATTATTAATTTATTTGTAGTATGGTATAAAATTAAAGGAATGGTGATGCTCATAATAAGGAATAAGAATCACATAGCAATGTGGGGTTGAAAACGTCGTCTTCAAGTAGCAGTCAATAATCACTTTGGAACTAGTGCTGAAATGATAGTGAACTTCCGACTGTGGTTCGACAAAGCTAATGTTTCTTTCACAGAAAACACGTGACTAAAAGTGATGGTTTTAAAATTCTATTTCATTTCATGGATGGTATTTTTTGGAGACAAGCCTACTTCTTATGAAGCTTGGTTAACCCTTTATCGCGCAGTGTTCCCGCTCTGGGAACACCAAACTCTGACGTTTTGACTGTTGCCAGTCAAGAAGAATAGATTTGATTTCTACAAAAATAGTTGCGGGTGACAGAGCTCCTCGAGAATCCTTTACTTTTCAGCACGTCTTTTCCCGTAAATAAAATGTCACGATTATTTTTAACAGCACTGGCATCTGCTGAAAATTGGAAGAATGCGAGAACAGCTGAATAGATTGCCCAATGCTGAAAAAAGGGGAGCCATTGCCATCGCTCGACTTAAATAGTTAAAATGGATTCGCAATGGGGGAAAATAGATCGTACATTCATAAATACATGTATACGTTGATATATCATGTAAAAGCTGTGTCAATGTAAATTTAGGAATTGTCAAGATCCATTTGTCCATCTAAACATGAATAGGATTTTTTTTTCGCAGTCGCGATACTTACTTTCTTTCGAAGAAGGAAGTACTGTAAACATTCGCTCTTTTTTAAATAAATCGTGCGTTTTACTAATAAATTAAAATGTCAGCTCATTTTGAGATAGAATTTTATAAATATGAATTTCAGTTTGAATAACTGAAAACGTCTGAAATTTCAAAACCACTCTCTTGAACCCTCTCTAAATGCAGTTCAGAATGCTCTTATTCTGGAAATGCAACCTCTTGCATGCATAAAGATTCTTTTGCATATTTCGTCTTCACTCTAATTTTCATCGTTCAAGAAGAATTAACTTCATACATTCTCGGTTGCAATGCATACCACAGAGTGCAACTTTTAAAAGATCGTCTAGTTTCATGTGAAATGAAAACTATTCACTGATTTGAAGTTGAATCATCGCTCTTTTATACTCTTAGAGCAGGGAGAAGTCCCCTTCTAAAATTCGGATCTTTGTTACGTAGATGGCGCTAATCAAGTTTTTTTTTTTTAATAAATTCTACATTTTCCACCTTTTGGGCGTACCTATATTATGTGTAATGGATAATAGTGTCCATTTTTATATAAAATTCAAACAAATAAATTTCCAACAAATATTGAATCACAAACAAGTTGTTCCAAAACACAGGACTCATATTTGTTAAATTTTAAAGCGAGGGTTTTTTAGATAAAATATTTTTTCATTCAAGAAAAATGGTCAACCTTCCCCTTTTTCCTCGTCTACAGTCCTTGAAGGATTTTATTCGAAATGTTCTGAAATCGAATTTTAGGTATTCTTGAATGTAGTATTTTACAGCAAGAATTTTATGGATATCTCATTTCTTCTTTGAGATCTCGCAGGATATGCGAAAATAATTTTTACCCACCCTGCCCCTATACAACATAATTTACGAATTTTGGAAAGTTCTCTCCAATCTAGCACCGACGCTAAAAAACTCACATGCGTGTCAAATTTCGTACTATTACCTTCAGTGTTTTTGGATATGCATTATATTGACATACGAAAAAATGACAATAATTTCTGATATACCTAATATTTTATTGAAAACCAAATTTGGCTAATGCTTCGTACTTTTGCTACGGATAGTCAAGTATTTTTGTCCTCCTTAGAATCAGCGGGCACCTGGAGTTAAAGGGTTAATGCTCTAATAATTGCCTGTGAAACTAGTTTATCGTTTATAGGACAACGCATGCTAAATAATGAGCCATTGATGTAACTTCAACATCACCTGTAAAACTAGTTTTGCCGTCATAAGAGAGCACATGCTGAAAAATGCGTATGATGCAATAGGACATGGCGGCGTACCTTGCCTGTAAATCCAGTTTTTCCTTCATAAGAGAGTCCATGCGGAAAAATGAAAATATCTGTAGAGATCACAGCAGTCGTAGAAAAATAAAAAACAAAATAAATAAATAAATAATAATAGCAAATAAAATAAAAAATATAATAAATAAATAAAACAATAATAATTTCAAATTTTGTAAAATACAATGCAACGAAATGTACCCAATATTTTTGGAATAGGAATTAACGATTGAAATTTATCTAACAGTACAGTCTTTTTCAGTGTTTTGTAACACATGCACCATTCTTTGAAAAGTGATGAAAATTTGCACTTCTTTTTATTTCTTTTATCATTATTATTATTACTGGGAGCGGTTTTAAATATGAGATGGAAATAGAGGAAATACAAAATTTACTCCAGGGCGTAATAAATATGCGAAATATATGGGATAAAAGGACATATGTAGAAATTACATTACTTTCCGGTACGCATAGTATTTCCTGGCTACGTGTCTGGCTTACGGTAAATGATGATAGGGCAATTGGATTGTCGACATTGTGGATTCGCTAGCACCATGTAACTAATGAATTGTTCTCAAAACTGAAATTTGACATTCAACTTACACTCAAATACTTTTTTGAGTGGGTGTTCTAGATCTAGTTTACAGAAGGAAAAAAGAGAGTAATTGTACAAATTTTAACAAGCTAACATTCCAATAAGTCTGAGAAAAATGTAAATTAAAGAAATGCGTCAAACAACTGTGCGAAATCTCAAAATGAACATGGTCTGACATTTGAAGTAATTACTCCGTTAAATCTCGAAATTAAGAAGTTATTCTCGTGATCCTGTGTCTACTAGAATATTCCAAGAATTTTTAACCTTCTTTCAGCTTCGGAAACGAATATAGAAACAATGTTGGCATGCAGCCAAAGAGAAAACTTACAAATGAAGTAATTCTGTTATTTTCTTTTTACCTTTAGAGAAACTGCAGTTGAAACGAGAAATCGAATTAATTTAGATTTCTTTGTCAATTAACAGGGAGAAAATTATTTGTCCATTTTAGTTAAACCTATTCAAAAATGCCTTCGAAATTTTACTTCTTGCATCTAACGTTTTCTGACTGAATTTATTTATCTCAATTTCATCGTTAAAGCAAAAATAGATATGTGTGTTGGTGAATTACTTTAGTCTTCAAAAGATGAAGAAATGAACTTTTAACAATTTTTAAGATTAATTTGATGGGATTATTTGTTAGATTTATTGTTTAATTAATCGTTTCGTGTGTACGAACGAACTCCACTTGTTTTTAACATGACAATCTTTCACTATTTCATTTATCATTGTTTTTTGTACTGAAAACATTTTTATTTATTCATTTTTTCTCACGTGTTTTTACGTACCCTATTACATTTTTTTTCTTTAACCTTAGAAGTGTCTAACAGAATTCTGTTGCTCTGCATTCTAAGGATAGTCATTGTTTAAAGAGTATTTTAGAGACACACATTCGTTTTTTTCCAAACCAAACCAAATTGCTCAATCTCATTAAGGCTATAAAGTAAGGCCCTTAACGTAGTATCTCTTTCACCTAAAATTATGACAAATGTATTTTTTAACCAATCTAAAGCTCTAAATTTTTAATTATCTTCTTAAAAATAAATACCTAAAATTTAAGAAATGATCCAATGTAATTTTACTTTCCACATTTTCTGTCAAAGTTGAAATATTTTCATGGTTTTAGTTTTCTTCTCTATTCATTCGTGCTCTAACCGTCGGTAACTATGCATCGATTACGACCACCGAATTTATATGTGTTATTCCTATAAGCAGTATCATGTATCCTATTGAAAATGTGTGTAGCATTTATTCTTCTTTGACAAGAGCACCTAACTAATTCAATTACATTCAAAAAGAAATATGTTCCTAAATGGTAGTTACTTTTGTTAAAATAATTAAATATTTGTAAAATAACACACGTAAAGGGTACTTATCAAGCTAAACACGTGTTTCGATCCCAAAAAATTCTATCTTCCTCAGTAGAAGTCCAAACACAGACTGATACTTGTGTCTGTGATTGGACTTCTACTGCTAATGAAAAAGACATTTTTTCGATCGAAACACATGTTTGGCTTGATAAGTACTTTTATGTGTGCTATTTTACAAATTTTTAATTACTTTATCTTATAAACAAAAGTTTCTTTTGAAGGTTTTTTTGTAATTACTTTTGTGCCGAAGTAGCCATTTAAGAAGTGAATTTTCAAAATTCGCCTGCAGTAGAGGTACGGAAGAGGGAAAGGGGGGGGGCGAGATTTTTACATGCTTCTTCATACATCAAAGAGAAAAAAACGTGTTTTAATTAAACTGTTTATTATTATTATTTCTATGTTAATTGGAATTCGAGATATTGCTTAGGTTCGTATTTATAATTTTTTTTTTTGGATGTGTGTAACAACCAGTCTACACGGGGGGCATCTGCTTACGGGTGAGGGGGTGTCTTGGTAAGACTTTTTCGTGGGTTCTAAAACGTATCCACATTACATCTGGAAAAAACCACCAAAACACCAGACAGTTATATCGACAGTTGCGCAGTATGCCGGAACGTGGGACTTTCTCTCTTCAACCATCTACCATGTTCAGTTCCTTATCCACTCTGCCTTGGTGGGACCTTAAATTGTATCTCAACGGTCTACCATGTATTTTTACCAGCCAGTTATCAACAGTTTGCACATCGACAATTATTTCATTCTCATCATCTATTTTTGTGGGTATTGTATCTAAAAAAAGAGATTTACAGTTTGTAACCTCCTCCTCTCCGCATGGCGTCCGACCAGTGGCTGAGTGCATAGCACTCTGAACTGGGAGACAGAAAGTGTCTAGTTCAAACCCAGGTCACGTCCATCGACCTAGCCGTTCGGAGTTATCCGTGGTTTACTCTAAAACTTTGGGTAAATACGAGTCAGAAGGCTTTACAAAGACCCACCACGGAGGGCACCCCATTTCTCCTCGACCTAGATTCCTCGAACTGGCCGTAATCCTGCAAATCAAATCCAAATCAAACCTCTCTGTGTGGCCAAAAGAGAAGTTATTTCTTTGAGTATTACCAATTTAATATAAAATTTCACCCATGAAATATCGTCTGCTTATTCAGCGATAAAGGAAAACGTTTCAAATCCTTTAGGTTGAACGGTTGAATACATCACGATCTGGAAACGAGAATTTCAGTAACTCGTTGAAAATGTCCGTACACTGCACCCGATATTTACGATCAAAGCCTAGAGAGAGTGGTTAAACTTGTAAGGAATGCATTTGAAATATCTCGGATACTTAAGGGAATCTGTTTAACTGTGTAAAAATGGAGATCATTTTAAAAGGACACAAATTCAGTGGAAATTTTATGTCGATGAATACGTGAATGCTGTATTGAAATAAAAATCAAATATTGGTTTAGCCGAAGAATTCATATCTTTTATCCGACAATAGTTATTAACTTCAAACCGCGAAAAACTGTCGAAAAGTTTGCAAAATATCCTTTTTTTAAAATAAAAAATATTTTTAAAGTGTTTGTTTTTTAATTCCGTAATTTTATTTTTTGTGTGAGCTATGCTGAATATATTCTTAAACTTCATAAGCCGCTCATTCAAGTAACTTCAAATAACAAAATTCGAGATAGTTTAGACCAGCGGTTCACAGCCTTTTCTTCTTTCGGAACTCCTTCAAAAATCCAAAGAAATTGGAGAATTCTATGTATGCTCGATGTATACTAGTGAAGCACACGCCGCTTAATAAAATCATATTGATTCCGAATTGAATTGATTTTAATAAGAGACTGATTTTTATCTGCGGTAAACGTTATTTGAACACAAACAAATGTATTATCTGCTGTCACCTCCAAACTCGGAGAGAAATTATAAAATAGATCATTTATACGATAATTTAATAAAATTGATCATTACATAATTATTTACTCAAAATTTTTAATATAAACTTATAAATTTCGTATAAAATGACTTTACTTGCATATTAGATTTTCTAAAAAGTTATCAGCGTTGCATTGTTTCAGTGGCGCAACTTAACTTTCAATGTTTCTTGCAGTAACAAATGCTGGAGCCGTATGAGACCAATATCCGGAGTACATTGCCGGTTAAAATATTTCTCTTAGAGATGTTGTTTGTCAGTACTTTCGAACACAACTAGAAAATCTCTCATAAATTATGTAGAGAAAATAAGCATTCCCCGTAAGCACTCGCCATTCTCTCTCGTACGAATAATAGTTCACATGCTCTACCCTTTTTTTTTTTTTTTTTTTTTTTGGCTAGGGAGAAAAAAATGTTTCTGTCCAGTCATTTACCCAGTAGAGATGGATAGGACTAACTGGGAGATGAACAATAGAGTTCAAAACGCCCTTTTCCGTTGTAGTGGTAGGGACGATATATAAGCATGTCGCTGGGACTAATGATGGGTAGATGTGTGTTTCTTGTAATCACAATTACTCGTGGAATAAATTCTTCAACAAAGAGAGATTGTTGTGTGTGGGTCATTCCATATTAAATCAACAAATGGGTTGTGCCGCACCATTTTAAATTTTCATGAGATTTTGTTGGTAATATGTACATATCTTAAGTATCACAAAACAGTTTTTTTTCCATTAAAAAAATTGTTCTTGTGATATTTGTTTAGTACGCGGATGTGTAAAAATCATCATTTTAGACTCATTTTCTAAACGGTGTAAAATTTTAATTTGAATCAGCAGGAAGATAAGATAGGGCCTATTGGAAAGCTCAAAGAATGTACTTTTAAATATACATAATAAAATAGATTTATCTTAAGCTTAAAGTCTTTCACAAAGCTTAACATAAGCTTAAAGTCTTTATGTTAAGCTTAGTTGTTCACAAACTTATGTTTTTTGTCATTTTAGGCATTAAAAAAATAAATGAAGGACTTTCAGTAACAAACCAATTTTTTCCTGTTACACTTACACACCAATACTATATGCAAAAAAAAAAAAATGAATAATAATGCCGGTCCTTTATTCCGAAAATTTGCTTAAACTTTCAAAAAATTGAAAAATGTGCTTTTTCATTGTGCAAAAAACTTCATGTGCGACAGGTGATAAAAATCTTAAAATGTCACGGAAAGAAGCTCTTATACTGTACACGGTTAAAAAAAAATTCGGAAACGTTACCCCAAAATATGGGGCAGCTCTTGTAGTTTAAAATTGCAGAAACGTTTCCGAACCATGCGGGTAAAGTATTTAGAAACGTTTCTGCATATTTCGGAAAAATATTTACAGATTTTCCTGGTTTAGGATTACAGATTTTTAGGTAAGGTTTCTGGAAAAGATGTGTAACGTTTCTGTATATTTTGGTAAAATATTGAGTAACCTTTCGGTTTATTTCACAAAGGTTTCCGAATTAACCTTTCTGTGTTTTTCAGAACGAGTAACATGCGCTAGATGTAGCGTTTCCAGTAACATGCCTTACATGGCAGCACCAACCTCTCACGGAAGGAGCGCTCAGTATCGAACCCTTGGCGCATTCCTTCATAGGCCAGCACGTTATGCCAGCGCTGTGATCGTCTTGCTTTTATTGCTTTAAAAGTAAACTGACTGCTGCAAAAGTTAGTTCTGGCATGGCCTGTTTTGGGAACTTAAAATTATTTTGGAGTATTTTATAAACTGGGGGAAAATACCATAATTAATAAATATAAATTAAAAATCTTAAATCTTTTTTTTTCGCATAAATTATTTTTAGGAGATAATGTGCTGTTTTCTTTAATTATTCATCCGTTTTATTTAAGTATTCATCCGGCGAAGTCACATGGTAATTGGTCACAAATAAACTTCACAGTGACCACACAGTAGAGTCATATCACTCACAAGTCACAATGTGACTAGTATGTGACAGTCCTGTGACAATTGTGACCCTCTGTGACGTCACAGCGACTCTTTTGTGACCATCTGTGCTATTAGGGAAGACGCGTTCACTTTTTTCCCTCTGTCTCTTGGCACTTGGCGCATGCGCGCGAAGTCCCAAATGAAGATTTTCTTTCCCCGTAAATATTTTACGCCCAAATGTGGGTTATGTTTCCGAAATCGTGAGTTCAAGTAGAGCATCGGTAGGTAACGCTATACTTTCGGAAACCTTTCTGCTATAAGTATGTAAAGTTTCTGAATTTTTTTACAGTGCACTTTAAAACAAAACAAAAAAATGTCTTATTATTCCAAAAAACAGAGGCGATACAAACTTTTGAAGTAGCACTGTAAAACCAATTACAGACAATAGATATACATCCACTCTCGTGATAAAACTGATTCATTCCGGAGCTGGAGAGCCGCCCCGCGCGGCCATGATGGAAATCGCATTATCTGCCCTAGTACATTAGCCAGTCTGTACGTGATACCGGATTGAAATATAAACAGTAAACGCGCAGAGATGGAAATATGTCACCCAGAAGTTAAAATAAATATTTATATAATAAACTAGCTGACCCGGCGAACGTTGTTTTGCCATATAAATTATTCCTAGGATTATTTTAGTAGAAAGAAATGACTAACTTATTGCAAGTGTGTGAGGATGTGGTATATGAGTGGAAGAGGCATGGAACGCTGTGAACCATGCTGGAACATAAAAATAACACAATACCAAACATTTATATTTTTAATTCATTGTAATTTATTATTTACATTTATATATATCGCTAATTACAATAATTTTACTAAAAAAAAAATATCAATCCCTTAACGGAATAGAGTGAACAATATTTTTAGCTAACACAAACAAACTGCATGGTTTGCCCACTCGAGATCATGCCACGTATAATTGTCCGTGAGAAAAACATGGCGTGCTCAAATCTAAGCCACAAACAAACATAGTTTGGCCTTGAGACTTATTCATAGTCATTCCATAGAAAATTTTGTCCAAAAAAACTAATAATAAAAGGATGAAAATCTGAAACATTTTCAGATTTTAAATACACAATATAGCGCTATATATTAAAATCGTATCATAATTTATGCGTCGTCTCTATTTTTCTCTCATATTCCATTAAGTTGGAAAGTGTATATTATTCATGACTGCTGTATTTTTTTTTCTTGTTTCGTATAACCCATCTTTGGAATCGAAATCTATCTTAAAATCGTCTACTAAAACTATTTTACAATATTCGCCAGGTATATTACAACTACACTTCATCGTTCATTATATTGTTTCGAATGCGCATCATAATGCATGCGTATACCATGTTTGTCTTTTTTGGGTTGATTCCTACTTTAACGCCTCGACTCTCGCCAAGGTGGCGATCATTAAACATATGCAGTTACAATGACAATTTTTTGCATTTATGTGGCAATCATAATTTAGAATTAAAATGGCGATTTGGAACAACATGTAAGCATAGCATGCCGTTACATTTTTATTTATTTTGGATTGCCAATTAATGTAGTTGTAATAATAAAGTGTCTTCAAATTCCTTAACTGGTGCGTTTATCGCTAATTTGTTTACTTTAGTTTTCATCTAGTTCTTTTGGGAGCGCCGAAACGGTACGTACGTATTATGCCGGCGGTCACTTCCGCCAAACTACTTTTTCGTCAAATTTGCTGGCAAACTATTGCCAATCGTATTCCAAACCATCAACAATTTCATGTGCCCGGCATTTATCTTGGTGAAAATTGCTTGTCTCGGAGGACCGCCGGGATAATACGTAAGTACCGTTGAAACTTGTGCATTACTCCCAGAGACACATGACTGCAAAGCTCGCCAAAGTACGGGGATTTTTTAGGTTGGCGAGAGTGGGGGACGTTAAAATAGGAATCAACTCTTTCTTGTACCATAAAACACATCTTTGGAATCGAAATCTATCTCAAAATCGCCTACTGAAACTGTTTTACAATCTTCGCCAGGCATATTCGTCCTATAGGCATATTCCAACTGTGCCGCAAAGACATGAAATGGGAATCATAATCCATGAGTGTACAGTGTTTTCCTTTCCTTTCCAGTTCTTTGTTCCACAAAGCACTTCTTCAGAATAGAAATCAATATTAAAATCGCCTAATAAAACTGTGTTACAATATACGCCAGGCGTTTTCTAACTATACTGGAAATATATTTATAATAAATTGTCACGTTTTGGCTGCCCATTTAGCGATCCATTATCAAAAATTGCAAATCCTTGTGCGACTTTCAACATTTTATTAACGCCCTCCCCTCTCCACGTTATCTGGCAAACACATTTGAAAAGGGACTCGATGCGCTAATGCCTAGACAAAAATCCTGATTGAACTTATTAGCACTCTGGTGCTAAAAAGTTTGAGGTGGAGCGCCCTTGTTACTTAGGGGTATGAGACAAAATCATATTCGCAGACCTAACGAATATACATATAAAATTTCTTTAAAATCGGTCGAGCCGTTTTGGAGGAGTATGGTAACTAACACTGTGACATGAGATTTTTATTTATTAGATATATCCAATATGAGTTCAATCGAATGTACCGTTTAAACGCTAGAGCACTTTCAAGAATTTCCCCCCCCCATAAGCCATAATGTAAAAGAAATCTTTGTAGTAGCCCAGTAGAAAAACTATAAGTTCTATACACATCAAAATCATTGTCGGTCTTACGATGGTGATTTATAACATATATACCCAATTTGAGCTCAATCGAATGCCCCGTTTAGAAGCTATCGTGTTCACTCACATACACACACACACACACACAAACATACATCTCGTAAAAATAGCATAAATGAATTCAGAAGACCTTAAAACGTGTTAATACATCAAAATCTCGAAGTCGAATTTTTTCATGATTACAATACTTTCCTTACAGGGTACATGTTCGGAAAGAAAAAAAGGATGAAAATCTGAAACACTTTCAGGTTTTAAATACACACTATAGTTCTATATATTAAATTCGTATCATTAGCTATACGTTGTCCCTATTTTTCTTACTTATTCCATTAAGTTTCAAAAGTGTATCATTATTCATGACTGTGCTGTATTTTTCTTGCTTGTTTCGTAAAACCCATCTTTGGAATCGAAATCTATCTTAAAATCGCCTACTAACTCTATTTTACAATCTTCGCCAAGTATATACAAATATACTTCATCGTTTTATATATTGTTTCGAATGCGCATCATAATCCATGAATGTACCGGTTTGTCTTTCTTGGGTTGATTCCTACTTTAACGCCTCGACTCTCGCCAAGGTGGCGATCATTAAACATATGCAGTTACCATGACGATTTTTTGCATTAATGTGGCAATCGTAATTTAGAAATAAAATGGCGATTTGGAACAACATGTAAGTAAAGCATGCTGTTACATTTTTATTTATTTTGAATTGCCAATTAATGTAGTTTTAATAATTAAGTGTCTTCAGATTCCTTAACTGGTGCGTTTATCGCTAGTTTGTTTACTTTAGTTTTCATCTGGTTCTTTTGGGAGCGTTGAAACGGTACTTACCGTATCGTACAATCGTATTCCAAACCATCAACAATTTCATGTGCCCGGCATTTATCTTGGTGAAAAATTGCTTGTCTTGCCGGACCGCCGGGATAATACGTAAGTACCGTTAAAACTTGTGCATAACTCCCAGAGACCCATGACTGCAAAGCTCGCCAAAGTATGGGGATTTTTTAGGTTGGCGAGAGTGAGGATGTTAAAATAGGAATCAACTCTTTCTTGTACCATAAAACGCATCTTTGGAATCGAAATCTATCTTAAAATCGCCTACTGAAATTGTTTTACAATCTTCGCCAGGCATATTCTTCCTGTAGGCATGTTCCAACTATACCGCAAAGACATTTTAAATGCTGTTTGGAATGGGCATCATAATCCACGAGTGTACCGTGTTTTCCTTTCTTGTTCCACAGAGAACTTCTTCGGAATAGAAATCTATATTAAAATCGCCTAATAAAACACTTTTACAATATACGCCAGGCGTTTTCTAACTATACGCGAAATATATTTATAATAAATTGTCGCGTTTTGGCACCACATTTAGCGATCCATTATCAAAAATTGCAAACCTTGTGCGACTTTCAACATTTTATTAACTTCCCCCCCCCCTCCCCACATTATCTGGCAAACACATTTGAAAAGTGATTCGACACGCTAATGTCTACACAGAAATCCTGATTGAAATGAATAGCACTCGGGGGCTAAACATTTTGGGGTGGACCGCCCTTATGACTTAGGGGTATGAGACATAGTTAAAAACCTATTCTATGACCTAACGAATATACATAGAAAATTTCATTAAAATTGGTCGAGTGGTTTCGGAGGAGTTAGGTGACTAACACTGGGACAGGAGAATTTTATATATTAGATATCATATTTATTATGTAATGTAAGTTTGACGTTAAATTTGAAATCGAAAGAGTATTCGTTGTCAGAGCACTGCATAAGACAAAGAAATTTCTCCTCTGAAATATTGTCGATTCCTCTTACAGTGATTGAGTCAAAACGATTTTAGATCTTGGGGATAAGGGGTCGAATCAATTTTCAAAAGAGGGAAAACGGAGATTTGGGAGGTCATTGTCTACACGCAACTGCGCAGTGCTGTTACGGATAAATTGTAACGGATAGCGGCTCTTTAGAACGATAAGAGGATAAAGAAATCATCGGAAGTGATCAGATTCGGTTGCTTTGAAGTTCAGGACTGTGTAAATTTACTCGAGCGTGATTTACTTTAAAGGAATCTTATGAAATAAATATGTGGGATTACTGACATATGAAGGAAAGTATCATGATTTGAAGGGCGTAGTCGGGAAATAATTGCGGAGTGTGTGTGTGTGTGGGGGGGGGGGGGGTTGGCATATGAGATATTGTTAACCTTTCAGCAGGCTTGTCCTTTATGCCAAAGTGAAGGTTGCACGTATTTCTTAGATACCCAATTTTAAAATGTGAATTTTCAAGAACGTAAGTATTAAATTTAAGATATGATTAACAAAGAAAAATAAAAAAAAATAAAAGAAAACTGGTGTTTAAAGCATTAAATCATTAAAAAATTTTCAAAATAACACCTGAAAAGTTACTTGTCAGGTAACCATGCAGCTGTTTTCATCCAAAAAAATTTCGATCTTCGTCAGTGGCGATGATCGAAACAGTTATACGTTTACCTGACAAGTAACTTTTATAGTGTTGTTTTACAAAGTTTTTAATTATTTTAAGATATAATCTGTTAAGAGTTATTAAATACAATGTGTTTAAACAATACTTATTCATGCTGAAAATGTTTCCTTTGTACAGATTGACGCTCCACAAGTGGCTGAGGGCATAGTGTTCTGAACTGATAGACGGAACACGCTTAAACCCAAAGAGCGAAAAAAAAACCGATACATTGCGGAGCGACCCGTCTCCATGGTAAGTTATCGGTTTTTCCGCGAAAGTGCTCTTCAAGTAGTCTTTTTTCTGAAAACGCCTTTTCTCCCGAGAAATTCTCCCCTCGCTTATTGTTATATTCCGCTCCGCTCTTGTGATCGAAAAACGCTCCTAAAGGAGAAGCTCACTTTTGAAAACTGGCTCACTTTTCGCTCCGACTGATCGAATTTCGCTCGTTTGGTTTAAACGTGAAGGTGCCTGGTTCAAAACCAGGTCGTATCCGCCGACCTAATCGTTCGGAGATTTCCGTGGTTTCCTCCGAAAATTAGTATAAACACGAGTTTGAACAACTTCTTAGAAAGACTGCCACGAGGGGCGGTCCCCCTCGGCCTGGATCCCACGTGCAGAGAATTCTCCGTAATCCCAAAGCAACAACTTCCACAGTTTGGCTTTAGCATTGCTTTGTAGAGAGCAATGTGTTCTTCAACAACTTTTTCTTGCACAAGGGCATTTGCTGACTGTCACAGGTATTTTCTTCTTGACAGAAACAGTGTTTTTATTTACAACATTAAATGCACACGAATTTCATGAAATCATACTGATTAAGTGTAAAGCAATAAAAACTTTTTATAACTACGAAAGAAATCAGGTATAACAAAAACCTGACTGAACGTTCGCTATAACTTCTAAAATACAAATAGCAGATCTATTGAGTTCTAACATCTCAGTTCAAATGATAACGAAAGTAGATCAAAACAAGCTGGAACAACAGAAAAAAGCAGGCGTTTTGGGGCTTTCGGCTCGTTTGGGGCTTATAAATCGTAAACAGTATACATATATATATACTGTTTACGATTCTAAAGTTGTAACGCAAAGTTTGCGGGTTTATCTTTCACCTATGCATGTTCGCTGGAAGGTTAAATCCTAAATATGCTGAACGAGCGGCTCCAGACTGCATTAGCTCTCTTTGCTAAGCCACCTACCGTAACGTCGCTATTTTTTTACTTATTTGTATACGTGTAATGGTGGCGCTTGAAGTGTGAATTAGCGTATGCAAATTCTTCAATTTCATTTCATCATATCAATTTTCAGGATAAAATATATCATGCGGTTTTAGTCTGCTGAGACCGACTTTTGTTTCTATCTATTGTTTGATTTGTATTAATTTATAATACTGTTATCGTATGAATACATTTATTTCTAAAAAGAATATTTTTGTAATGGATAGTAACTAGAGTCTATACATCTTAAATCTGGCTATATATATTTATTTCTCTCTTATAAGCACTTTTAAACCTGTTTTTTCGTACTTGTTTTTGCATCACCACAAAAACTCTTACCGGAACTAACTTTTATTATTTTTTGTTAAAAAGAAGCAATAGCATTTTTTTTTAATCTGGAGTGACTCCATTCGACTTTCCTTAATCGTTTAAATAATTTAATTCAACTCAATCGGATGTAGTGTTCAGACACTAGTACATTTCAAGTAAATTGAATTTATGAGCCGTAATGTATAATAATTAATTTTTCTAAGTCTGTTCAAAAACTGTAAGCCTTACACAGACCAAAATCTGTTTAGGTTTTGTGAAGGTGACCTATAATATGCATAACTTGAACTTACTCGAATGCTCCAGCTTTCATAGGCCGTAATGCATGAGAATTACATCTTGAAACCCTGTAAACAAACTATCAGCTCTACGGATACCAAAATCTATTACTGGTCATGAGACCGTGATTTATACGTACCCAATTTGCACTCATTCCAATGCACCGTTTAGATGCTAGGGCACTTTCAAGAATTTACGTCCATATACCATGATATAAAGAAAAATTATCTTTTAAAGCCTTGTAAAAAATTATGTCTTACACATACCAAAATGAATTCGGATCGTGCGAGGGTGCTCTGTAATAGGTATATCCTAACTAGTATTATAAATGCGGAAGTGAGTTTGTTTGTTTATGACGCTTTCACGCCTAAACCGCTTAATCGATTATAATGAATTGTGGTTTAGATATAGATGGGACTCTGGAGAAGGTTATAGGCTACTTAGAATTTTAGATTTTTAATTACTTTTTTAATTACTTTTTTAATTATTAATTAAAAACCGTTTTTACGTTGCATGCTTGGAGAGTTTCGCCCGTATCAAATGATTCATGTTTTGAGGTAACACGAATGCTATTACTTCAATGAAGAAGCACGTGCGAAAAACATTAAATACCACGGAAATTATGCCAGTTTTATGCCAAATCTATCTATTTATAATAATAAAAATGAATGTTCTCCTGACAAATCTACAGAAAGCAGAGCTTTGAAAATTTGAGCATGACTGAGTCCATGACTTCGGTAAAGGGCACCTGAGGCTCAGAATTTTTAAATTTTTATTTATTTTCTAACTATTAATCAAAAACTATTTTATCGCCCGCACAGAATGATTAACGCTTTTGAAACAAAGCAGAAAGTCTATTTGCAAAATCATATGCATTTGAAAAACATGAATTGGTGTGGAAATTATGTTGATTTTACGCCAAATTAAAAAGCATAAGTAAAGAAAAGGGTACTTACGTATTATCTCGGCGGTCTGCCAAGACGAGCGATTTTTTGCCGAGATAAATGCCGGGCACATGAAATTATTAATGGTTTTGAATACGATTGGCAACAGTTTGGCAACTCGTTTGATGAAAAAACAGTTTGGCGGGAATGACCGCCGGGATAATACGTAAGTACCAAGAGAAGTCCAGGTGTGTTTCTTAAAGTTCATAAATTTCCAAATCCTACCAATAATATAAATGCGTACGTTTGTGTGTTTGGATGTTTTTGACTGAATCACACAAAAATGGTTGAATAGATTTGGACAAATTTGTAACGAAGATAGCTTATGCCCTGGATTAACATACAGGTAACCTTTCATATAGCATAAATAATTATTTTACAAAGACATTCAAAATAATTCTAATGCATTGCGCTCTATGGAAATGTTGTAGCTACTAAACCGATTCTAAAACTTTTTCACTGATTGAAAGCTACATTATTCCTTAGTATTATTGTTTGTTTTTGGATAAGACCAATTGACTGCACTAGGGTCCTAGACCCATATGGGGAATTCCTCTGTGGGGGACTTTCTAAGGGATCCTAGCCCGTATTTACGCGAGTTTTTTTAGAAAACGACGAAAAACTGCGAGCGGCTAGGTAGGCAGGGGCGATCGGGGTTTGAACACACTCAATAAAAAAAAACACACTCAAAATAATTTTAATACATTACGCTCTCTGGGTATCTCTGTAACTACAGAACCGATTCTCAAACTTTTTCACTAATAGAAAGCATCTCTATTCCTCATTAACATAGGCTAAAATCCATGCATATACCATAAATAATTCTTTTACAAAACAGTTCGCAAATACTGTCGTAACTGTCTCTATTCGCCAAATGCCTGAATAAAATCTAAATTTAGTAACTCTGCATTCTCTGCTATTTTAAATGAAGTATTTTACTATGCATTGTACTTCATTTGAAACAAGTAAAAAGCAAATAATATTTAAATTCAGTTTCTTTCGTCGCAAACATATTTGTTATTCTCACATGCTTCATTTCTCTCGGGACCTAATTCTAAAGCCGACGCGGACGAAGTCGCGGGTAGCAGCTAGTATTATATATATGCCAAATTTAAGCTCAATCGAATGGACCGTTTAAGAAATATCACTCACATACACACGCACACACATACATACATTTATCATGGTAAAAATAGGGAAAAT